>CM033329.1:28422506-28625881 GCA_019359835.1 Pharus latifolius
GCTAAGTAGAGTTGCTAAGAAAATAACCAGTTTATCAAAACCAGAATCGATACCTAAGTACCGAACACACAACACAAAACAAAAAGCAGCAATGAGCAACTTGACTTCAATCAGTAGCGGGGTTGGAGGGGCTTCTCCCACATCTGACTTGACTTGGCGCATGATCCTTCTAAAATGTGGGCTCATCCGGGGTACTTCCATCTTCTGCTGAGTATTCATAACCGAAAGAATCGGGATCCTCGAATCCCTCTTCTACAGTTGGATGTAAATGCAAGGGTGAGCACTTGGTGCTCAAAAAATACTCATTCCAGGGATTATTGCAAATATGCTTACATGAGGGTAAAACATATGATTCAGGGGCTTTGGTTTCATATAGATAGAGATACATAGATTTCCAAGTCATTTGTTTAGTAAATCATTACTCTATCATGAAAAAGGGTACTTTAAACATTAAACAGGTTTTTAGTAAAACATTAGGTGTAGTGGTGTCCCATGAGTCACTACTTTATTAACCATATTATGAAAACATTTCCAAATATTACTTGTGCCATAACCCATGGATAAACATCCACTACGAAAAGACTCCTGAACCTGGGAGTACAGAGTATCTGATACTTCTTTTACACTTTGCAAATGTGTACCTCTTTTGAAATCCACTTCTTCACTCGACTTTCAAGTCGGTACAGCTCCATGTGACTTATACACATGTGACAAGGCCGAGATCACACAACGCTTTTGCAGTTCAGTATTAACAGTATCCCCGCCCGGTAAATAGACAATTAAGTCTCAAGTACCATTGTGGGTCCTTCCCACTGCCTTACTTCCTAGCCTCTGGTCTATGTTCCCGCAGGACACATAGCCTTGGTCTGTGTCCACGAAAGACATATGACCGTTTAAGATTACAACCGCGCACGGCTTAATCAGGTCTAGGGCGCCTTCCTTCTTTCCACCTTTTCCTCTCATTATTTTTCTGAACTCACATCACTCATGGCCGAACTGCGGCCCACCAGTTTGCACGCGAGAAACCAGATCGACAAACCATGCAGGGAATTGCTAATACCAAAAAGCTACTAAGTTGTGCCTGTCCCATGCCAGGCAAGTGGTTGGTACGTTTACAATTCGCATAGAGACACAGCACAAGGTTCTTGTCCTTATGAACCAATAGTGAGGAGCATTCACATTCCCTAGTGCGCACCGCAGCCTCTCCATACAATCCAATCCTCACTACTGATCCTTTTTATCAGTTTTCTCGACAAAACGATTTTCATGTAACTTCTCATACATTTGACCATTTCCAGTTTAATGTGAACATTCAATATATGAGTCCTAGGGTGACAAAAGCATATATATAAAGGTTCAATAATAAAAAGGGGTTTCATGATTCATTAGGTGATATCTATTCATGTCATTCAAACATAACTTGTATCTCAAATAAGCATGCATAGTAAGAAACAGTGAATATACTTTGTATGAAAATATTGGGTGAGATATGATCAAAGGAATGAGGCTTGCCTTGCAATGCTAGGTCTAAATACTCAGACGGATCTTCAAAGACTTCCTCTGCCCCTTCAGCTTCTGACTCTGCGGCAATCAAACAACACACAAACATACCATATAAGCATACAGAAAATAGTTTCCATAGAAAATATTAAGTAAATAAGTCATGCATGCAGGGGAAAATGTTAGGGCTCTGGTCGAAGAAACGGCTAAAAAGGATTGAACGTCGAAGGGTCGACATTCAGTTCACGGCTTTGGCATAGCTTCAAACTGGTATTAGGATGGTTTTCTGGAGAAGTGATAGTAGAGAAAGTTGTAGATCTTAACTCCAGGAATCTAAAGGACAAGGTGGCATTTCAATTGCTCAACCAGAAGGGGCTGAACAAGGTCAATGCCAGTGGCTGACATGCACTGACATAGTGCTGGACATGGCCAGAAACTAGGGCATGGCATAACTTTTGATCTAGGGCTCCAAATGATGCACCACTTTGTCTGGGAGGTAGGCATTACTAACAGGAACAAATAACTCAATAGGCTCAAGGACAGAAAGTGACCGAAGGGTGGCCAAATCAGGTGATGAACTGCGGTGGAGACACGGCACAGGCACAGCTCTGGACAAAGATTTGGCAAAGGCATAACTCACAATCTAGGCAGATCCAGGTGTCAAGCTAGTGGAAAGAATTGCTCAGAGAGTTGAGGCAAAGCTAAGGGACAAGGTTTCAGGAGCTAGATCGGCCGGGAAAGAATTCCGGCGACCGGTGCTGGAGAAGACGACACTAGAGATTAGGGGTTTTTGCTACAAGGCGTTTGAACTCGATTCCTTGCTCAGGGAGTGAAAGGGTGGAGTGTAGAAGCTATTGGTGAAGTCAATTTTGTTGGAGAATGACCGAAGAAGCTTGGCGCCAAGGTCCGGCGAACGGTTGAAGTTCCAGTTTGGGATTTCTTCGATTTGAGCACAATTGGGGATTTTGATTCCATAGGCTTGCTAAGAAATTGCTAAGGATCAGTTTCTGCTACTGGGACGAGAGCTAATTCGGGATGAATCGGTTAGCATTGGGCAAACAGGGCAGTTGGGCTTTTCCGGCGATCGCCGGCGCTGGGGATCGTCGGGGAGAAATTGGTTGCTACTACACAGAGATATAGGTGTGGGGAACTCACTGATGAACTTGGATTGGAGAATGGTGCAGCAAGATGGGCTGGCACCGTGAGCTCACTTGCTGGCTCGCCGGAGAAGAAACGAAAACAGCGAGAGCTCTGGAAAAATGGCTAAGTCCTAGGGCGTGCTTCTTCACAGCATTGAGGGGGGGGGGGTTTACATAGGTCCTGGGGCGGAGTTTGCGAGGGATAAAACGACAACGGTTGCTTGCGCCGGGGAGAAGCTTGTCGGGCGCAGGTGCAACGACGGCGATGGTGACGTGATTGCGCTTCAGGCGGTGCTGCAGCTTTGCCAGTGATGCCAGGGCGCCTTGGAACTTCGCCTGGGACGGCGCAAATGCGGAGGCAGCAAGGTAGCTCTGGCAACGACACGTAGTGCCATGCAAATGCCACGGCAACGGGAGCGCGCGCGCAAAACGCTGCTGGGGCGCGGCTGTTCAACCGCTGGACATGGCGATGCTACGGTGGCTAGCACGTGCGCGCGGGGCGGCTCAGCTGTTCACAACACAGACGACAAGAGGCGGTGGCCGGCGGCGAATGAGCGCGGCGAAAAACATGGCGCGGCTCCGGCAAAAATGCACTGGTCGAAGGCAACCACCAGGCGCTGGTCGAACGGGACCTAAAAAGAAGGTTTGGACCGTTTTGAAAATTTGAAACTTGCTCCAGGGACTGATCTGAGAGGAAAACTTGAATAGAAGTCGGGCCTGATTGCAAATTTGGAGATCTGAGGGTCCGATCTGAAATCTGATTTCGTGGGTGAGTTGTATTAAATTATTAGAACTCATCCGGCCATAGTTTGGTAAGATCGGGCAAGATCTAAAGGGTTTCGACAAAATTAGGGAAAAGCAGTTTAGGGTAAAATAGGGTAATTAGGGTTTTAAAACGGCAAGGGTCGAAACTCAGTTTTAGGATAGGATTTTGGAGATGATCCAGAAGGGAAAAATGTTCTGAATAACATTTAGATGGTAATAACTGAAGCAGATCAGGGTTTGGGGCCGAGATGTGGATTTTGGCTCATTCTGGGCCTGGACGAAAACAGGGGTGTTACACTCCGGCCCCCACATTTGCATCGCACCCATATCCGGGGACTATGCCCCCGTTTATGGGTTATCCGGCAGCCCCTCCGGCCTCCGAGAGTTTGTCCGCCCCGTATGATCCTGCCGGGGGGTTCCCTCCCCCTGCGGGATATACGTCCGGACCCTTCCCGGCACCCGTGCCCGTCCCGGTGCCGGGAGGCTACTTCATGCCAGGGCCCTTCGCGGCACCAGGGGGTACCCCGTCCCAGGCCTATTTCTGGGGCCAGGAGCCCACTTTATGCCGGGGGTTTTCCCTACGCTGGGAGCCAGTCTGTAACATCCCTATTTTGGCTATCTTTTCTGCTTACGAGCCAGCATATCTTCTTTGGAATCCCTGATGTCTCAACCCTATCTTGATCTTAGGTATGCCACTACCTTAACCTAAAAAGTTGGCAGCTAAATTTCATCTCTCAGATCATTTTCACATTTCAATCCAAAAGTGCTTTAATTTAGTCCTTTCAGAATTTTCAAAAAGCCCTAAAAAGCTAAAAGTCCCAGATCATCTCCAAATTCAAATCTGATCAAGTGATTATATTTCTTTCACTTTTCTGAACATTTTTCCCTTCTGGAAGATTCCAGAATCTCAATCGAAACCCTAGTTTCAGCCCCGACAAAAGTTTGAAACCCTAATTACCCTATTTACCCTAATTACCTTGTTTTCGATTTTTGTCAAAACCACCAGATCTTATTGGATTTTACCATTTTTCCTGCTGGATGAGTCTAAGACATTTAGTAACACTCATCTGCAAAGTCAAAATCCAAATCAACCCTTCAGATCTTCAGAATTGCAAATAGGCCCAAATTCCCGAGCCAAAACCCTCGCAGTTTAGTCCAAATCTTCGCAAATCAGTCCAAACCTTGCAAACAAGCCCCTGGCCTTTTCTTCGACCACGACCAGGAGACCGCGTGCACGACCGCGACCAGAGCATTTCGACTAGCGCCCCGCCGCCTTGCCTCGCCGCCGAACCCGTCACCGGCGAAGTTCCCCGCGCTGCCACCTTCACGGCCACATAGCCTCCACCTGCGCACAATTGTATCGCCACCGAGGAAGCAGTTCACCCGCGCTGTGCAGTGTTCTTCCCCGCGCGCGCGCATGCCTGCTGCTGTCAGGAGCTTCACGCCACATGGCTGCCATCCCGGAGATCATCATCTCGCCGTCCTGACGAAATCCCGATTTCGCGCGATGCTCCGCCTCTGGCAGAGCCCCACCATGTCCCAATATGCCTCGTTGACCGCTCCAGCGCCAGAAGAAATCTCACCGGCGATTGCTGCAACTCCCAAGAGCTCAATCCCGTAGCTATATAAGGCCCCCTTCGCCCAGCATCTCTTCACACCATTCCGCAACTTCAAGCCTTAGCTTCTTCAACCAGAGAGTAATCCAGTTCATCAGTGCCGCCGCGAAGGCCTTCTTCCCCGGCGAGCAACCTTTGAAGCTCACGGCGCCAGCTTCGCCCGTAGCTTCGCCCTCCAAGCCAACACCACCAGTAAGGTCCCCTCATCCCTCTGTGTGTTTGATAGCCGTTAATTGACCCCCGGCGAACCTCAACGCCGGCAATCACCGGAAAAGCTGTAATCCCCTGTTCCCGTAATGCCGAGTGATTCAAGCCAAATTGATCCTCGTGCCAGTAGAGAATAATGACCAGTGAGCTCGGAGGAACGAGCCTGCAAGCTTAGAATTGCCAATTTTGCCCCGAGCGTTGAATTTCCATGTTCAAGCCTCGGCAGTTCGCTGGAGAACGCCGCCGTGCTTCTCCAACCATTCTCTGGCAAAATTGAGTACACCCGTAGCCTTGTGATGACCCCTAGATGCTTCCCGAGTGTGGAATTAAGTTCAAACGCCCTGGAACGAAAACGCCCAAATCGGTGCCTTCGTCTTCGGCCCCGATCGCCGGAGTTCGTTTTCCAGCCAAACCAGCCGTTGAAACCTTGTCATCTAGCTAGGCCTCAACCCCCTGAGAAATTTACTCCACTGGCTCGAACCCTGAATCAGCCTAGATCAAAAGTTATGATCATGCCAAGATTGCTGTCCAGTGGTTCAGTTCATGTCCAGACCACCGTGTTTGCTCACCGGATTTGGCCACTCTCCGGCCACTTTCTGCCCTTGAGCCTGTTGAGAGTTTTGTAGCTGTTATCAATGCCTAAACCCCAGACAAAGTTGTGCACCAATTGGAGTCCTGAGTCAAAAGTTATCCAATGCCCTAGTTTCTGGCCATGTCTAGCACTATGTCAGTGCATGTCCACTAGTGGCATTAGATGATTTAGACTTGTCACATTTGAGCAATTGAAATGCCACTTTGTCCACTAAGCCTTTTGAACCATGCTCTACAACATTCCCTATTGTCACACCTCCAGAAAACAAACCTAGAACCAATTTAGGGCTATGTCAAGCCATGAGCCGAATGTCAGCCCTTCGACATTCAAGTCCTTTTGAGCCCATCTCTTCGATCAATGTCAAGTGACCTTGTCCAAACCCTTTCCCTGCATGCATGATATAATTACATAATATTTTCTAGTGCTTGTATGCTTATATAGTGTGTATGTGTTGTTTGTATCCACCGTAGAACCAGACGTTGAAGGAACAGAGGAGATCTTCGAGGATTCATCTGAGCAGCTAGACCCATCACTGCAAGGCAAGTCTCAAACCCTTGATCATGTCTAGCCTACTATTTTGAAATGAAGTATGTTAACTGTTTTCAAGTATATGCATGCCTTAAATTCAAATAAGAACTATGTTTCAATAAAGTGTTTAGATATGACCTAAAAGATTGTGAAGCCCCTTTTGACATTGAATATCCCTGCACCCTTGTCACCCTAGAATATCATGCTTAGGCTATGCTATGCTTAAGGATTATATGATAAATGTTGAATGGTCACATATGAGAAAAGTATATTCAAAACCCCTTTTGTTAAAGAAAATGTGATTGGAATCGATAGTGAGGATGGTTTGAGTGGATGGTGCTGTGTGCGCACTGGGAATCCGAAAGACTCCTCACTAGAGATTCATAAGGACTAGAACCTTGTGTTGTGCTTCTATGCGGCATGAAAAACGTACCAACCACTTGCCTGTTTATGGGACGGGAGCAACTTAGTAGCTTTCTTTAGTATTAGCTCTTCCCTGCAATGGTTGTCGATCCAGTGTCTTGCGAGAACTGGTGGGCCGCAGAAGGCCATGAGTGATGTGAGTTCAGAAAAATCATGAGAGGAAAAGGTGGAAAGAAGGAAGACGCCCTATGCCAGATTAAGTCGTGCGCGACTGTAATCAAGAGAGGCTATGTGTCTTGCGAGAACATAGACCCAGGCTAGGAAGTAAGGCAGTGGGGAGGACCCACAACGGTACTTGAGACTTGACTGTCTATCTACCGGGCAGGGAATAGTTAATGCTAGGACTGTAAACTGTTGTGTCATCTCGGCCTTGTCACATGCGTAAGAGTCACATGGAGAGGTACCGACTTGTAAGCCGAATGATCGGTGGATTAAGGTGGTACACCTTTGCAATGTTTAAAAAGTATCGGATACTCTGAGCTCCCAGGTTATGGAGTCTGCGCGCTGTGGATTCTATTCACGTCGATGCAGCACAAGTAGCTTTTGGAAAGTTTTCACAAAATCAGAATAAAGTGGTGACTCATGAAAAACCGCCACACACAACATTTTCTGAGAATTTAGCTTAGGGTTTCAAAAGCACCGCTTTCGAAAATAAAGATCTTTTCTTCAAAACCAAGTGTGAAAATCTATCCTATATACATATACAAAGCCAAAGAACTATTCTTTGAGAAATTTCCCCCTCATCTATATATAGTTGCATTCTTAATTGGGACTTGTTGAGCACCATGTGGACAATGTGCTCACCCTTGCTTTTACAAACAAATTTAGAAGAAGGATTCATCGACCCTGAATCTTACGGTCTTGAACCCAATGTGGAACAAGAAGAAGAAACTGAAGACCAAACTTGTTAAAGGGTTATGTACCAAGGTGGAGTCAGATGTGGAGAAGGCCCGTACACCGCTGCTGCAGAAGAAGACTGATGAAGTCCTTTTGCTTATTATTATTGTTTCATTTTGTGCCGACCTTTGTGTCGAAAACTCCTTCATTTGTATCAACATTTAAATGCGTCATTTTGGCGCTAAGTTATTGTAATGTTGGTCCTTGTGATCAGCACTTGTTTTTAATTACTCGCATTTTTATATAATGCATCTTGTTGTTGTGAGCTGCAATGTACCTTTTCTGAGTGCAACCCACCTGGGCGGTTGCCACCGGTTTCCTCAAATGAGGGTCCCACACAGTCCCGCCCCTCGCGTCGCGTTTACCGTGTTGGATCAAGGATGCCGACTAGAGGGGGGGATGAATAGGTGGCTTTAAAAACTTTAAAACTTAAAGCAAATAATGAACAAATCAAGAACAAATAAAGTAAGCAAGGGAAAGAAAACGAACACAATGGTTTTTACCGAGGTATCGGAGACTCGCCCAGTCTCCACTAATCCTCGTTGAAGCACTCAAATCACTTGAGTCTTGCCTCAATACTCACGAAGAGTATTATCAACTAAGGTTGCTCCTTGTCCACTCCGGAAAGGCGAGCACCGATGCCTTGTACACACTTGCCGAGCCTCTCCGACAATCTCCGAACGGAGAGATCAACGGCCACGCCTCCGAACCGTCTAGGTGAGGGCGCTCACCAAGAGTAACAGGCAGCGAGGTCTTCTCTAGACCTCCAAACACGCACCGAGAAGCTAAGTATATGCAAATGCAAAAGAACTGAAACTCTCGGTGGATCGGAAAGCACTCAACTTGATCAAAAGATCAAGATTTTATATAAGAAACTAATGCTCAAGAGTGTGTATGAAATGCTGCTACTGGTTGTAAGAAACACATGCCCAAAGCCCCTATTTATAGCCTCAAGAAGCAAAAGAACCGTTGGAGCTAGGGCTGAAAATCAGCAACCCAAACTGACAGTCAGTTTAGTGCACAACGGCCGACAAAATTTACGGATAAAAAATAGCTAGCCGTTTGCAGCCAAAACAGGAAAGCTGGAACACGCAACTGACAGTCAGTTACACAAACTGACAGTCAGTTTGTGTACTAGCTCGACCAGAAACAAATAGAAACACAGTAAAACACTCTCTGGTCGAAACCCCAACTGACAGTCAGTATGGACAAACTGACAGTCAGTTTAGTACAAAAAATTTGAGACCAAAAAACACCCTCTCTGGACAATTGTCAGTTACACTAAACTGACATTCAAACTGACAGTCAGTTATGCAAACTGACAGTCAGCATGAACAAAAACAGCTATAACTTTAAATCCAGAAATCCAAAAGAGGTGTTTAATAGCTCGTTGGAACGATAATTTCAAGGGCTACATTTTTGTCAACAGAAGCAAAAACCAGATCTGCCTAGATCTTTCTGCAAAATGCAAATACTCTTCTGCTGTCAAAAACTGAACTGAAAAACAGATTTTTCCAAATAAGACCAAAAGCAAATCCACATAAAAAGGATGCGATGCAATGACCTAACATTCTCGGTTTGTGCTGGAGATAAAAAGAGGACTTTCGCTACCCCTCTTTATAGTACGGTTAAAGCTAGAAAGAATTTTTCCTAACCGATCATCTCCATACGCCAAGATCGGTAAAATATAAAATCTCGTAATACCTGAGGTCTTTCGCATCTTCACGATTTTGGACTTGTCTTTTGCTCTTTGCTACTTGTGCTTTTATTTTACGTCGGGTTCTTCTTGTATTCCGTGCATATCTTCCCAACGCAACTCTGTATCAAATAAACTCAATAGCACAATTAGTCCGGAACACTTTGTTTTCATTAATCATCAAAATTAGGGTTAGGCATGAAGGCCTAGATGGAACAATCTCCCCCTTTTTGATGATTGATGACAACAAGTGTTCAAAAAATAAAATAAATGGAATAGCTCCCCCTGAGTGTATGCATCATATCAAATCATAAACTAATACATGCACATACATACACATCAGGGCATCTCATACATAAGCAAGTCACAGATGTGCAATATCCACAAGTCATATCAGAGCTATAATCACATATCACATATCAGAGCTCAAGAACATGACATCATATATATATGAGTTAAACACAAGTCATCATATGTATCAGAGTTAAAAAAAATGACATACACAGATAACCAAGAAAAAAAAAAAAAAAAAAAAACAACTCCATATATAAATCATCATCTGTTCAGTACATTGAAAGACATAAACAGAACAGACTCCAATGACCAAAATCCAAAATCCAAAATACTAACCAACTATCCAAAATACTTCTCCCCCTTTGGCATCAAGCACAAAAAGGGAGGCAAACAAAACAAATCAGAGCGTAATGCTCATCATCTGAAGAAAAACCTATGATGTCCGTATCTCCGGAGCCAGCTGGAGATGCAGACGGGTCGACGGCTGGAGATGCCGGAGGAGTCGCAGCTGCAACAAGAGTAGGAGCTGCAGACACTGGAGCCGGAGCTGGAGCAACAGGATCAGGATCAGCAGCAACTGAAGCTGAGCTCGGCGAAGACGCAGCCTGACGGGCCCTCTTGCGAGGGACCGAAGAGTCGGATGCAGGCAGACGTCGCAGTATCTCCTCCTGCTGAGCAGCCAAACGAAGCAACATCTGGTGATGCTCTGCCTGGGTGCTGAGGATCTGCTGCTGGGTCTGGAGAACCTGCTGAAGCAGAGAAGGTGACGCCGCAGAAGATCCGGCGCCAGGGTCTGAAGCAGGTGCTGGGGCAGACTCCTGAACTGGAGCCTCATCCTCTGAGTCCCCCGCAGCATCATCATCAGATGCGGGAGAGTCAGGGCCAGCAGCTGGAGCAGGGCGAGCACCGAGCCGGCGATCAGCCTGACCCGGAGGATAAAAGAGCAAAGGATGATGGGGCCGTGGCAGCTCAGTGTCAACGGCCCGGATATGGAGAAGCACCGCCATGATATACGGAGCGTATATCAGCTGACGGCGCGGGGAGAGAAGGACGTGCTGAATCTCACTGATGATGAGATCAGCAACGTCGAATGGCTCCTCCTGAAAGATGGAGATGAGCACATGAAGACCCAGATAAGTGACCCTGGCTCTGTCTCCGCTCATGGGGACCAGTGTGAGACGGAGGATACGCAGAGCCAGGTCAACATCGCGGCGCAGGCCAGCGATGTGACGGAGCTGGAAGGGGCCGGAATAGAGCATGGCCACCTCCCGACGCTCGAGGTCAGGGAGAGTATGGAGCTGGCGGCCAGAAGGAGGGCGCACCAGACCAAGCGCTGACTCCAGCTGATCCTTCGTGACGGTGTGGACCTGGAGGCCCGTCATGAAGGTCATGAAGTCGCGCTGTGGGGAAACGAATACGGTGGAATAGAACTGACTTATGGGCCCCTCAGCCCAGTGCAAAGAGGAATCCGCGACTAAGTCGCGAATCCCTACAGTGCCAAAGAGATCTGCGAGGGTAGCGATGCCTGTGCGAGAGGCGATCGTACCCCACGACAGAGAGCGGTGGGCAAAGATAGGAGCGCGGCTGTAGACGCTGGTAAACAGGTCTAGGTGGAGGTTGGTGTAACAAGTGAGCACCTCGCATGCGTCGCGACCAGTGGGACACGGCGACAGATACGGGTTCACAGAGCGGAGTGTGCGAAGGCGGCTCGCGTGCCAACGTGAATAATCCACGGGCACGCGCTCAGGCGGAGGCGAAGGCTGGTTCTCGGACGTCTGACCCGATGAACGCTGGCGGTTAGCCACGTTCTTCCGTCGGGCCACGCGTCGCGAGGGACCGGACTGATCAGACATGGCTAAATTGAAAAACAGAGAAGAAACAGAGGAAGGGCAGAGACCTGAACTGAGGAGGCCGATGAACAGAACTGGTCGATGATGACGAACCGGCCTCAGATACACCAAGGAAAGAAGGGACAGCACCAGCGAGCCTCAACGCCGGCGAGCTCCTCACGGCACGGCGAGGAGAGAGGCTAAGCGGCGGCGGCCGAGAGAAGTAGGAGCAAAGGCGGCGACGAGGCACGGCGAGGGAGACACCGGCGGCGAGCACGGGGGCAAGGGATGGCAAGGATGCGCACCGGTGATGAGCTAAACAACGGCGGCGAGATGGAGAAGGCGAGGAGACAAAGAAACAGAACGGGGGTTTTAGGGTTCTCGATCCCGCAACTGACAGTCAGTTTGATAAACTGACAGTCAGTTCCAAACTCAAATATATGGAACTGACAGTCAGTGTACCACACTGACAGTCAGTTCACAGAACTGAGTTTTGAAACTGACAGTCAGTGTATGAAACTGACAGTCAGTAGGGGACTCGAACACGACCAGGTGCTACGACCAAAATCAAATGCACGTAACTGACAGTCAGTTTGTGAAACTGACTGTCAGTTATGACACTGACTTCGACCAGAGACTAAGACCAGGCTCCTAACTACTGAACTGACTGTCAGTTAGGGAAACTGACTGTCAGTTTGGTCAATTTCGACCAGAGGCTGTCTAAGATCAGAGAGAAAAAAAATAATAATATTTAATACAAACAACTCATTTAGCACATCAACTAGCATTTGATATATCTATAATGTTCAATTCACCCCTTAAAAAGCAAAATCTTGATTCATCTAAGGGTTTAGTGAAAATATCTGCTAGTTGCATATCTGTTCTGACATAATTGACATCAATATCTCCTTTTGCCACATGATCTCTAATAAAGTGGTGCCGTATTTCAATATGCTTAGTTCTAGAATGTTGAACAGGATTATTTGCAATTTTAATGGCACTTTCATTATCACACAATAGTGGCACTTTATCAAATATAATCCCATAATCCAAAAATGTCTGCTTCATCCACAATAATTGAGCACAGCAACTACCTGCAAACACATATTCAGCTTCAGCTGTGGAGAGAGCTACAGAATTTTGCTTCCTAGATGACCATGAAACTAATGATCTCCCCAACAGCTGACAGCTACCAGATGTGCTTTTACGATCAATCTTACACCTAGCATAATCAGAATCCGAATACCCAATTAACTCAAAATTTGCATCTTTAGGGTACCAAAGGCCTAAACTGGGATAACATTTTAAATACCTAAGGATTTTTTTAAGAGCAGTTAAATGGCATTCCTTAGGATCAGATTGAAATCTAGCACATAAGCACACACTAAACATGATATCAGGCCTAGATGCAGTGAGATATAAAAGACTACCAATCATAGACCTATACAGTTTAGAATCGACCGATTTTCCGCTTTTGTCCATGTCCAGATGTCCATTTGTCGCCATGGGAGTTTTGATTGGCTTGGCGTCTTCCATCCCAAAGCGCTTGAGCAGGTCCTTCACGTACTTGGTTTGACTCACGAACGTCCCGTTCCTGAGTTGCTTGATTTGAAGTCCAAGGAAGAAGCTCAGCTCACCAATCATGGACATCTCGAACTCCCTAGACATCATCTCTCCAAACTCATGACAGAAATGTTCATTAGTAGATCCAAATATAATATCATCAACATAGATCTGACAAATGAACAAATCTTTTTCAATTTTCTTTGTAAAGAGAGTTGTATCAACCTTCCCAATTTTAAAACCTTTTGATAATAGAAAGTCTCTAAGACGCTCATACTAAGCTCGAGGAGCTTGTTTGAGACCGTAGAGAGCTTTTGACAATTTAAAAACATGGTTTGGAAATTTAGAATCTTCAAAACCGGGAGGTTGTTCAACAAACACAAGTTCAGAAATTTCACCATTCAAGAATGCACTTTTTACATCCATTTGAAAAAGTTTGATATTAAAACATGATGCATAGGCAAGAAGAATGCGAATAGCTTCAAGTCTTGCTACCGGTGCAAAAGTTTCACCAAAGTCTAAACCTTCGACTTGAGTGAAGCCTTGAGCAACAAGACGAGCTTTGTTTCTGATTACAACACCATTTTCATCTTGCTTATTTCTGAAAACCCATTTTGTTCCAATTACATTATGATCTTTGGGTCTTTCAACTAGAGTCCAAACTTCATTTCTAGCAAAGTTATTAAGTTCTTCATGCATGGCATTAACCCAATCAGGATCATTTAAAGCTTCATTAACATGTTTGGGTTCTAAAGAAGACACAAATGAATGATGTTCACAAAATGCAGCAATACGAGATCGAGTTTGAACACCCTTACTGACGTCACCCAATATTTGGTCTAGAGGGTGATCCTTGGTGATCATTTGATGTTGCCTTGGTTCTTCATCTTGTACTGCTTCATCTTGACTTTGTTCTGGAGGATCAACATGAGATGATGATGCGTCTTGATCAATATTTTCAACGTTGACATCATCTTCTTGATCTTCCTCTGTTGGCTTGATGTCTCCAATGGTTATGTTCTTCATTGCTTCTTGAAGATCTTCACCTGAAACTTCATGAGATACTTGCTCCTTTTGTGAGCCATTAGTTTCATCAAATTCGACATCACCCGATTCTTCAATACAACTTGTATTTTTATTAAAAACACGATAAGCTTTACTAGTGGTGGAGTATCCGACTAGAAAGCCTTCATCTACTCTTCTTTGAAATTTTCCACCAAAATTTCTTTTCTTAAGAATATAACATTTGCAACCAAAGACTCGGAAATAAGAAATATTTGGCTTTCGCCCAACAAGAAGTTCATAAGGAGTCAAATTCAGAAGAGGATGCAAATAAAGCCGATTTATAGAATAGCAAGCGGTATGCACGGCTTCAGCCCAGAAGCGAGTAGGAGTATCATACTCACTTAGCATAGTTCTTGCCATTTCTATAAGTGTTCGATTTTTCCTTTCAACAACTCCATTTTGCTGTGGAGTGTAGGATGTGGAAAATTCGTGTTTGATTCCAAGAGAGTCACAAAAATCAAATAGAGTTGAATTAACGAACTCTCCACCATGATCACTACGGATTTTCTTGATGGATAATTCGAATTCAGTAGAAACACGTTTTGCAAAACTTTTGAAAACATCGGGGGTTTCAGATTTTTGAGAAATAAAGAAAACCCAAGTATAGCGAGTAAAATCGTCAACAATCACAAAACCATAATTGCTACCACCGATACTTTGGAACTCAGAAGGTCCAAATAAATCCATATGAAGAAGTTCCAAAGGTTTGCAAGTTGAAAGAATGCGCTTAGTAGGATGTGAAGTAGCTACTTGCTTGCCCGCTTGACAAGCGCTAGAAGGTTTGTCCTTTTCAAAATTCACATCCTTTAAGCCAACAACCAAATCACGTTTTAAAAGTTTTCTCAATTGATGCATTCCAACATGTGCGAGTCGTCTATGCCATAGCCAACCTTTTGAGGTTTGAGAGACAAGACATGTTGAAAGAGATGCATCTTTTGAATGAAAATCAACCAAATAAAGATTTCCAAAGCGAAAGCCTTTAAAGATCAAGGTTTTATGTTTTAAACTTTCAACCAAAACTTCTTTTGGGAAGAATGTGCAACTAAAATCAAAATCGCAAATTTGTGCAACGGAAAGCAAATTGAAATTTAGAGATTCGACCAATAAAACATTTGAAATAGATAGATCATTTGAGATTGCGATTTTACCCAAGCCGACCATATTTCCTTGACGGTTGTCGCCAAAGGTAATCTTTTGGTTCTCGCTTGAGTTGTCTTCTATTGAGGTGAACAACTTCTTGTTACCGGTCATGTGTTCGGAGCATCCGCTATCTAGCACCCAATGTCTCCCACCGGTCTTGTAGTTCACCTACATGAAAAGAATTAAGTTCTTTTAGGTACCCAAACCTTTTTGGGTCCTTCAATGTTAGCAATCAAAGCTTTGGGCACCCAAATAGATTTCTTCTTTTTGTTTAACATGGGTGCACCAACATACTTTGCTATAGCATAACCTTTTCTCGACTTTTGAAGTATGTAGCAAGTATCAAAATAATTCGGAGTCATTAAGGGACATGCTTCATGTGAATGACCGGTTTCATGGCATTTATGACAAAATGTGTTGCATGCTTTAACAAATATAGTTTTAGAATTTTGTTTCCTTCCTTTCTTTTGAAAATATCCTAATCCTTCTTTTCTAAAAGAACATCTTTGTTTACTAAGGATTAGATCAAGAGATACTTTACCTTTAAAGCAATTTTCTAAGCCTTTTCCAAGTTTTTCAACTTGTGCCTTAAGTACATTATTTTCATTTAAGATGTTGTCATTTGAAACACATGGAGTGTGATGACTACTAGAGGGAGATTCATTCAAGTTACATGAAGTTGAAGCATCTACCTTAGGTGAAGCATTTGTAACATCTTTTATAAGCATGCTTTCATATGAATCTTTAAGTTCAGAGTATTGAGCACGTAGGGAAGAATGCTCTTCCTTAAGCGCCTTATACTTCATCTTAGTTTTTCCAAAAACTTCATTTAATTCAGTTATCATCTCAACTAAATCATCATATGATGGATCATTGGAGTGTACCTTTTCATCGCCTTTGGCCATAAGGCACATGGATGAAGTGTTGTTGCCGAGAGCTAGTCCGGCCATCTTCTTGGAGCAACTTCGTTCGTTGTCGGAGTCGGAGTCGGAGCTCTCTCCGCCGGACATCCATTCTCCAAAACAGGCTTCTTTGATTTCTTCGTTCTTCTTCTTGAATAACTTCTTCTTCTTGTTCCACGCCTTGTTCTTGTTTGGGCATCTTGAAGCTATGTGTCCCTTCTCATGACATCCATAGCAAATGATGTCCTTGAAGTTGTTTTGCTTTTGCCCCTTCGGTCGTGTGTCAATGTTGACACCCTTCTTATGTAACCTGCGAAGAAGTTTTTGGGTGTTCTTTACCATAAGTGCGAGGTCTTCATCGGAGGAGCCTTCGCTTGAATCGTTCCTTGCATTAGCTTTGAAGGCCAAAGCTTTCTTCTTCGTCTCCGTGGGTTCGGCCGCTTCCTTCTTTTCCTTCTTGTGCATCTCATGGGTGATGAGGTTCCCATAGAGATCGGTTGGAGTTGTGGTTGATAGGTCGGAGTTTGTGAGAACCGTGACCAAGGTGTCGAAGCTTTCCGGCAAGGCCCTAAGCATCTTTCTCACAAGCTCAAGGTCAGTAAACACAACGCCAAGACACTTGAGTTCATTCACAATGTTATTTAACCGAGTAAACATGGAATCCACGGACTCTGTTGATGACATGGTGAATGTCTCATATTTTTGCCTCACCATTAGCAATTTTGCCTCTTTAACCTTTGTAGTGCCCTCGTAAATTTCTTCGAGGGTAGTCCAAACCTTATGAGCAGTCGTGAGGTTGCTCACACGGTTGAACTCGTTTAAGGATAAACCGGCAAAGAGAGCATTTTTTGCACGGGCATTTAAATGCAACTTTCTCCTATCGTCTTCGGATTGACTTGCCGGATCAACCGGAGGAGTAAAGCCGAGTTTAACGATATCCCATACGTCAAGCCCCATGGCTTCTAGGAATACCGACATGCGCACTTTCCAATAAGGATAGTTTGTTCCATCAAAGATGGGCGCACGACCGGTATGTCCAAGAAGAAAATCCCCGCTTGACGACATCCTCTCTCTAGGCGGTAAAGCCTAATGAATCGAGGGACCAAGCTCTGATACCACGTGTTGGATCAAGGATGCCGACTAGAGGGGGGGTGAATAGGAGGCTTTAAAAACTTTAAAACTTAAAGCAAATAATGAACAAATCAAGAACAAATAAAGTAAGCAAGGGAAATAAAACGAACACAATGGTTTTTACCGAGGTATCGGAGACTCGTCCAGTCTCCACTAATCCTCGTTGAAGCACTCAAATCACTTGAGTCTTGCCTCAATACTCACGAAGAGTATTATCAACTAAGGTTGCTCCTTGTCCACTCCGGAAAGGCGAGCACCGATGCCTTGTACACACTTGCCGAGCCTCTCCGACAATCTCCGAACGGAGAGATCAACGGCCACGCCTCCGAACCGTCTAAGTGAGGGCGCTCACCAAGAGTAACAGGCAGCGAGGTCTTCTCTAGACCTCCAAACACGCACCGAGAAGCTAAGTATATGCAAATGCAAAAGAACTGAAACTCTCGGTGGATCGGAAAGCACTCAACTTGATCAAAAGATCAAGATTTTATATAAGAAACTAATGCTCAAGAGTGTGTATGAAATGCTGCTACTGGTTGTAAGAAACACATGCCCAAAGCCCCTATTTATAGCCTCAAGAAGCAAAAGAACCGTTGGAGCTAGGGCTGAAAATCAGCAACCCAAACTGACAGTCAGTTATGCAAACTGACAGTCAATTTAGTGCACAACGGCCGACAAAATTTACGGATAAAAAATAGCTAGCCGTTTGCAGCCAAAACAGGAAAGCTGGAACACGCAACTGACAGTCAGTTACACAAACTGACAGTCAGTTTGTGTACTAGCTCGACCAGAAACAAATAGAAACACAGTAAAACACTCTCTGGTCGAAACCCCAACTGACAGTCAGTTTAGTACAAAAAATTTGAGACCAAAAAACACCCTCTCTGGACAATTGTCAGTTACACTAAACTGACATTCAAACTGACAGTCAGTTATGCAAACTGACAATCAGCATGAACAAAAACAGCTATAACTTTAAATCCAGAAATCCAAAAGAGGTGTTTAATAGCTCGTTGGAAAGATAATTTCAAGGGCTACATTTTTGTCAACAGAAGCAAAAACCAGATCTGCCTAGATCTTTCTGCAAAATGCAAATACTCTTCTGCTGTCAAAAACTGAACTGAAAAACAGATTTTTCCAAATAAGACCAAAAGCAAATCCACATAAAAAGGATGCGATGCAATGACCTAACATTCTCGGTTTGTGCTGGAGATAAAAAGAGGACTTTCGCTACCCCTCTTTATAGTACGGTTAAAGCTAAAAAGAATTTTTCCTAACCGATCATCTCCATATGCCAAGATCGGTAAAATATAAAAACTCGTAATACCTGAGGTCTTTCGCATCTTCACGATTTTGGACTTGTCTTTTGCTCTTTGCTACTTGTGCTTTTATTTTACGTCGGGTTCTTCTTGTATTCCGTGCATATCTTCCCAACGCAACTCTGTATCAAATAAACTCAATAGCACAATTAGTCCGGAACACTTTGTTTTCATTAATCATCAAAATTAGGGTTAGGCATGAAGGCCTAGATGCAACATACCGCACCGGGGGCGCTCGACAGAGCAGCTCCCACGCCTCAGTGGACTTCCCCCGGCATGGGCTCCCCGGTCCCGGACGTCGCCGCGGGGGCTCCCCCCTCGCCGGTTCCGGATGTTACAGGGGCTTCCCCCTTTCCGGTTTCGGTCGTTGCCACTGGGGCCCCCTCGACTTCGGTTCCAAACGTCGCCATGGGCGCCCCCTCCCAGGTTCCGGATAATACAGGGGTTTCCCCCTTTCCGGTCCCCGGGGTCTTCGCAGGGGGCTCCCCCCAGCCGGCCCCGGAAGCCTCCGGGCCGGTAGCTACAGTGCATAAGCTCTCTCCCTCGCGGGACAGGTCCGTTTCGCCCTGGGGGAGGTCGAACAAATGCATTCACCAGAGCGCGGGGAAGAACTCCCCGGCCGCGGGCGTGGGGAGCCTATCCCTCGCACCGGTCGGGGGAAGAGACCCGCTGAAGAGCCAACCACTCCAGAGAATAGCCCGGACGTCCGGGAACTCAGCCCCGGCCCAGAAGAGAGGCGTCGCCACCGCCACTCTGGCGGACCTCTCGGACCGCTTCCAGACTCAGACAACGAAGGTCCCATGAAAGAAGACAGCGACCGGGACTCTCCCCGGGAAGTCCAGGGGGCTAACCAGCCCCTATGCCGAGGACTTCGTAGCATCCGGTGGCCGCGGCCCTACCGCCCTCCTCACATCGAGCATTATAATGGTGAGGCAGACCCTTACGAGTTTGTGCAGGTTTACTCCACTGCCATCTCCGCGGCCGGGGGGGGACGAGACGATATAGTGCAACGTCTTCCCCCTCTACCTCTCCGGCATTGCCCGCTCCTGGTTCTACAACCTAAAGGCGGGCTGCATCAAGTCTTTCTCCCAGCTCAAGCGGGAGTTCTGTGCCAACTTCCAGGGGAACTACGTGCGTCCCCTGGACTCGTCGCAGCTGTACACTGTCCATCAGAGGACCGGGGAACCACCAGAAGCTTCTTCAAGCGCTTCGCCCAAGTGAAAAGCAAAGTGGCCCACGTCCCAGACTCTACAGTCATCGAAGCCTGCAAAAGCGGCATTCCCCCGGGGGAGCTCCACCGAAGACTCTTCGGGAGCTGCCCCTCTTCCACCGACGAGCTCTTCAACATACTCAAAAAGTACGCTCGGGCGGAGGAAGACGACATCTGGAAGAAGACCCAGGGGGCTCCCGCCCCCGTCGACCGGGGGGCCAGGGATCCCCCCAAACACCCCAGACAGGGGGGGCGTAGCGAGCCACGGCCTCGGGACACCTTTGTCCTCGAGGGCGGAGGCGGCTCGCGCGACCCCCCGAGGGCCAGCCGCCCATTTCCCAGGCCGAAAGGTCATGGGGGAGGACAGTCTTCGCGTGGCTGGGATGGCCCCGCCGGGAGGAGCCGGGAAGGACCGTGGTGCAGCTTCCACTGGTCTAGTACCCACGCTACCCGAGATTGCCACCAGCTGCTGCAACACTTCGCGGCGTTCCTCGACCAGCGCGGGCAGGGGGGGACTCCGACCTCCTTGCCCCCTCGTCCAGCTGTTCCGGCCCTTCCCGCTCCCGCGGGGGGGGGAGCAAACACAGGAGGGGGAGCCTTCAGAAGCTGTCCCCTTTCAAACTTGTCAGCGCCGCATCAACGTCATCATAGGAAGGTCCGCCTCCCGGTGGGACTCTAAGCGCCAGCGTAAGGAGTACACGCGCGAGGTCAAGGTTGTGGGGGTGCTACAAGCGTCCCCGCCACCTAAGTGGTCGGACGTCCCCTTCACCTTCACGGCGGAACACGCACGAGGGGTTCGCTTCCCCCACGATGTCGCGCTCATTGTCTCCGCGACTATCTACAACTGCCACCTGGCTCGCATCCTCGTGGACGGTGGGAGCTCTACCGACGTCCTATTTCTGAAGGCCTTCAAAGAGATGCAGGTGGATGAGAAGCTCCTGCAGCCCGCTGCCGAGCCCCTGCAAGGTTTTGTCCCGGGGAAGGCGATCCACCCCGTGGGCAAGGTAGATCTTCCTATGACGTTCGGCACCCCGGAGAACTACCGGACCGAGCTGGTCCGCTTCGATGTAGTGGATCTCCCCTCCTCCTACAACGCGATTATGGGGAGGACTACAATCAACCTGCTGGGGGCTGCCTCCCATCAAAACTACCTCTGCATGAAGATCCCCGGGCCGCACGGCGTGATCAACGTCCGGGGAGATCAAGACATGGCTCGTGCTCTATACGAGCGCGCCGCTGCCACAATCGAAAGCGTCAACATGATCAAGACGCCCGGGGGGGAGGCTCCCCCCCCGGATTCAGACGTCGCTGCGCCATCCCCCGGGCGTCTTGATCGGGGGGAGGCCCCTCCTCAAGCCACGTCCGGAAGGGGGCCTCCGGAAGGTCCCGCTGTCTCCGGGCGGCGGGGACAAAACTGTCGAAATCGGGGCAGAGCTCCCCCAGGACCATGCAGCACAACTCGCAGCTTTCCTGCGCGAAAAGTCCAATGTTTTTGCGTGGAAGCCTTCGGACATGCGGGCCGTCGCTCGGGAGGTTATTGAACACAAGCTTGCGGTAACCCCCGGCCACCCCCCGGTCAAGCAAAAGCTGAGGAAGCTTTCCCTCGAACGTCAAGAGGCCATCAAGATAGAGATCACTCGGCTCCGAGAGGCGGGGTTCATTCGGGAGGTCCTGCACCCTGAATGGCTCGCGAACCCCGTCCTCGTGAAGAAGTCAACTGGCAGGTGGCGCATGTGTGTGGACTTCACCGACCTTAACCGCGCCTGCCCCAAAGACAACTTCCCACTCCCGCGGATTGACCAGCTGATCGACTCCACCGCGGGGTGCGAGCTCATGAGCTTTCTAGACGCCTACTCGGGATACCAGCAAGTCCGGATGGCGGAGGGGGACGAGGAAAAGATGAGTTTCATAACTCCCCTCGGAACCTTCTGCTACCTCCACATGTCCTTTGGCCTCAAGAACGCGGGTGCAACCTTCCAGCGCCTCATGACGCTGGTCTTCAAAGATCAAGTCGGCCGCAACGTCGAAGCATACGTAGACGACGAGGTCGTCAAAAGTCCCCACGCAGCCTCCCACATCGACGACCTGGCAGAGACCTTCTGCAACCTCCGCACATTCGGGCTCAAACTTAACCCGGAGAAGTGCGCCTTCGGTGTGCGCGGGGGGAAGCTCCTAGGTTTCCTCGTGTCCCAGCGGGGCATAGAGGCAAACCCCGAGAAGATCCGGGCATTCCTAGACATGCCCCCGCCGCGCTCCGTCAAGGATGTCCAGCGGCTCTCCGGCCGCCTAGCCGCACTCAGACGTTTCGTTTCGCGGTCGGGAGAGCGGGGCCTCCAATTCTTCAAGATCCTCCGGGGGCTCGAGGGGTTCCGCTGGACCCCCGAGGCCCAGGAAGCCTTCAACGACCTCAAGAAGTACCTCACGAGCCCTCCAATGCTCGTGAGTCCGTCTCCAGAAGAGCCCTTGCTCCTCTACCTTGCCGCGACCCCCGTCGCCGTCAGCGCGGCCTTGGTGAAGAGCAAGGGGGGCAGCAGCGCCCCGTGTACTACGTGAGTGATGCCCTCCAAGGGGCCAAAACTCGGTACACGGAGATGGAGAAAATCTGCTACGCCCTCCTCATGGCGTCCCGGAAGCTTCGGCATTACTTCCTGGGGCACCCCATCACCGTCCCGTTGTCCCTCCCCCTGGGGGAGGTACTGCGGAACAAAGAAGCCACCGGCCGGATCGGGAAGTGGGGGGCCGAGCTCGCCCCCTTCTCCCTGTCCCTTACCGGCCGCTCCGCCATCAAGTCGCAGGTCCTCGCCGACTTCGTCGTAGAGTGGACTCCCGCCTCTGGGTCCGGGGACGAAGACCTCCCTGTGTCGCCCCGACGCAGTGATCATTGGACTCTCATGTTCGATAGGTCACTGTGTCTCGCCGGGGCTGGTGCGGGAGTAGTCCTCCGGAGCCCCGAGGGGAAGGAACTCGAGTACGCCGCGCGGCTCGAGTTCCCCGCAACCAACAACGTCGCCGAATACGAGGCTTTGCTCCTCGGGATGAGCCTTGCGCGCTCCCTGGGGATCCGGCGCCTCCTAGTCAAGGGAGATTCTCAGCTCGTAGTTTGCCAAATGGACAAGTCTTACCTGTGCCATGACGCAAACTTAAGTCTTTATTTGCAGGAAGTGCGAAAGATGGAGAGGCATTTCGACGGCCTCGAGGCCCGGCATATCCCGCGGAGGGACAATGACCAGGCCGATGCCTTGGCCCGGGCGGCAAGCGCCCGGGAATCGCTCCCCAAGGGGCCTTTTCTAGAAATCATCACGAAGCCCCCGGTGGCCTCCTCGGACACGGGTGACGAGCCTCATGTCCCGGAGGTCGCCGAGATCACCCGGACTCCGTCTTGGATGGACCCCCTCATCTCCTTCATCAAGGGGGAGGGGGACCCTCCTAGTGAGACCGAGGCTAAACCCCTCCGGCCTAAAGCCCGGGCATACCTCCTGCTGGAGGGGAGGCTCTACAAGCGGGGGGCTTCCGCCCTCCTGCGCTGCCTCCCCCGGCCGGAGGGACTTCAACTTTTCCAAGACATCCACGCGGGGAGCTGTGGTTCTCACCTAGCCCAGCGTGCCATCGTGGCCAAGGCCCTCCGACAGGGCTTCTACTGGCCCACGGTCATGCGCGACGCACGAGACCTTGTCTCCGCGTGCGAGGCACGCCAGAAGATGGCCAAGGGCTCGAACCTCCCCCCTATAGCGCTGCAGACAATCCCCATCACTTGGCCCTTCGTGCGCTGGGGGAAGGACCTCTTAGGGCCCTTCCCCCTAGCGCCCGGAGGGTACAAGTATACGGTAGTCGCGGTCGACTATTTTACCAAGTGGGTTGAGGCGGAGCCTTTGGCCAGCATCACGTCCCGGGCCGTCCAGCGGTTTTTCTGGAAGAACGTCGTATGTCGTTTTGGTGTCCCCCGGGAAATCACCGTGGACAACGGGACCCAATTCGACTCGGCTTATTTCCGGGAATTCTGCGAAGGCCTGGGGCTCGTCATCCACTTCGCCTCAGTGGCCCATGCCCTCAGCAATGGGGCTGTCGAGAGGGTCAACGGCGTGATCCTACAGGGGTTGCACTGGAGACTCGAGCAAACCGCTTCTAAGCGGGGTGCATGGGCAGAGGAGCTCCCTAGCATCCTCTGCTCCATGCGCACGACCCTGTCCCGGGCGATGGGGCGTACCCCCTTCTCCCTGGTCTACGGGGCGGAGGCAGTCCTCCCCCCGGAGATCGGCCTCCGGTCACTGCGGGTCGAGCTCCTGGAGGGAGCCACGCCCGCAGCGTACCAGGCCAACGAGGCCAACCAGCGCCTGGAAATCGACCTCGTGGAGGAGGAACGCGACCGAGCGCTCCTCCGCCACGCCATCTACGAGCAAGAGATGGCGCGCGCATACAACCAGCGCGTGCGCGAGATAGCTTTTCGCCTTGGGGACCTTGTCCTCAAGCGCGTCACAGACCCGCAAGCCCAGGGGAAGCTCTCCCATAAGTGGGAGGGCCCCTAAAGGATCTCCGCAGTCCTGGGCTCGGGGGCTTATAAGCTCTCCAACCTTCAAGAGCAGGAGCTGAAGCACACATGGAATTTGCGTTTACTTCGCAAGTTCTATGTTTAGCCTTATGGGCCTGTCCCCTCCCCTTTCGCGACTTCGCAGGGAGAGGCCCTGTACTTCATTTTACTAGCAATACATAGGTCTTGCTTTTCAACTGCCTCTTTGCAGGTTCTTCTCCTTACCGCCCCTAGCGGCGATGCCCTCCCCACGAGGACGCCCTCCCCGTGAGGATGCCCTCCCCGCGAGGAAGCCCTCCCCGTGACGATGCCCTCCCCGCGAGGAAGTGGGTCAGGCCCAGCAAGTCCCTCCTGTAGGGCGGCTTACGATCAGCCCTCGTGGACTGAGGGTGTAAGCGGCAACCCGGTCACAGTGGCCACGGTAACGAGTCACTTTGGGAGACTAGTCCCCTGCCCAAACACTCAAGACCCGTCTTCGGGCGCTTCCTCCGCCGGGAGTAGACGCTCTCCCCAGTGGGACGTCTAATGGATTTCTTGGATCTATCTTCCTCCTACGGGAGTTGATGTTCGACGCTCTCCCCAGTGGGACGTCTAATGGCATTCTTGGATATTTGGTCCCCGGTGACCTTATTCTCGGCTCCCCGTTCTCACGGTGACCGGATGAATACCTCCCGGAGACCCTATTCCTGGCTCCCCATTTTCACGGCCACCGGACGACTGTCTCCAGGAGAAGTTATGGATTTCTCGGACATTTCCTTCCCCGGAGACCCTATTCCCGGCTCCGCGTTCTCACGGCTACCGGATGATCATCTCCTAGGAAGCTCGCCTCCGGAAATCTCATCGGGTTTTCTTGGACGTTTCTTCCACATGAGGCCTTATTCCAGGCTCCCCATTCTCACAGCGACCGGACGATTGCCTCCCGGAAGGTCTTCTCCTGGGAAACCCCGTTTTAACATTTTCTAACTTAGAAAAATTCCTATGCTACAGGTGACTTCCATCCCGGGGGTCTTGTTACCCCCACAGCGCGCGGAGCTATCCTCCGGCCCGCTGTGGGCGGGGGGGATAAGGAAACCCCGGGTGTCGACCGCACCGCCCACGAGCAAACATAGCTCATTCTTGTGAAAAGGAGTCGTCCGGAGGACATCTTCCCCCTCCGGTCGGCTTCAGAAACGATACAACCCGGGTTCTAAATCGGGGGATTCCATACGTCCTAAGGCTCCTACGCCTACTACTCTCGGAGGCTCTCCGCTAGCTCCCGGGTCAAGTCCCGGTACAATGGTCGTACGCGGCGCCGAGCGTCCCGGAGCACATCTTCGGGCCAGAACTCGTATCCCGCCGGTGGAAGTATCCGGAGGGAGGTATCATCCGGAACCCCGGTCGCGGAGGGGGCAATTCGGCGTCATGATTGTCAAAATTATCCAAGTGCCACTCCGGACGCCACCTCAGCCGGATCGGCTCCCGAACGCTATCCCCGCCGCGCTTCCCGGACACAAGGCTTAGCAAGATTAAAGCCACTTGAGCGTCCCCCGGGGAGCCCCTCCCGGACCTTCGCCCGGGAGCAGCCTTCCGGGAACCCTGGTAACAATGCATTCAATTCAAAGACTTAGAAAAATACTAACTCCATTGCATTCAAAATGTTTTTGTACAAGTGTCCGGGGCTTCTTCTAAGAATCTACCGGGATCAAAAGTCCTAAGAAAGTAAAGGGCCCTAACTAAGACCCGGGGGGAGGCTCATACATGTTCATTGGCATTCTCCCCCCGGGGGGTTTCCTCTGAGGCTGGGGCCGGAGCGTCCACCGCCAGAGGCGCCGGTGCCGGGAATCTCGCCCGGATGATCTGGTCGTAGAAGCCCCCGGCGAGCTGCTCCACCTCCCGGCGTGAAGGCTCGAAGAACTCGGGGAAGCTCCGCGGGATGCGGCCCCCGATCGCCCGGGCGCCCACTCCCCAGTGCTCGACGAGCCCAGCCGCGGCCGCAACGACAGCAATCGCCCGGCCCCAAGCCCGGGCGTCAGCCGCCTCCAGGATGACGAAGACCTGCGTATTGAGTAAACGCACGGCCTCCGTGAGGGTCGCCGGGGGCACCTCCGAGCTGCTCCCGGAGCCTAGGCTTACGCCAAGGCTCTCGAGGGCCGAACGGACGGAGCGGCCCGCGTCCGCCACCGCCCGGACGCTCGATTCCTCGAGCTCCCGGAAAGCCTCCCTCCACACCTTCGCCTCCTCTCGGAGGCGGCCATTCACCACCTCTGAGACGTGAACTTGGGCCCGGACCCGAGCCAGCTCCTGGAGAGCTTCGTCCCGCTGGCCCAGGAAGGAGGCGGCCCTGTCCTCCGCGTCCTTGAGTAGCCGGATGACGCGCTGCTCGACGCCCCAGGTAATCTCCGCCCCCTATAAAATTCCAGAGTTAGAAAAATTTTTGGATGTTGGAGCCAAAGGAAAGCGATAGTCGCTTCGGGTGAATACCTAGGCTTGGAGAGACCAGAGCTCCGCGAAGCGATCGTGGAGCGTCCTTCCGGCTACGAAGGCCTGGACCTTCGGAGTCTGCAGGCCTTCCGCGTAGCGTTCAACCTCCCCTGTGGAAAGCAAGGGGGTCTCCCGCCCGGTGCTGGTCCGGCCGCGGCCGGTAGTGGGCTCCCGAACCTGGGCGCCCGGCGCGACCTCGGTCGGGGTGGCGGTCATCGTCGTCCTCGTTGCGGAGGTGCCCTCAGAGGAGGTGGCCGAGGAAGTCTCGGAAGGGGTCCCTCGCCAGGGGGCGACCATTAGACCCTTCCCCTTACCGGGCCGAAGGGCCCCCAGGGCCCCCACTTCCAGCGGGACCTCGTAGACTGAGGGGCTCCCCCCTTGTCCACGGGCCATTCCATCCGCGAAGGCGAGGCCTCCGCGCACCTCACCTCCAGTTTCTCCGGCTCTAAGGGGGCTGGGGGTGGTGGCAGGGCCGCTACCGATGGCGGCGACGGGGCGTAGTTCACCGAGTCGGAGGCCACCCTGTCCGCGGCCGGTTCCTTCCCCCGAGCCTCAATGGGGCTCTTCAGGGGAGGGGGTGTCGTCTCCTTCCGTGCCGGCGCCCGGGCGCGCTCGGTCCCAGGGGTCTCATCCCGGGGCTACGCCGGAGTCGCCGCCGACGTCGTCGACGGGCCGGGGGTCTTTTGGACTCTCGTCTTGTTAGGCTCAGAGCCCCCGGCCACGTCCTTCCCCCGCTTATATCGACCCGGGGGTGGGGAGGGGCTTCCTCTCCGGGAGCTTCAGCCTGTAGGCCTCAGCCACCAGGTTCCGGGGAGGACCCTCCCCCACGAGGAGCACGACGTGCTCGTGCTCGTCGGTGAAGTACCTCCCGAGGTGGTTCTCTGCCTTCTCCCGCGCCGTCGGGTACGGCCGGACTGCAAGAGGTAAAGAGTTTGTCAAAATTTTCAGAAATTCGTAAATGTAATGCAACAGGTTCCGGAACTTACGTCGCGTCACCGGCTTAAGCGGGGGCCGCTGCTCCGGGCCCATGCCGACTCCCCTCTTCCCGCCTGAGAAGGGGGAGATCCGGAGGAGCATCATCTCCTTGGCAGCGTCCCGCATAGAGCGGGCCTTCCGGGACTTGATCACCTTACCGAGGAGCTCGAGCTCCTCGTCCGTCCACACCGGAGGCTTCGGCGCGGACGACCGGCTGTAAGAGGCCGGTTCCAGGGCGTACGTCACCCCGTCGTCCCGGACCCGGAGGTAGAACCACCTCCGGACCCAGTCCCCCCAGTGATCCCGGGAGGCTGCCGCCGGGTAGTCGGCCACCCGAGACGGCAGCATTTGCACCATCACCGAGCCAAAGGGGGACTTGGGTCCCCCCTTCACCAGGTGGGAGCTCCACGCCGCCGACTCGTAGAAATACCGGAAGACGCGCAGGGTGGGCTCCCTCCCGGTCGCAGTCTCGAAAACCCAGATGAAGATGCCCATCCGGACGAGGGAGTTCGGCGTAAGGTGGTTGAGCGCCAGCCCATACTCCTTCAGAAACTCCCGGAGCATGGGGTGCACCGGGAGCCAGAGCCCCGCCTCCAGGAATGCCTCAAAGGCCACGACCTCTCCGGGCTTGGGGTGGGGGGCTCCGTCTTTCTTCACAGGGACTCAGATGCCCCGTTCGCGACGACGCCGCGCTCAACCATGGACTCGGCGTCCTCGGCCATAAACTCGGACGCCCAAACGAAGTCCGTAGCGACTTCCTCCGGGGGCACCTCGGTCGTCTTCGCTCGACCTTTCGGTGCCATCAGGTTTGTTTGTTTTCGGTGGCTAACTTTGCAGGAGGCTACGGCTAGAAGTCTTGGACGCTCGCTATCGGATGCTAGCTACCGAGAGAGCTACCGGGAGAGCAGAAATCGTGAGGCTGAAGAGTTTGGAATGAAGCTACCGGGCCCCCTAAGGCCCTATTTATAGAGGCGAGCCATGGTCCAGATGGGCGCCACGTGGCACCTCGCGGACCAATCTGGGCCGTTGAAGTTCAAACTGTGCACGGGAAATGAAGGGACGGGCGCGCGAATCGAGGCACCGGTTCGAACCGCGAGCGCATTTATGACGAAACGGCGCGGCCATAAGCGTCCGGCACGGAAATCGAAGAGTCACGGCTCCGGTGGCTTGGTCCGGAATTTTCCCCGGTGACATGTACCATGCCCACCGGGGACACGAGCATCGTCCCCGGGGGGCTTGGGGGGCTGCTGTTGGGGGAAATCTCCGCGGGACTAAGTCCAGGTAAGTTGCGTCACACCAGCCTGGGGACCTGGCCTCCGGAGCCGTCCCGGGCGCCGCCATTTGGCTCCCGGGACCGGGCCTCCGGTACCGTCCCGGGCGCCGCCATTTGGCGCCTGGAACCGAGCCTCCGGTGCCGTCCCGGGTGCCGCCTTTTGGCCCCCGGGACTTGGCCTCCGGTGCCATCCCGGGCTCCGCCATTTGGCTCCCGGGACCGGGCCTCCGTTGCCGTCCCGGGCGCTGCCTTTTGGCCCCCGGGACCTGGCCTCCGGTCCCGTCCCAGGCGCCACCATTTGGCTCCCGGGACCGAGCCTCCGGTGCCGTGCCGGGCGCCGCCTTTTTGGCCCCCCGGACCTGGACTCCGGTGCCGTCCCGGGCGCCGCCATTTGGCTCCCGGGACCTAGCCTGCGGTGCCGTCCCAGGCGCCGCCATTTGGCGCTCGGGACCGGGCCTCTGGTGCCATCCCGGGCGCCGCGTTTTGGCCCCCAGGACCGGGCCTCCGGTGCCGTCCCGGGCGCCGCGTTTTGGCCCCCTGGACCTGGCCTCAGGTGTCGTCCCGGGCGCCGCCATTTGGCTCCTGGGACCGGGCCTCCGGTGCCATCCCGGGCGCCGCCTTTTTGGCCCCCGGGACCTGGCCTCCGATGCCGTCCCAGGCGCCGCCATTTGGCTCCCGGGACCAGGCCTCCGGTGCCATCCCGAGCCTCATCGCCCTTCTAAAGGTAAAGTCTCGAGTCGATTTGTCACGTGCAGGTCACGCGAGGAGGGCCTCGGGAATCAGGGACCACCCGTCAAGCACCCAAGACGTTTGACCGGGAGAAGGACGTTCCTACCCTTCAATCCGACGGTGGCTTCCGGCGTAGTTTAGGCTTTTTGCTTTTTTTTTGGGGCTATAAATAGCCCTTGTATCCCTCTGTTGTAAAGGATCGATTCACTTTTATTGGAATAGCTACACTCACAGGCGTGCTCCGGAAGCCTCTCCCCCGGAGAGAGCCTCCCCAGCCGACTCCGGTCGGGAGCGCGTCGACAGGACTAGGACCCCCACCGGCACTCGAACCTGTATAAATCCTCGTGTCTTTTCTTGTGCCTGTCCGGCGGGGGAGGACCGGTCATCCGGTCAACCCGTGCCGCGTAATCTTCGCTAGGATCGTTCTCAAAACTTGCCGGGGTATTCGCAATACCACGACAGGTTTCATGTGCGATCCGCATAAGTACTTGTTCAGGCCTGTCCCATACCAGGCTTGCGGTTAGTACGTTGTTCATGCCACTAGACGCACAACAAAAGGTTCTAGTCCTTACATGCCAGTGACTAGACCATCCACAACCTTGCACCTTCCGTGCCTGCTATCCATTGCAGTTTAGCACCTCCAGTGCTACAGCCATCCATACCAAAATTCTGGTCACGACTAGGGGTTTTATTTCATGAATATAAGTATATATATACATATATACTTATGTTCATGGCTCAAAACTTGTTTATTTCACATTTCACAGATAACCAGTTTAGTATTGCCAATTCATAATTCAACCATTCTCAATCTTTCACATGCAATATTATTTATATTCAAGGATATGTTATAGCAACTCTTAAAATATAGGTTCAAGATGTCCAAGAATATGACTTGCCTTCCTCGTCATAAGATACAGTAGTTGATGACAGGTCAACAGCAAAATCCTCAAAGTCAGCTTTTGGATCTGCTCGGCGACAAACAAACACACAATGATTACTTATAATATTAAAATGTTTTATGACTTATATGCAGAAATGCTTTACAAGAATAACTGAACGATATTGGAGATAATTTGGATTGCAAACTGATCTGAGTTGAGATTCTAGGGTTTCAAGGAATCTGGGCTAAGGGTAGGTGTTAGATGATCTTAGGGTTTCAAGGTTGCAACAGGGATATCAATTCTATGGCTGGTTTGTTCAAAAACAGCGAATGTCAGCAGATTTACATTCGGATCAAGGCTCTGACATAGCTTTAAGAAAAGCTAGAGTGCTTATCTCAAGTTGTGGTAGAAGAAGAAAATGTAGATTATAACTCCACAAATTCAGTGGACAAAGTGGTTCTCAAATTGCACAACCAGAAGTGGGTAAACAAGGCCAATACCACTGGCTAGCATGCACTGACATAGTGCTGACAATGTCAAAAACTAGGGCTAAGCATAAAATATTGTTCAAGGGCTCAACTGGTGTGCTAACTTTTTCTAGGAGGTAGGCTTGGGTAATAGGAACAAAAGTCATAATAGGATCCACGGCTGAAGATGGCTGGACAGCAAGAAATCTGGTGATGAACTGCGGTGAACTCACTGCACTGGAACAGTTCTGGACACAAATTTTGGCAAGGTTATATCTTGCAATCTAGGCCGATCTAGGTGTCGAGCTAGAAGACAAAAATTCTCAGGAGTTCAAGGCACACACACTAGACAAAGTGGTTAGGGCTGAAATGGCTGGGAAAAACTTTCCGGTGGCCGGCGCCAGAGAAGAAGGCACTGGAATTGGGCATTTTTGATACAAGTTGATTGAACTCAATTCCTTGCTTGGAGAGTGATAGAGGGGTGTGAGTAAGCTACTGGCGACGTCAATTTGGCTGGAGGATCTCTGGTGTGCCCTGGCGATGTGAGCCAGTTAATGGTGAAGTTCAAAATCGGGAAAAACTTCAATTTGAGTTCAATTGAGGATTCTGAGCTTACAGGCCTGCTACACTCAGTTCACTGATTAATTTATTCTGTAGATTTGAAAGCTAATTCGGGACAATTCAAGCTGCATTGTCGGAACAGGGCAAATCAGGAATTCGAGTGATCGCTGGTGTTAGAGGTCACCGGTGAGCAATTAAATGCTATCACACAGATAGAAGGATAAGGGGAACCCACTGGTGGCTTTAATTTGAAGATTGATGCAGCAGGGCGTGCTGGCACCGTGAGCCTCCTCGACGGTTCGCCGTAGAAGGAAACGAAAACAGGAAAATCTAGGACTTAGCTGATTTTCGGTGAAGTATGAAGAAGCTGCTGGGTACAGGGGTGCTTAAATAGGCATGGCGAAGCTTGCGAAGAGGGGACAGTGAAGAGATTGGCGCCAAGGATTTGACTGGTTGGGCGTAGAAGCATTAGCGGTGAAGAAACAGCGATGAACGGTGATGCGACGGCGACAACGGTTCTGCAGCTGATCACATTGTCGCTTCATTGGAACTCAACGATGCTGGAGGATGCAAGGCGGTGGCAACAAAAGCTGGCACGGCAAGACAAGCTACTGACAACACTGTCGCCGGTCGCGCACGGGGGCGGTGGCTGTTCATCGACGTTGCCACGGCGAGGGCTGAAGCGAGGACACGTACACACAAGCATGCACGGCCACTAGCGCAAGCGAAGCTTGGCCGGCGACGAGCAAACACGGTGCACAAGCACGGCGAGGCTCTGGTCGAAAATCAGCTGGGAGCTCTGATCGAATTGGACTAATTTGCAATTTTAGATTTTTGAGTTTTGGACTGATCTGTAAATCTGGAGATTTGGAAGATTTAAACTAAAATTGATTGCACTGATCTGGGAAACTATATTCAACAAAATATTTGGTAAATATAATTGATAAAATCTGGCACATTTGAATAGTTTTTGATATAAACTGAAAATAGGGTATTTTAGGGTAATTGAAATCTGAGTTTTGGTCGATTTCGAATTCTGGCATTTAGGATGAGATTTTGAAAATTCGACAGAAGGGAAAATTGTATCAAATAACATTTAGAAGAGATTTGTTGAAGAAATTCTGAATTTGGAGTTAATCTGAAGATTTTAGCCTTTTTAGGTTTCCAGATATCAGATAAAGGACTAATTTGCGATATCGCTTGGACTGATTTGTGAAAAGAGTCTAGATGATAAAAAACGGCTGCCAACTTTCTGGTTTAAGGTTTTGGCATACCCATGATCATAATTTAAAAATAATCTGGTCTGAATTAGGTCAAGATTTGGCTAAATCTGAGTTCAGAGTATTTAGGGTAATTAACTTAATTTTGTTTTCGAAAACAGAAGTTTCGACAAATCTGGGATTTAAAGATGGAATTGAATATGGGTTCTGAAGACTTTTATGTTCAGGGTAACTGATGGATCATATCTGAACAATCTGATCTTGATTTGGGTCTATGGAATAAATTTGGAAATTTTAGGGCTTGATAAAGACAATGATTTGGCTACTACTACAGATACATGCATGCATGCTGTTCATGAAAAAGGAAGTTTTCACCCCTAAACTCAGGGTGTTATAGCCTCCCCCCGCGGGACCGTGGCGTGCAAGGGAATGGTGAATACAACGCCTCCCCCCGCGGAATCACGGTGGGAGAGGGAATGGTGAGTACAACGCCTCCCCCTACCAAGTCGCGATGGGGGAGGGAGTGAGCCTGCAGGCTAGATGTAGAACTTGCGAACCAAGTTTACGTTCGAAGTGTGCTTCAGCTCCTGGTCTTGAAGGTTGGAGAGCTTATAAGCCCCAAGCCCAGGACCGTAGAGATCCTGTACGGGCCTTCCCACTTCGGGGAAAGTTTGCCCCGGGCTTGGGGATCAGTCAAGCGCTTGAGGACAAGGTCCCCAAGGCGGAAAACTCTCACACGGATGCGCTTGTTCAACGCGTGCCCCATTTTGCGCTCGTAGATGGCGGGGCGGAGAAGTGCTCAGTCGTGCTCTTCCTCGACGAGGTTGACTTCTGGCCGTTGATTTGCTTTGTTGGTTTGGTACACCGCCGCCGTAGCTCCATCTAAGAGTTTGCCCTGCAGCGACCGAAAACCAATCCCCGAGGGAAGGACTGCCTCAGCCCCGTAGATGAGCGAAAAGGGGGTGCGCCCTGCTGCTCGGCTTGAGGTTTTGAACATGCAGCAAAGGATCCTCAGGAGCTCGTCCACCCATGCGCCCCGCCTGGAGGCGGTTTGCTTGAGTCACCGGTGTAATCCTTGTAGGATCATATCGTTGACCCTTATGGCGGCTTCGTTGCTCTGGGGATGAGCTACAGAGGGGAAGTGGAGGGTAGCCCCCAAGCCTTTGCATAACTCCCAGAAGTATACCGAGTCGAATTGGGTCCCGCTGTCAATCGTGATCTCTGAAGGGACCCCAAGGCGACATACGATATTCTTCCAGATAACCATTGTACTGCTCGGGAGGTGATGCTGGCCAAGGGCTCAGCCTCCACCCACTTGGAGAAATAGTCTGCTGCGACCACCGCATACTTGTAGCCCTCTGGCGCTGGGGGGAAGTGACCGAGAAGGTCTATCCCCCAGCGCTCAAAGGGCCAAGTGATGGGGATGGTCTACAGCAGTGCGGATGGTAGTTTGGAGCCCTTTGCCATTTTCTGGCAGGCCTTGCATGCGGAGACAAGGTCTCGCGCATCGTGGATCACTGTGGGCCAATAAGAGCCTTGGCGAAGAACATTCGCCGTGACTGAACGCGAGGCCAGGTGTGACCCACAGCTCCCTGAGTGGGTGTCCTCGAGGAGCCGGGGTCCTTCTACTTGCGGGAGATAGCGGAGTAGGGCGGAAGCCCCCCATTTGTAGAGCTTTCCCTCCAGTAGGAGATACGCCCGAGCCTTGGAACAGAGGCGCTTCGCCTCGGTGTCACCGGGAGGCTCTCCCTCCCCCCATATGAAGGAGACGAGAGGGTCCATCCAGGACACGGCCTGGGCGATCCCAGGGACCTCTGGGTTACGGGATTCGGGGTCCGCATCTGGAGGGGTCACCAAGAGCTTCGCGATGATCTCTAGGAAGGTGCCCCCGTGGAGAGCTTCTCGAGCGCTAGTCATCCAGGCCAAGGAGTCGGTGTCGTCATTGTCCCTCCGGGGGATATGCCCGGCCTCTAGGCCCTCGAAGTATCTCTCCATCTTGTGCACCTCCCCCAAGTAGAGGCTCAGGTTCACGTCATGGCACAAGTATGACTTGTCCAATTGGCAAACCATGAGCTGGGAGTCTCCCTTGACCAAGAGGTGATGAATACCTAGGGAGTGCGCGAGGCATAGCCCCAGGAGCAGGGCCTCGTACTCAGTGACGTTCTTCATAGCGTGGAACTGGAGCCTCGTTGCGTACTCCAGCATCCTCCTGTAACACCCTGAGTTAGGGGTGAAAACTTCCTTTTTCATCAATAGCATGCATACTTGTATCTGTAGTAATAGCCAGATCAGTATCTATCTCAAGCCCTAAAATCTCCAAAATCTATCCTGTGACCTCAAATCAAGATCAGATTGTTCAGATGTGATCTATTAGTTATCCTGAATCTAAAAGCCTTCAGAACCTAGATCCAATTCTATCTCTAACTCCCAGAATTATCAACTCCATTCTGTTTTCGAAAACAGAAATACCTTATATTACTTAAATACCCTAAGATTCAGAAATACAGATTTAATCAAAATCTTGACCAAGTTCAGACCAGATTATTCCTGGAATATGATCATGGGTATGTCAATACCTTAATCTAAAAAGTTGACAGCCAGATTTCATCATCTAGACTCTTTTCACAAAACAGTCCAAGAGTTATCGCAAATTAGTCCTTATCTGTTATTTGAAAACCCAGAAAGGCTAAAATCTCCAGATTAACTCCAAATTCAAAATTTCTTCGGCAAATCTTCTCAAAATGCTATTTGCCAAAAGTTTCTCTTCTGTGCAGATATCAAAATCGAACCCTAAATGCCAGAATTCGAAATCGACAAAACTTAAACCTTATTTTACCCTAAATTACCCTATTTTCAGTTTGTATCGAAAACTATTCAAATGTGTAAAATCTTATCATTTACCTTTGCCAAATATCCTGTTGAATATAATCTACCAGATTAGTGAAATCAAATTCAACTCTCACCTTCCAAATCTCCAGAATTACAGATTGGTCCAAATGTGAAAATCAAATACTGCAGTTCAGTCCATTTTCGACCAGGACAACAGCAGCATTCGACCAGGCCGTTTTGCTGTACACGACCAGGGCTCGCCGTGGTTTCCTTGGCCATGCACGTTCGCCGCCGGTGAAGCTTCGCCTGCAACTTGATCGTGCATGCTGTTGCGCACGTGTCCTCGCCTCAGCCGTCACCGTGGCAGCGCCGCTGCAACGTCGACGACCAGCGTCTGCTTCCCCGCGCGACCAGCAGTGACTGTTGTCAGCATCTTCTTGCCACGTCGCTTGCCTTGCCAGCCGTTGTCGCCACCGCTTTGCACCGCCCGACATGATTGAGTCCCAATGTAGCAACAGTTTTGCCTCGCCAGTGCGCCTTCGCGTCACCGTTCGCCGTTGCTACATCTGCGCCCGGCAACTCATATCAACTGACATCAAATTCAATGCTATTACTTCCTTGCAAGCTACGCCCACTGCACTATATAAACAGCCATACCTTGTGTCACATCCTCATCACCAGAACTTAGCCAGATTTACAAACTTCTTCGCTGTCGTCGTCTTCTCCGGCGAGTCCAGCAAGAGGCTTCACGGTGCCAGCTTCACCCACATCATCTTCTGCCAAATTAAAGCCATCAGTGAGTTCATCTACTCATCGTCTCTGTGTAGTACTGTCTAATTGCTCTCCGGTGGACTCTAACGCCGGTGATCGCCGGAAATGGCTGAAAGTCAAAGATTGCCCTGTTCCGGCAATGTAGCTCGAATTAATCCAAATTAGCTTTCGTATCTGTAATCAAAATTTATCAGTAAGCCAAATCAAGCAAGCCTGTGAAGTTGGATTTCGGATTTAAGCAAGAATCGAACCTTTTCCCTAAACCGAGCTTCACCAGAAAACCGGCGATCGTCGCCAGGCTTTTCCAGTGATCCTCCGGCCAATACAATTGTACCAGAAGCTTCCCTATACCTCCTAGATGCTCTCCAAGCAATGAATTAAGTTCAAACCTCCTACAGCAAAAACCCCCAAATCCAGAGTTTCTTCTCCGGCGCCGATGACCGGAAAGCTTGTTCCAGCCATTTCAGCCCTCGAAACTTTGTCTAGTATGTGTGCTTTGATCTCCTGAACACTTTTGTCTTCTAGCCCGACACCTAGATCGGCCTAGATTGGAAGTTATAGCCATGCCAAGTTTGTGTCCAGAACTGCTCCAGTGCAGCCAGTTCATCTCTGTTCATCATCAAATTTCTTGCTTTCCAGCCATTTCTTGCCCTAGATCCTGTTGACTTAATTGTTCCTGTTACTCAAGCCTACCTCCCAGACAAAGTGGTGCATCATTTGGAGCTCCATATCAAAAGTTATGCTAAGCCCTAGTTTTTGACATTGTCAGCTCTATGACAGAGCTTGTCAGCCAGTGGCATTGACCTTGTTTACCCACTTCTGGTTGTGCAATTTGAAAACCACTTTGTCCAGTGAATTTGTAGAGTTGTGATCTACATTTTCTTCTACTACCACAACTTGAGATAAGCATCCTAGCTTTTCTTAAAGCTTTGTCCAAGCTTTGATCCGAATGTCGATCTGTTGACATTCGCTGTTTTGATTAAACCAGCCACAAAATTGTTATCCCTATTGCAATCCTGAAACCCTAAGATTATCTAATCACCATCCTTAGCCCAAATTCCTTGAAACCCTAGAATCTCAGTTCAGTTGCAGTTCAAATTATCTCCAGTATAGTTCAATCATTCTTGTTGAGCATTTCGGCATATAAGTCTTAAAACAATTTAATATTATAAGTAATTATTGTGTGTTTGTTTGTCGTCAAGCAGATTCAGAAGCTGACTTTGAAGATTTTGCTGTTGATCCGTCATCGACTGCTGTATTTTACGACGCGGAAGGCAAGTCATATCCTTGGTCATCTTGAACCTATACTTTAAATGTTGCTAAAACATAACCTTGAATATAGGCAATACTGCATGTGAAAGATTGAGAAATGGTTGATTTATGAATTGGCAGTACTAGACTGGTTATCTGTGAAATGTTAAATAAACAAGTTTTGAGCCATGAACTATTATATGTATTTATATACTTATATTCATGAAATAAAACCCCTAGCCGTGACCAGAAAAATGGTATGGATGGCTGTAGCACTGGAGGTGCTAGACTGCAAAGGAATGCAGGCACTGAAGGTGCAGGGTTGTGGATGGTCTGGTCACTAGCATATAAGGACTAGAACCTTGTGTTGTGCGTCTAGTGGCATGAACAACGTGCTAACCGCAAGCCTGGTATGGGACAGGCCTGAACAAGTAATTATGTGGATCGCACATGAAACCCCCGCATGAGATGTGTAGTGATGCACGATAAACACGGAGCGCGCTCCCACACATATCACTGAAGGTGATCAAGCACGCTGACCCAGTAATGGGAATAAGCAAAGGGGTGGAGGTTTGGATACAACCTGCCACAACTGTGTCTCGCTGAGAGCCACAGGGTCGGGGGTGAATTGTAAGTGATACATAACAAAAGTTCTTGTTATCTCCACCTTGCCACTCACACATGGTTGTGAGGAGGGGTCTAATCATTTTGATAGGATGGGCTTGAAAGTGGAATATCTTGCGGGTAAATTGGTACCTCTCTGCAGAGTTAAAAACGTATTCGAATACTCCGAGCTCCCGGGTTTTATAGGAGTCTGCTGCGGTGGATTAAATCCACGGGGTGTGACACAAGTACTATTTTCTAAATAAAATATGTTTAAATCAAGATTACCCAAATGACATGTGTTGTCATGATAAGGAGTGCTGCCGTGGGCTGTCGTGTGTCGACGTGTCGCGGTAGTGCTATAATCTAGTGAACATGATTGATGATGTTATATTATAAAAAGTGCTGCCATAAGATGAGATGAGAGAGGTAAAGATTATTTTACAAATATCCATAATTCTTGACTAGTCTAGGTTCATATCATCACTACTATATGTATCTACTCTTACCTATGACTTGCTGAGTACGTAAGTGCTCACCCTTGCAACATTCAACTCAATAGATGGAGCCTACTTTGATCAAGATGATGGCACGGAGTATTACGTGGATCCAGAAGGAGGAGAATCAGTTCCGCCAGAGCCCTGAAGTGTGTTGTTCTGCCGTCAACTTCTTTTGTGGGAGGGTCACCTATCTTCTGCTGCGTAGTTAAATATTTTGCTAAACCTTGAATGCCTTGTAGGCATTGTAATCCTCTTATATAATATTAAGGCCAGCAGGCCACACTGCTTAATATTTTGTGAGTACTCTGTTGCAATGTAATATACTCCTGTGTTTGACTTATCCTGGGAAGTCAACGGTTTGTGGTTTGGGACTAGCTGCAGTGAGCTAGGTCTCTACAGGAGTAGTCGTTGTCCCAGTTTCAGGGCGCGACAAGAAAAGTTGGTATCAGAGCAACATGAGAACTTGACTGTAGGACGACACCCTTAGGAAATTGGCCGTGCCAGGAAGACGTAATTTATTTAGAAATTATTTGTTGAAAACTTTATTTTGGTAAAAATAATGAGCTTTGTAGCTCTTGAAAACCTTCATTTCAAAATTTTATTTGGATTTTCTAAAATTCGGTAATATTGTGAGAGTGCGTTCTGTTGTTTCAGAGTGTCTTAGAGGTTGGTGTAGACAGAGCTAGTGAATGCTCTTAATAGCTTTGTGATTCGCTGTTGCTTTTGCAATGGTTAATTTGTGTATTATGGCTAATAGCCTAAGTAATTTTATGCATAAAAGTAGTTGCATTAATTTCTGCATTGCTGTCTTAGTTGGCCTTAGTTAGTTAGATCAATCTAAACCTTTTTCAGAGCCACCATGGTTGACACCAGAAGGAGATCTCAAAGTGGAAGAGAAGATATAGGTCAGACCCCGCAGGAAGAAGAAACTATGATAAGAGACCCTTTGTTTCAGCAAGGATCTCAGAGTTCCAATCCACCTCAGAATGAACAATCCAGTCTTCAGGAAATCCTGTTGTCAATGGAGAAAAGTCGACAAGAAGCTCAGATAGCTCATACCCAGTTGTTAGCTCAGATAGTTCAGAAACTGCCTACTGGAACAACAGAAGGAACTACTTCTGCTGTAGGAGCAAGATTAACAGATTTCCAAAAGACCCGTCCACCAACATTCTCTAGTGCGACCGATCCCATGGTTGCCGATGATTGGTTACGGGATATCGAAAGGAAACTGGACACGGTCCGATGCAGCGAACGAGAGAAAGTTTTGTTTGGATCTCATCAGTTATCAGGAGCTGCAGCTGCATGGTGGATGAATTACCAGGAAGCCCATCTTGATAAAGATAATATTTCTTGGAGGGAATTTAAGGATCAATTTCGGAAATTTCATATACCTACTGGTGTTATGGTAGCCAAGCGTCGGGAATTTCGGAATTTAACTCAAGGAAGTAAGTCAGTCACTGAGTATCTACACCAATTTACTCATTTGGCTCGATACGCACCTGGAGATGTGGATACTGAAGAAAAGAAGATAGAGCGCTTCACAGAAGGACTTCAACACTATTTACAGTATCAAATTGCTTCTCATGAACTTACGGAATTTCAAACCCTAGTGAACAGAGCTTTAAAGGTGGAAGAAAAGAAGAATATGGGGGAAGAAAGCCGAAAGAGGAGGATGTTCCAGCAAACACGACCACAGCCAAACCCAATCAGAGGAAGAGTTCCTATCACTCCCAATTTCCGACCATCTTATCAGAATCCCAGACCAGCAACGACATTGTGCCCCAACTGCCGAGGAAATCATTCTCAGAAAGATTGCCCTCATCCTCGTGTTGAGTGTTATCATTGTGGACAGCGTGGGCACCGTAAAGAATTCTGTCCTTGGATACAACTTCCGATGTCCATTGCCAGATCTCAGGCAGGAACACAGCCAGTGGTTACCAGAGCATCAACATAGCAGAATTTTAGAGGAAATTCAGCAGGAAGAGGAGGAAACATGGCTAACCGAGGAAGAGGAAGAGGCAGAGCACCAGCTACAACCCAAGGAGGAAGGTTAAACTATACTTCAATTCAAGAAGCGGGCAACGCCACCGACATTCTTCTAGGTAGATTTCTGATTCAATCTGCATCTGCCTTAATATTGTTTGATCCTGGTGCTACAAATTCATTCATGTCAAAAGCATTTGCATCTGAAGTTGAAATGCATATAGACCAAGTACCACTAGAGTACTCTATGGTTATACAAACTCCAGGGGCTAGATTATCTGTCTACTCGATCTGCCCAAATGTAACTTTCATTATAGAAGGGGTAGAATTTGAGGCAAATCTACTAGTTCTAGAACTGCAAGGACTAGACATTATTTTGGGAATGGATTGGTTGTCCCAACATAAAGGTCTAGTAGATTGTGAAGAGAAAACCCTTAGTCTTGTCAGTAGCCAAGGGGAAAGAGTTCTATTTTATGCAGAAAGATCAGCAGTCAAGAGACCGCTAAGATCTGTTCAAGCATTACGAAAGTTATGCCTGGAACAAGTGCCTGTAGTACAACGATATTCTGATGTATTTCCAGAAGAACTTCCGGGAATGCCACCTGACAGAGAAATAGAATTCAGTATTGAGCTTAAACCAGGAGCAGCACCTATAGCAAAACGTCCCTATAGGATGCCAGTTACAGATTTGGAGGAGCTCAAGAATCAACTCGAAGACTTGGAGAACAAAGGATTTATCAAACCCAGTGCTTCACCATGGGGAGCCCCAGTTTTGTTTGTGAAGAAGAAAGACGGAACTTTACGAATGTGTGTAGACTACCGAGCTTTGAATGAAGTCACTATTAAAAACAAGTATCCATTACCAAGAATTGATGACTTGTTCGATCAGCTTCGAGGAGCCAAAGTATTTTCCAAGATAGATTTGAAATCTGGATATCATCAGCTGAAGATCAAGAAGGAAGATATACCGAAGACTGCTTTCACTACCAGATATGGTTTATATGAGTTTACAGTAGTACCTTTTGGCTTGACCAATTGTAACGCCCCTGTTTTTGCCAAACCCTAAAATAGCCAAAATCCACATCTTGACCCCAAACCCTAATCTGCTTCAGCCATTCCCTTCTAAACGTTGTTCAGAACATTTTTCCCTTCAGGATCATCTCCAAAATCCCATCCTAAAGCTGAGTTTCAGCCCTTGCCATTTTAAAACCCTAATTACCCTATTTTACCCTAAACTGTTTTCCCTAATTTTGTCGAAACCCTTCAGATCTTGCCTGATCTTACCAAATTTTGGCCAGATAGGTTCTAATAATTTTATGTAACTTATCTGCGAAATCAGATTTTAGATCAGCCCTCCAGATCTCCAGATTTGCAGATTAGTCCCTGGAAGCAAAGTTCTGAATATTGCAAATCAGCCCTTCTAATCTTTTCGGCTGTTTTCGACCAGCGCCTGGTCGTTGCTTTCGACCAGCGCGTCTTCGCCGTTACCGCGCCGTGGTTTTCGCCGCATTTGCTCGCCGCCGGCCACCGCTTCTTGTCGCCTGTGTTGTGAACAACCGAGCCACCCCGCGCGCACGTGCCAGCACCATTGCTTCGCCTTGTCCAGCGGTTAAACGGCCGCGCTCCAGCAGCGTTTTCGCGCACGCACTCCCGTTGCCGTGGCAATTGCATGCGTGTACGTGTCATCGCCGGAGCTTTGCTGTTGCCTCCGCATCTGCGCCGTCCCGGACGAAGTTCCAAGGCACCCTGGCATTACTGGCAAAGCTGCAGCACCGCCTGAAGCGTATCACATCGCCGTCGCCGTCGTTGCGCCTGCGCCCGACAAATTTCTCCCTGGCGCAAGCAACCGCTGTCGTGTTTTCCCTCGCAAGCTCCGTCCCCGTGCCTATTTAAACCCTCCCTGTACTTTGAGAGCCTCAAGCCTCCAGAAAATCGGCTATGTCCCAAACTTCACCGTTTTCGCTTTCTTCTCCGGCGAGCCAGTGAGTGAGCTCACGGTGCTAGCCCATTCCACAGCCCCTTTCTCCAATCCAAGTTCACCAGTGAGTTCCCCTCGTTCCCCTCTCTGTTTCGTAGCAACCAATTGCACCGAATCGATCCCCATCGCCGGTGATCGCCGGAAAACCAGAAAACCCCTGTTCCCTCAATGCTATCCCATTCAGCCCGAATTAGCTCTCGATTCTGTAGAAGAACTTGATCAGTGAGCTTAGTAGAGCAAGCCTGTTGAATCAGGATCCCCAATTGCGCTCAAATTGAAGAAATCCCGATCTGGAGGTCCACCAGTTCGCCGGACTTCGGCGCCAACCTTCTCCGGCCGATCTCCAATGAAATTAACCCCTCCAGTAGCCTTGTTGTGCCCTAGAGATCATCCCCAAGCTTGGAATTGAGCTCTTTCGCCCTGTATCAAAAATTCCCAAGCTCCAGTGTCATCTTCTCCAGCGCTGGTCGCCGGAATTCTTTCCCGGCCGATCTAGCCCCTGAAACTTTGTCCCTTAGCTTCGCCTCACCTCCCTGAGCAATTTCTTCCACTAGCTCGACACCTGGATCTGCCTAGATTGTGAGTTATGCCCTTGCCAAGCTCTTGTCCAGATCAATGTCTGTGCCATGTCACCACCGTAGTTCATCGCCGGATTTGGCCACCCTCCGGCCACTTTCAGCCCTTGTGCCTGTTGAGTATTTTATTCCTGTTAGTAATGCCTACCTCCCAGACAAAGTGGTGCATCAATTGAAGCTCTGGATCAAAAGTTAAGCCATACCCTAGTTTCTGGCCATGTCCAGCACTATGTCAGTGCATGTCAGCCACTGGCATTAGCCTTGTTTGACCCCTTCTGATTGAGCAATTGAAATGCCACCTTGTCCTTTAGATTCCTGGAGTTGAGATCTACAACTTTCTCCTCTATCACTTCTCCAGAAAACCATCCTAAGATCAGTTTAAAGTTATGCCAAAGCCATGAACTGAATGTCGACCCTTCGACGTTCAATCCTATTTAGCCGTTTCTTCGACCAGAGCCCTTGTGACCTTGCCCTAACCTTTTCCCCTGCATGCATGACTTATTTACTTAATAATTTCTATAGAAACTATTTTCTGTATGCTTATGGCATGTGTTTGTGTGTTGGTTGATTGCCGCAGAGTCAGAAGTTGAAGGAGCGGAAAAAGTCTTTGAAGATCCATCTGAGTATTTAGACCCAACATCGCAAGGCAAGCCTCATTCCTTTGACCATGTCTCACCCAATATTTTCATATGAAGTATATTCACTGTTTCTTACTACGCATGCTTATTTGAAATACAAGTTATGTTTGAATGACATGAGTAGATATTACCTAATGGATCATGAAACCCCTTTCTGTTATTGAACCTTCATATATATGCTTTTGTCACCCTAGGACTCATATACTGAATATCCACATTAAAACTTGAAATGGTCAAATACATGAGAAGTTATAATGAAAACCGTTTTGTCAAGAAAACTGATAAAAGGGATCAGTAGTGAGGATTGAACTGTATGGAGAGGGTGCGGTGCGCACCAGGGAATGTGAATGTTCCTCGCTATTGGTTCATAAGGACAAGAACCTTGTGCTGTGTCTCTATGCGAATTGTAAACGTACCAACCACTTGCCTGGTATGGGACAGGCACAACTTAGTAGCTTTTTGGTATTAGCAGTTCCCTGCATGGTTTGCCGATCTGGTTTCTCCCGTGGAAACTGGAAGGCCAAGGTTCGGCCATGAGTGATGTGAGTTCAGAAAAATAAGGAGAGGAAAAAGGCGTAAAAGAAGGAAGGCGCCCTAGACCTGATTAAGCCGTGAGCGGTTGTAATCTTAAATGGTCGTATGTCTCGCGTGGACATGGACCAAGGCTATGTGTCCTGCGGGAACATAGACCAGAGAGGCTAGGAAGTAAGGCAGTGGGGAAGACCCACAACGGTACTTGAGACTTAACTGTCTATTTATCGGGCGGGGATACTGTTAATACTGAACTGTAAAAACGTTGTGTGATCTCGGCCCTGTCACATGTGTATAAGTCACATGGAGCTGATCCGACTTGAAAGCCGAGTGAACCAGTGGATTTAAAAAGAGGTACACCTTTGCAAAGTGTAAAAGAAGTATCAGATACTCTGTACTCCCAGGTTCAGGAGTCTTTTCGTAGTGGATGTTTTCCATGGGTTATAGCACAAGTAATGTTTTGGAGTGTTTTCATAATGCGGTTAACAAAGTAGTAACTCATGGGAGACTACTACATCTAATGTTTTGTTGAAAACCTGTTTAATGTTTAAAGTATCATTTTCATGACAAAGTACTGTTTTACCGAACAAATGACTTGGAAATCTATATATCTCTATCCATATGAAACTAAAACCCCGGAATCATATGTTTCACTCTCATGTAAATACAATTGCATTAATCCCCGGAATGAGTGTTGCTGAGCACCAAGTGCTCACCCTTGCATTTATATCCAACTGTAGAAGAGGGATTCGAGGATCCCGATCCCTTCAGTTATTAGTACTCACCTGAAGATGGAAGTACCCCGGACGAGCCCACGTTCTAGAAGGATTGCGCACCAAGTCAAGTCAGATGTGGGAGAAGTCCCTCCAACCCCGCTGCTGATGGAAGTCAAGCTGTTTGTCGTCGCTTTGTGCTTTATGTTGTGTGTTCGGTACTTGGATACCGATTCTGGTTCTGATAAACTAGTTATTTTCTTAGCAACTCTACTTAGCGCCATTTTCGGTGCTTTGGCTATGTAATATTGGCCATGATTGGCCTGATACTTGTTTAATGTTATTACTATGCTTGTGTTGTTTGGAGCTCATGTGACATCCTGCTGTGTGTAACCTACCTGGGCGGTTACCAAGTTGATCCTCAAATGGGGGTCTGACAGCGAATGGTATCAGAGCATGAAGCTTGACTGTAGGTCGTAACCCTTACTAGAATGGGCGTCCCTAAAGTAGAGAATCGCTAGATTATTTGGTAAAAATCTAATTATGAAAAACCTAATTTGTTTAAGAAAAGCATAATGAGTATTATTTGAAAACTTTCAAAACCGTTTTCCTACTTTTAAGTGTTCCGTATCTCATCATCGCAGATGGCCCCTGGTAAGAAGCTGATTCACGGAGACGAGTTGGGATCATGAGCGTTGATGCTTTGGATGATGTTGCAATTTCTGGGAGCAAGAGACAATCAGCGACCAGTCTACTACGTCCGTCGAGAAGAAGTAGATGGTAGACCTTTTGGTTTCTGTGCCTCGGTGATTGTGTACGAGATTCCAGAGATCGGGAGAGGATCAACAAGAAAGGAAGCTCGTAGAGAAGAAGAAGAAGATGCTATCCAAGACGCTGCTTGTCGTGCTATAGGTACCATCCGCCAGCTGTACGATGACTTTCTTATAGGTTCTCCTTTCTGTTTTGTACCCTACCAAGTTCTCGGATCGGATCATCGAACTGTTCATCCCTCCACCAACCAGAGAGATGCCATCTTGACCAAAACCAAAGATGTAGTCCAAGTCTTGGAGTCAAGCTACACTCGGTTGTTGCGTGAGCACGAAAATGCTCGGGATGACCGTCACTATCTCGAAGGAGCGCTTGCGAAGGTCCGCTCAGAACTCCAAGAGAAAGAGAAACAGATTCAAGAGTTGGCTGAACCTAGCAGAGCACGAGAAGTCGAAGACGAAGGATCGGTGAACAAGAAGAACCGCTTGAAGATAAGACTCACAGCCCGCAAGTGTGTGGGAAGACCTAGGGATTACCTGGGTTATTTCACACCTGCTTCGCGTGGCATTGTGATCAACACCCCTGCACCAGAATATCCTACTCTCGCGAAAGGGAAGGAAGTTCCTGAAGGCAAAGGAAAAGAGATTGCTACATGCAACACCAACGATTCATCTGAGGAAGAAGAGGACAATGATATGGAATGGGACCCTATGGATGCCGACGAAGATCAAGAAGAGGAAGACCCTGAAGAAGTGGAACCTTGCAGTTCTTCCAGGACCGACAGGAGATCCTAGTTTTCTCTTCAGCTTGACCCTTCTGCTCTAGCCCTTGTAATCGTTAGTTTTTAGCTCTTGTTGTGGTAGCTGCTTTGTTTGTATTGTTTGTTGGTAACTCTAAGGCTGTAAAGGTGAAAACCTTGTATCTTTTGAAAACCTTTGAAAATAGCAATCGCATGTTCCAATCCAATCTCTTGGGTTGATCTTTCATTTCAGCTTGTGTTCAATCTGTGTTCTTTTGAATTAGTAGTCTTTTCTCAATTATCTTGTCAGAACAGAATGGTGAACACCAGAGGTAGAATCCAAGGCTCGGAAGAAGCCCCAAGGAACACATCAACGAGAAGGACTAGAGATACCTCAGACCAGCCAAATTCATCAACCTCAGTACCGCAAGGAGGAAATCTGACAGAAATACTGATATGGATGGAACAAAACCGACCGAGATCTGCAGAGGTACAGAGTCAAATTCTGGAACAGTTGATGCAAAACTCCGCAACACGACGCGAGGAAGGTTCGAACATTGGAGCAAGACTGACAGACTTTCAAAAGACGCGTCCTCCAACTTTCTCCTGCACTGAAGACCCGATTGTGGCAGACGATTGGTTAAGAGAAATTGAGAGGAAATTGGACACTGTCAGGTGTAATGATGAAGAGAAGCTGCTGTATGGACCCCATCAGCTCACAGGATCGGCTGCAGCATGGTGGGAAAATTACAAGACGGTACACCCTGATCAGAATTCCATTACCTGGAATGAATTCAAGGAACAGTTCCGTAAGTACCATGTCCCCAAAGGAGCTATCCAAGCCAAACGCAGAGAATTCCTGAATTTAAGGCAAGGAGGAAGGACGGTGAAGCAGTATTTGCATGAATTCATCAAATTGGCCAGGTATGCACCTGAAGATATCATGACAGAAGAGCGGAAGATCGACAGATTTTGTGAAGGTCTACAAAACTCATATCAGTATCACCTATCAACGCACAAGTTCACGGACTTCCAAGTCCTTGTGAATCGAGTGCTCAAAATGGAGGAGAAAAGAGGCATAGTAGAAGAAGACCGCAAGTGGAAAAGTATAGCATACCCTTTTCAAGGAAATTCTAGCCGAGGAAGACCAGCGCCATATGCCAGAGCCGCTTTCAGAGCACCCGCACCTCCAAGACCCCAGAGGACTTCATCACCAACAACTCTAACATGCCCCAGATGCAAAGGGAGTCACCTCTATGGAGATTGTACACTGAAGAATGCAGAGTGTTTCCATTGTGGCAGAAGAGGACACCACAGAGAGACTTGTCCACTTCGGCATTTACCTCCCAGCGTTGCTAAGGCTTAGGCAGCCAAATCCCCTGCACCTGCGCGAACTATTGTCAGAGGAGCACCACAAGCCAGAGGAGGAAGATTCCAAACCAGCAGAGGGAGAGGAACGTCAACCACCGGAGGAAGACTCAACTTCGTGACTGCTGCAGAAGCAGGAGAGGCAACTGTCGTCGTGATCGGTAGACTCTTGATCTCCTCTCATATTTCAGTTGTTTTATTTGATCCCGGTGCAACTCATTCATTCATGTCAAAAGATCGCTTGTTGAGTAATAACTTGCCTGTGGTTGCTTTAGAGCATCCTATCATCATTCAGTCACCTGGTGCTAGGATGATTGTTAATTCCATCTGTAGAAATGTTGCCTTCTGTATCGGCAATCTAGAATTCCTGGCAGACATGCTAGTTCTAAACCTTCAAGGATTGGATGTCATTCTTGGAATGGATTGGCTGGCCAAGCATAAGGGATTGATGGATTGTGAGAAGAAAACAATCACCCTGACAAATGCCATTGGAAAGCAAGTTACATTCCATGCAGACAGAACTCCAATCTGTGACCACCTGCAGAGATTGAACTGCATTGAAGAAGTGAAGCTTGAAGAGGTACCGATTGTCAATGAGTACCCAGAAGTCTTTCCAAAAGAACTTCCCTGATTACCACCAAATAGGGATATAGAGTTCACTATTGAACTGAAACCCGGATCTGCTCCATATGCTAGGAAGTTGTTTCGGATGACAGGTCATGAGCAAGAGGAACTGAAGAAGCAGATAGCTGAATTGGAAGAAAAAGGATTCATCAGATCAAGCTCATCACCATGGGGAGCCCCAGTGCTCTTTGTTAAGAAGAAAGATGGTAGCATGCGACTTTGCATAGACTACCGTAAGCTAAACGACATGACCATCAAGAACAAATACCCCTTACCAAGGATAGATGACCTTTTTGACCAGCTCAGAGAAGCGAAAGTGTTCTCAAGAATAGACCTGAGATCGGGATACCACCAGTTGAGGATCCGAGAACAGGACATTCCCAAAACTGCTTTCGTGACCAGATACGGGTTGCATGAGTTTACAGTGATGCCCTTTGGATTAACTAATGCACCCGCAGTATTCATGAATCTAATGAACAAAATCCTTATGGAATTCCTGGATAAGTGCATCATTGTATTTGTAGATGATATCCTCGTCTATTCTAAGACAGAGGAGGAGCACGCACATCACCTGAGGATAGTGCTACAGAGACTAGCAGACCACCAGCTATATGCCAAGTTTAGCAAATGTGCTTTTTGGCTGAAGAAGATTTCTTTCTTAGGACACATCATCTCAGGAGAAGGAATATTTATGGACCCGTTGAAGATACAAGCTGTTACTGATTGGAAACAACCAGAAACCGCAACAGAAGTTAGAAGTTTCTTAGGATTGGCGGGATATTATCGAAGATTCGTAGAAGGATTCTCGAAGATCACCAAACCGCTGACCCAGCTACTGAAGAAGAATGCCCCTTTTAATTGGACCGAGGAGTGCGAAAGAAGTTTTGAGGAATTGAAGAAAAGACTGACAACTGCACCAATCCTGATACTACCGGACGTCAAAAAGGATTTTCAAGTCTACTGTGACGCCTCCAAACAAGGATTGGGATGCGTATTGATGCAAGAAAGGAAAGTGATAGCTTATGCATCAAGACAACTATGACCTCATGAGGAGAATTATCCAACACATGATTTGGAGCTAGCTGCGGTCGTACATGCACTAAAGATATGGAGACACTACTTACTAGGCAGTAAGTGCGAAATTTACACGGATCATAAGAGCCTGAAATATATCTTCACGCAACAGGAATTGAATATGAGGCAGAGAAGATGGCTAGAACTGATCAAAGATTATGATCTAGAGATCCACTATCACCCGGGAAAAGCCAATGTAGTAGCTGATGCTTTGAGCAGGAAGTCTCGTTGCAACCAGATAACACAGCTAGAAGTGCCGACACAACTGATCAAGGACTTCGAAAGGTTGCAATTGGAATTAGTGAACCAAGGAACCATCACTGCCCTGAAGATGGAATGTGAGTTGAAGGATAAGATCCGGCAAGCTCAAGCAATTGACCCAGACCTTCAAGAGATGAAGGAGGACATGAGGAACAAAGATACAACCAACCTTCGAGAAGATGAACAGGGAATTCTATGGTACGATGACCGTATCTGCATTCCAAATGACAACGAGATCAAAGAATTGATCATGCAAGAGGCTCATCAAACCCCATATTACATACACCCAGGCAGCACCAAAATGTACAAGGACTTAAAGAAAAATTTTTGGTGGAAAGGAATGAAGGGAGAAATTGCCAAGTTTGTCGCAGCTTGTGACACATGCCAAAGAGTGAAAGCAGAACATCAAAAGCCTGCGGGACCGCTACAACCTCTACAAATCCCAGAGTGGAAGTGGGATGAAATCGGAATGGATTTTATTGTGGGACTACCAAGGATGAGGAAAGGATTCGATTCTATATGGGTCATAGTAGATAGATTAACAAAGGTAGCACATTTTCTTCCAGTAAAGGCCCTATATACAGCTAAGGACTTAGCGGAGCTGTATCTCAGTAGAATAGTCGTACTGCACGGAGTGCCGAAGGCTATCGTTTCCGACAGAGGAGCCCAGTTCATTTCAAGATTTTGGCAAGAGTTGCAGAAAGCCCTGGGCACAAAGTTAAAGTTCAGTACCGCTTACCACCCTCAAACTGGAGGTCAGACTGAAAGGGTAAACCAAATTTTGGAAGATATGTTGAGGGCTTGTGTTTTGGATTATGGAGACTCTTGGGAGTTATTTCTACCGTATGCAGAGTTCACATACAACAACAGTTTCCAAGCAAGCCTACAAATGGCACCGTATGAAGCTCTATATGGAAGAAGATGCCGCACGCCTCTGTATTGGATAGAAATTGGTCAAAAGAAACATCTAGGACCCCAGTTGGTAGAAGAAGCCACAGCCCATGTCAGGATCATACAAGAGAAGCTGAAAACAGCTCAATCTAGACAGAAAAGCTATGCAGATAATCGTAGAAGAGAGCTATTATTTGAAGAGGGCGATTATGTGTATCTCAAGGTTATGCCATACAAAGGAGTTCGAAGATTCCAGATGAAGGGAAAGTTAAAACCTAGATATGTGGGACCATATCGAATTCTGGAAAAGCGAGGTGAAATGGCATACAAGTTGGAATTGCCACTAGAACTGACTGGAATTCATGACGTATTTCATGTATCTCAGCTGAAGAAATGCTTGAGAAAACCAACAGAACAGATATCTCCAGCAGAGATTGAGATTCAACCAGACTTATCTTGTCAAGAATACCCTGTTAAAATTCTGGAAACCAGAGAGAAAGTGCTGAAGTCAAGAACCCTCCGATTCTGCAGAGTCCAGTGGAACAATCACTCAGAGGAGGAGTCAACTTGGGAAAAAGAAGAAGATCTCCGCCGAGAATTTCCCTTCCTATTCTCTAACCTGCCCTAATCTCGAGGACGAGATTGTTTCTAAGGTGGGTAGATTTGTAACACCCCTGTTTTGCCAAACCCTAAAATAGCCAAAATCCACATCTTGACCCCAAACCCTAATCTGCTTCAGCCATTCCCTTCTAAACGTTGTTCAGAACATTTTTCCCTTCGGGATCATCTCCAAAATCCCATCCTAAAGCTGAGTTTCAGCCCTTGCCATTTTAAAACCCTAATTACCCTATTTTACCCTAAACTGTTTTCCCTAATTTTGTCGAAACCCTTCAGATCTTGCCTGATCTTACCAAATTTTGGCCAGATAGGTTCTAATAATTTTATGCAACTTATCTGCGAAATCAGATTTCAGATCAGCCCTCCAGATCTCCAGATTTGCAGATTAGTCCCTGGAAGCAAAGTTCTGAAAATTGCAAATCAGCCCCTCTAATCTTTCCGGCTGTTTTCGACCAGCGCCTGGTCGTTGCTTTCGACCAGCGCGTCTTCGCCGTTGCCGCGCCGTGGTTTTCGCCGCATTTGCTCGCCGCCGGCCACCGCTTCTTGTCGCCTGTGTTGTGAACAACCGAGCCACCCCGCGCGCACGTGCCAGCACCATTGCTTCGCCTTGTCCAGCGGTTAAACGGCCGCGCTCCAGCAGCGTTTTCGCGCACGCGCTCCCGTTGCCGTGGCAATTGCATGCGTGTACGTGTCATCGCCGGAGCTTTGCTGTTGCCTCCGCATCTGCGCCGTCCCGGACGAAGTTCCAAGGCACCCTGGCATTACTGGCAAAGTTGCAGCACCGCCTGAAGCGTATCACATCGCCGTCGCCGTCGTTGCGCCTGCGCCCGACAAATTTCTCCCCGGCGCAAGCAACCGCTGTCGTGTTTTCCCTCGCAAGCTCCGTCCCCGTGCCTATTTAAACCCTCCCTGTACCTTGAGAGCCTCAAGCCTCCAGAAAATCGGCTATGTCCCAAACTTCACCATTTTCGCTTTCTTCTCCGGCGAGCCAGTGAGTGAGCTCACGGTGCTAGCCCATTCCACAGCCCCTTTCTCCAATCCAAGTTCACCAGTGAGTTCCCCTAGTTCCCCTCTCTGTTTAGTAGCAACCAATTGCACCGAATCGATCCCCATCGCCGGTGATCGCCGGAAAACCAGAAAACCCCTGTTCCCTCAGTGCTATCCCATTCAGCCCGAATTAGCTCTCGATTCTGTAGAAGAACTTGATCAGTGAGCTTAGTAGAGCAAGCCTGTTGAATCAGGATCCCCAATTGCGCTCAAATTGAAGAAATCCCGATCTGGAGGTCCACCAGTTCGCCGGACTTCGGCGCCAACCTTCTCCGGCCGATCTCCAATGAAATTAACCCCTCCAGTAGCCTTGTTGTGCCCTAGAGATCATCCCCAAGCTTGGAATTGAGCTCTTTCGCCCTGTATCAAAAATTCCCAAGCTCCAGTGTCATCTTCTCCAGCGCTGGTCGCCGGAATTCTTTCCCGGCCGATCTAGCCCCTGAAACTTTGTCCCTTAGCTTCGCCTCACCTCCCTGAGCAATTTCTTCCACTAGCTCGACACCTGGATCTGCCTAGATTGTGAGTTATGCCCTTGCCAAGCTCTTGTCCAGATCAATGTCTGTGCCATGTCACCACCGCAGTTCATCGCCGGATTTGGCCACCCTCCGACCACTTTCAGCCCTTGTGCCTGTTGAGTATTTTATTCCTGTTAGTAATGCCTACCTCCCAGACAAAGTGGTGCATCAATTGAAGCCCTGGATCAAAAGTTAAGCCATACCCTAGTTTCTGGCCATGTCCAGCACTATGTCAGTGCATGTCAGCCACCGGCATTAGCCTTGTTTGACCCCTTCTGGTTGAGCAATTGAAATGCCACCTTGTCCTTTAGATTCCTGGAGTTGAGATCTACAACTTTCTCTTCTATCACTTCTCCAGAAAACCATCCTAAGATCAGTTTAAAGTTATGCCAAAGCCATGAACTGAATGTCGACCCTTCGACGTTCAATCCTTTTTAGCCGTTTCTTCGACCAGAGCCCTTGTGACCTTGCCCTAACCTTTTCCCCTGCATGCATGACTTATTTACTTAATAATTTCTATAGAAACTATTTTCTGTATGCTTATGGCATGTGTTTGTGTGTTGGTTGATTGCCGCAGAGTCAGAAGTTGAAGGAGAGGAAGAAGTCTTTGAAGATCCATCTGAGTATTTAGACCCAACATCGCAAGGCAAGCCTCATTCCTTTGACCATGTCTCACCCAATATTTTGATATGAAGTATATTCACTGTTTCTTACTATGCATGCTTATTTGAAATACAAGTTATGTTTCAATGACATGAGTAGATATTACCTAATGGATCATGAAACCCCTTTCTGTTATTGAACCTTCATATATATGCTTTTGTCCCCCTAGGACTCATATACTGAATATCCACATTAAAACTTGAAATGGTCAAATACATGAGAAGTTATAATGAAAACCGTTTTGTCAAGAAAACTGATAAAAGGGATCAGTAGTGACGATTGAACTGTATGGAGAGGGTGCGGTGCGCACCAGGGAATGTGAATGTTCCTCGCTATTGGTTCATAAGAACAAGAACCTTGTGCTGTGTCTCTATGCGAATTGTAAACGTACCAACCACTTGCCTGGTATGGGACAGGCACAACTTAGTAGCTTTTTGGTATTAGCAGTTCCCTGCATGGTTTGTCGATCTGGTTTCTCGCGTGGAAACTGGAAGGCCAAGGTTCGGCCATGAGTGATGTGAGTTCAGAAAAATAATGAGAGGAAAAAGGCGTAAAAGAAGGAAGGCGCCCTAGACCTGATTAAGCCGTGAGCGGTTGTAATCTTAAATGGTCGTATGTCTCGCGTGGACATGGACCAAGGCTATGTGTCCTGCGGGAACATAGACCAGAGAGGCTAGGAAGTAAGGCAGTGGGGAAGACCCACAACGGTACTTAAGACTTAACTGTCTATTTACCGGGCGGGGATACTGTTAATACTGAATTGTAAAAACGTTGTGTGATCTCGGCCCTGTCACATGTGTATAAGTCACATGGAGCTGATCCGACTTGAAAGCCGAGTGAACCAGTGGATTTAAAAAGAGGTACACCTTTGCAAAGTGTAAAAGAAGTATCAGATACTCTGTACTCCCAGATTCAGGAGTCTTTTCATAGTGGATGTTTTCCATGGGTTATAGCACAAGTAATGTTTTGGAGTGTTTTCATAATGCGGTTAACAAAGTAGTAACTCATGGGAGACTACTACATCTATTGTTTTATTGAAAACCTGTTTAATGTTTAAAGTATCATTTTCATGACAAAGTACTGTTTTACCGAACAAATGACTCGGAAATCTATATATCTCTATCCATATGAAACTAAAACCCCGGAATCATATGTTTCACCCTCATGTAAATACAATTGCATTAATCCCCGGAATGAGTGTTGCTGAGCACCAAGTGCTCACCCTTGCATTTATATCCAACTGTAGAAGAGGGATTCGAGGATCCCGATCCCTTCAGTTATGAGTACTCACCTGAAGATGGAAGTACCCCGGACGAGCCCACGTTCTAGAAGGATTGCGCACCAAGTCAAGTCAGATGTGGGAGAAGTCCCTCCAACCCCGCTGCTGATGGAAGTCAAGCTGTTTGTCGTCGCTTTGTGCTTTATGTTGTGTGTTCGGTACTTGGATACCGATTCTGGTTCTGATAAACTAGTTATTTTCTTAGCAACTCTACTTAGCGCCATTTTCGGTGCTTTGGCTATGTAATATTGGCCATGATTGGCCTGATACTTGTTTAATGTTATTACTATGCTTGTGTTGTTTGGAGCTCATGTGACATCCTGCTGTGTGTAACCTACCTGGGCGGTTACCAAGTTGATCCTCAAATGGGGGTCTGACACCAACGCTCCGGCAGCATTCATGAATGTCATGAACAGTACATTTATGGATTTTCTTGACAAGTTTGTCATAGTATTCATAGATGACATTCTGATATATTCCAAGAGTACGGAAGAACATGAGCAACATTTACACCTAGTCTTGGAAAGGCTACGAGAGAGGCAATTTTATGCCAAGTTTGACAAATGTGAATTTTGGATGTCAAGAATTTCATTTCTTGGACATGTGTTGACAGCAGAAGGAATTTCAGTGGATTCAGCTGAAATCTCTGCAATCAAGGAGTGGAAGCAACCTACCTCAGTTTCAGAGATCAGAAGTTTCTTGGGATTAGCAGGCTATTATAGGAGATTCATCGAAGGATTTTCCCAAATTGCCAAAACTCTTACAAACCTGCTAAAGAAGGATGTTGCATTTGAATGGACCATCAAGTGTGAAGAAAGTTTTCAGAAGCTGAAGCAGAAATTGACAACAACACCAGTCCTCACCTTACCGGACAGCAAGGAAGATTTCGTAGTTTACTGTGATGCTTCAAAGCAAGGAATAGGCTGTGTGTTAATGCAGCAAGGTCGAGTAGTAGCTTATGCTTCACGCCAATGGAGACCACATGAGGAAAATTATCCGACCCATGATTTGGAGTTAGCAGCAGTAGTACATGCTTTAAAGATATGGCGGCATTATCTCATTGGACATAAGTGTGGGATCTTTACAGATCATAAGAGCCTCAAGTATATTTTCACACAGACAGAGCTCAACATGCGTCAACGCCGATGGCTGGAATTGATCAAAGATTATGATCTTAGTATTCAGTACCATCCAGGGAGAGCTAATGTAGTAGCCGATGCCTTAAGCAGAAAAGTTTACAAACTACAAGGAATGGTTATATTGAAGAACCCTTACCTACAACAAGAGTTGCAGAATCATCAAGTGGAAATAGTACCGCAGGGAACAGTAGCTACTTTAACAATAAGATCTCAACTAGAAGAACAGATAGGAAATGCCCAGAAGAAAGATGAAGAAATTTTTAAGATCAAGAGTCGAATCAAGTTAGGAAAGGCTCAAGGCTTTACTGAAGATAACCAAGGGATTGTATGGTATCGAGAAAGAATCTGTGTACCTCAAAACGCAGATCTTAAGGAAATAATTCTCCATGAAGCACATAAAACTCCATACTCAATACACCCTGGTAACACAAGGATGTATCAAGATTTGAAGACCAGATTCTGGTGGGATAATATGAAGAGAGAGATTGCAGAGTATATTGCAAACTGTATACATGTCGACGAGTTAAAGCAGAACACCAGAAAATAGCAGGGTAGCTACAACCTCTACCAATACCATTATGGAAATGGGAAGAAATTGGTATGGATTTCATTACAGGATTACCTAAAACTCAAGGAGGATATAATTCCATATGGGTTATTGTGGACAGACTTACTAAAATAGCTCATTTCATATCAGTCAAAAAGATTTATGATGGCAGTAAATTAGCAGAGTTATACATGCAAAGAATAGTGGCATTACATGGTATTCCTAAGAAGATAGTCTCAGATCGTGGAACACAGTTTACCTCCAAATTTTGGAATAGACTGCATGAAACCCTAGGAACCCAGTTGGATTTCAGTACTGCATATCATCCACAGACGGGAGGACAGACAGAAAGAGTCAACCAAATCCTAGAGGATCTTCTAAGAGCTTGTATACTAGATTATGGGACATCATGGGACAAATGTTTACCATTTGCAGAATTTACATATAATAACAGTTATCAAGCTAGTATACAGATGGCACCATTTGAAGCTTTATATGGACGTAAATGCATAACACCATTACATTGGAATGAGCCAGGAGAACGAAAGGTCATAGGACCAGAGATAGTAGAAGAAGCAGAAGCTCATGTCAGACTCATCAGAGAAAGGTTGAAAACAGCACAATCACGACAAAAGAGTTATGCAGATAAACGACGGAGAGAATTATCATTTGAACCAGGAGATTTTGTGTTTCTCAAGGTCACACCATTCAAAGGATTACAAAGATTTCAAGTGAAAGGAAAGTTATCTCCAAGATACATTGGACCATTTAAGATAATCAAGAGAAAGGGAGAAGTATCATATAAATTGGAATTATCTGAGGGATTAGCAGGAGTGCATAATGTGTTTCATGTCTCTCAGCTCTGGAAATGTTTGAAGGAACCTACTGACCAGATAGATGTGCAAGATGTGCCTTTACAGAAGAATCTCACTTATCTTGAGCACCCAATCAGAATCCTAGCCACTGATGAACGTCAGCTCAGAAGGAAGAAAATCAAATTGTGTAAAGTTCAATGGAAGAATCATTCAGAGCAAGAGGCTACTTGGGAGAAGGAAGAAGATCTTAAGCAAACCTATCCTTATCTTTTCCTGTCTTAGGTAAATCTCGGGGCGAGATTTCTTTAAGGAGGGTAGATCTGTAACACCCTGAGTTAGGGGTGAAAACTTCCTTTTTCATCAATAGCATGCATACTTGTATCTGTAGTAATAGCCAGATCAGTATCTATCTCAAGCCCTAAAATCTCCAAAATCTATCCTGTGACCTCAAATCAAGATCAGATTGTTCAGATGTGATCTATTAGTTATCCTGAATCTAAAAGCCTTCAGAACCTAGATCCAATTCTATCTCTAACTCCCAGAATTATCAACTCCATTCTGTTTTCGAAAACAGAAATACCTTATATTACTTAAATACCCTAAGTTTCAGAAATACAGATTTAATCAAAATCTTGACCAAGTTCAGACCAGATTATTCCTGGAATATGATCATGGGTATGTCAATACCTTAATCTAAAAAGTTGACAGCCAGATTTCATCATCTAGACTCTTTTCACAAAACAGTCCAAGAGTTATCGCAAATTAGTCCTTATCTGTTATTTGAAAACCCAGAAAGGCTAAAATCTCCAGATTAACTCCAAATTCAAAATTTCTTCGGCAAATCTTCTCAAAATGCTATTTGCCACAAGTTTCTCTTCTGTGCAGATATCAAAATCGAACCCTAAATGCCAGAATTCGAAATCGACAAAACTTAAACCTTATTTTACCCTAAATTACCCTATTTTCAGTTTGTATCGAAAACTATTCAAATGTGTAAAATCTTATCATTTACCTTTGCCAAATATCCTGTTGAATATAATCTACCAGATTAGTGAAATCAAATTCAACTCTCACCTTCCAAATCTCCAGAATTACAGATTGGTCCAAATGTGAAAATCAAATACTGCAGTTCAGTCCATTTTCGACCAGGACAACAGCAGCATTCGACCAGGCCGTTTTGCTGTACACGACCAGGGCTCGCCGTGGTTTCCTTGCGCCATGCACGTTCGCCGCCGGTGAAGCTTCGCCTGCAACTTGATCGTGCATGCTGTTGCGCACGTGTCCTCGCCTCAGCCGTCACCGTGGCAGCGCCGCTGCAACGTCGACGACCAGCGTCTGCTTCCCCGCGCGACCAGCAGTGACTGTTGTCAGCATCTTCTTGCCACGTCGCTTGCCTTCCCAGCCGTTGTCGCCACCGCTTTGCACCGCCCGACATGATTGAGTCCCAATGTAGCAACAGTTTTGCCTCACCAGTGCGCCGTCGCGTCACCGTTCGCCGTTGCTACATCTGCGCCCGGCAACTCATATCAACTGACATCAAATTCAATGCTATTACTTCCTTGCAAGCTACGCCCACTGCACTATATAAACAGCCATACCTTGTGTCACATCCTCATCACCAGAACTTAGCCAGATTTACAAACTTCTTCGCTGTCGTCGTCTTCTCCGGCGAGTCCAGCAAGAGGCTTCACGGTGCCAGCTTCACCCACATCTTCTTCTGCCAAATTAAAGCCATCAGTGAGTTCATCTACTCATCCTCTCTGTGTAGTACTGTCTAATTGCTCTCCGGTGGACTCCAACGCCGGTGATCGCCGGAAATGGCTGAAAGTCGAAGATTGCCCTGTTCCGGCAATGTAGCTCGAATTACTCCAAATTAGCTTTCGTATCTGTAATCAAAATTTATCAGTAAGCCAAATCAAGCAAGCTTGTGAAGTTGGATTTCGGATTTAAGCAAGAATCGAACCTTTTCCCTAAACCGAGCTTCACCAGAAAACCGGCGATCGTCGCCAGGCTTTTCCAGTGATCCTCCGGCCAATACAATTGTACCAGAAGCTTCCCTATACCTCCTAGATGCTCTCCAAGCAATGAATTAAGTTCAAACCTCCTACAGCAAAAACCCCCAAATCCAGAGTTTCTTCTCCGGCGCCGATGACCGGAAGGCTTGTTCCAGCCATTTCAGCCCTCGAAACTTTGTCTAGTATGTGTGCTTTGATCTCCTGAACACTTTTGTCTTCTAGCCCGACACCTAGATCGGCCTAGATTGGAAGTTATAGCCATGCCAAGTTTGTGTCCAGAACTGCTCCAGTGCAGCCAGTTCATCTCTGTTCATCATCAAATTTCTTACTTTCCAGCCATTTCTTGCCCTAGATCCTGTTGACTTAATTGTTCCTGTTACTCAAGCCTACCTCCCAGACAAAGTGGTGCATCATTTGGACCTCCATATCAAAAGTTATGCTAAGCCCTAGTTTTTGACATTGTCAGCTCTATGCCAGAGCTTGTCAGCCAGTGGCATTGACCTTGTTTACCCACTTCTGGTTGTGCAATTTGAAAACCACTTTGTCCAGTGAATTTGTAGAGTTGTGATCTACATTTTCTTCTACTACCACAACTTGAGATAAGCATCCTAGCTTTTCTTAAAGCTATGTCCAAGCTTTGATCTGAATGTCGATCTGTTGACATTCGCTGTTTTGATTAAACCAGCCACAAAATTGTTATCCCTATTGCAATCCTGAAACCCTAAGATTATCTAATCACCATGCTTAGCCCAAATTCCTTGAAACCCTAGAATCTCAGTTCAGTTGCAGTTCAAATTATCTCCAGTATAGTTCAATCATTCTTGTTGAGCATTTCTGCATATAAGTCTTAAAACAATTTAATATTATAAGTAATTATTGTGTGTTTGTTTGTCGTCGAGCAGATTCAGAAGCTGACTTTGAAGATTTTGCTGTTGATCCGTCATCGACTGCTGTATTTTACGACGCGGAAGGCAAGTCATATCCTTGGTCATCTTGAACCTATACTTTAAATGTTGCTAAAACATAACCTTGAATATAGGCAATACTGCATGTGAAAGATTGAGAAATGGTTGATTTATGAATTGGCAGTACTAGACTGGTTATCTGTGAAATGTTAAATAAACAAGTTTTGAGCCATGAACTATTGTATGTATTTATATACTTATATTCATGAAATAAAACCCATAGCCGTGACCAGAAAAATGGTATGGATGGCTGTAGCACTGGAGGTGCTAGACTGCAAAGGAATGCAGGCACTGAAGGTGCAGGGTTGTGGATGGTCTGGTCACTAGCATATAAGGACTAGAACCTTGTGTTGTGCGTCTAGTGGCATGAACAACATGCTAACCGCAAGCCTGGTATGGGACAGGCCTGAACAAGTAATTATGTGGATCGCACATGAAACCCCTGCATGAGATGTGTAGTGATGCACGATAAACACGGAGCGCGGCTCCCACACATATCACTGAAGGTGATCAAGCACGCTGACCCAGTAATGGGAATAAGCAAAGGGGTGGAGGTTTGGATACAACCTGCCACAACTGTGTCTCGCTGAGAGCCACAGGGTCGGGGGTGAATTGTAAGTGATACATAACAAAAGTTCTTGTTATCTCCACCTTGCCACTCACACATGGTTGTGAGGAGGGGTCTAATCATTTTGATAGGATGGGCTTGAAAGTGGAATATCTTGCGGGTAAATTGGTACCTCTCTGCAGAGTTAAAAACGTATTCGAATACTCCGAGCTCCCGGGTTTTATAGGAGTCTGCTGCGGTGGATTAAATCCACAGGGTGTGACACAAGTACTATTTTCTAAATAAAATATGTTTAAATCAAGATTACCCAAATGACATGTGTTGTCATGATAAGGAGTGCTGCCGTGGGCTGTCGTGTGTCGACGTGTCGCGGTAGTGCTATAATCTAGTGAACATGATTGATGATGTTATATTATAAAAAGTGCTGCCATAAGATGAGATGAGAGAGGAAAAGATTATTTTACAAATATCCATAATTCTTGACTAGTCTAGGTTCATATCATCACTACTATATGTATCTACTCTTACCTATGACTTGCTGAGTACGTAAGTGCTCACCCTTGCAACATTCAACTCAATAGATGGAGCCTACTTTGATCAAGATGATGGCACGGAGTATTACGTGGATCCAGAAGGAGGAGAATTAGTCCCGCCAGAGCCCTGAAGTGTGTTGTTCTGCCGTCAACTTCTTTTGTGGGAGGGTCACCTATCTTCTGCTGCGTAGTTAAATATTTTGCTAAACCTTGAATGCCTTGGAGGCATTGTAATCCTCTTATGTAATATTAAGGCCAGCAGGCCACACTGCTTAATATTTTGTGAGTACTCTGTTGCAATGTAATATACTCCTGTGTTTGACTTATCCTGGGAAGTCAATGGTTTGTGGTTTGGGACTAGCTGCAGCGAGCTAGGTCTCTACAGGAGTAGTCGTTGTCCCAGTTTCAGGGCGCGACACCTCCCCTCGGGGCTCTGGAGGACTACCCCCGTGCCAGCCTCGGCGAGACACAAGGAGGCATCGAACATGAGCGTCCAATGGTCGTTGTGCTGGGGTGGCTCGACGAGAGTCTCCCCATCAGACCCAGAGTTGGAGGTCCATTCCGCCACAAAGTTAGCAACGACAAAGGAGCCAGCTCAGCCCCCCACTTCCCAATCCGGCCGATGGCCTCCTTGTTTCGTAGCACCTACCCCAGTGGGAGGGATGATGGGACCGTGATCGGGTGTCCTAGGAAGTAATGGTCAAGCTTCCAGGACGCCATCAGGAGGGCGTAGCAGATCTTCTCCACCCCTGTGTACCATGTCTTAGCCCCTTGGAGGGCTTCGCGCAAGTAGTACATGGGGCACTGCTACCCGTCCTACTCGTTTACCAATACCACGCTTACAACAATCGGGGTGGCCGCAAGGTAAAGGAGAAGGGGTTCTTCCGGAGATGGGCCCATGAGCATTGGAGGGCACGTGAGGCACTTCTTCAGGTCATCGAAGGCCGCCTGGGCCTCAGGAGTCCACTTGAACCCCTCGAGACCCCGGAGGATCTTAAAAGAATTAGAGGCCGCCTTCCCCCAACCACGAGACGAAGTGGCTTAGTGCAGCCAGGCGGCCCGTAAGCTGCTTGACGAGGATTGTTACCCGAGCTAGTTCAGAATAAATGCACGTCTGGTTCAAGATAGATTTGAACCAGGTAAGTGTCTATTGGTATGATCTCAGCTGGCCTGGGAAGCGCGGACACATGGTCGTAGGCTTTACACGATCAGGCTGCAGACAGTGCGCGGTCAGAAGCCCGTAGGCGATGTGCGGACAGAAGGTTGCAAACAGTACGCGTCAAGTGATTGCGAACAATGCGCGGTCAGAAGATCATGATTGATCTTAGCCAGGGGGATTCGGGGGTGCTCAGACCCTGCAACAAGCATATCCCGAGTATCTCGAAGATTCCTCCACATACGGAGACAACTACCAAGAGGTTAATATGTGCGGTTATTCCTTAATTGCACATGTTAAGCCTGCGTGGAAGTTAAGTGTAATTGCCAAAACTGCACCCGAGCTACCGTTCGAAGCCATTGTGCATTGGCGCCCTTTCGACCGATATTGAAGAGTGAGCAAATGCACCAGACGAAAGGAGAAGAAAAAACAAGAGACATCCCGATCAACATCGACAAGCTTCGATAGGCTAGTTTAGTTGTGTTTTACATAATCCCACGGAAAAGATCTTCGCCTGTGATGATCTTTTCTACAACTTTGTAATCCCTTTTCCTACAGATAGTGAAATCCCAACAGGACGTGGGGCTATTACTCCCACCATCGAGGGCCGAAACCTGTATAAATCTTTCTGTGTTCCAACCTACTTTGGCTCATCATCCCTTCCCGGAGGGACACCTTGAAAGGCCTCATAACTCACAAACTATGCATAAGTTCGACTAAGGACCCCGAGTCCAAATCGTCGACAGCTGGTGCCCACCGTGGAGCCTTTCTCAAGGCGTCCTTATTTCTATCCGGAGGTTCAGTGAACCTTGTCTGGAGCATATGATTCTGACAACAACTTCGATCTCGACGATTATGCCCACATCCAGATGCCTTCACCTAGTGATCCTGTTCCAATGGAGGAAACTAGAGGCGAAGACGTCCCAGAGGTCGACTCGACCACTCAGGTCATGTTCATCGACCAGGAGGCGACTAATGCAGATCCAGAGCCTACTGAGGTTCTTAATGCGTTAGAGGTTGAATCCGGTCCATCGTACGACCCTGCTGAGGGTAAGAATGATGTTGACCAGGAGATTAGCCCGGGGAGGTATGACCCTGATAACCTCCATCGTCTCTTTGATTTCGAGTCTAACTCAGAACAAACGGAGATGTTTTCTCCATTGGCGACCTCGCTCCCTAGACAATTCACTGCTTTATTGGAAGAAACTCCCGATCAACGGGCTTCTAGGGAAGAACAGGAACGAAAACAAAAGGAAGATCAAGATCGTGAGCAACAAGACAACGAACTTCGCAGAACAGCCCTAGAGGCTCTTCAAAATGCGCAAGCTCGTTACGATGCTGCTCCGAGTTCTTCCCAACGATCACGTGGTCGCAGACGCGACCAGACACCGTCTTTACCCCCGGAGCGTTTCCCGGTGGACGAAGAAATGGTAACACCTGGTGCCCCTAGGAGAAGTACGCATCACCGGCTTCGATCTATCGTGGAGGTCCTGCGTAATTTTTCTTCTACGGTCATAGATGCGCAGAAACTAGCTTTCGCCAGAATCCTGGCAGAGAGGTTGGACGAGGTCGCATTTGAGGCGACCCCAACGGCCTCTTCCCGGTCAGTGACACGTTCCCATGACCGAGAGTACTCTAACTCTGGTATTGGTAGATGGAATCATCCACCACCAGTCCTATCTCGGCATGACAAAGCCAGACGTGCGGAGAATTCTCGGGATAGGGAATGAATTCCTGTCCACTCTCTCTTGGGACCACGAGTGACCTCTCCTTTGCGTGAGGTCGCCCGTGATTAGGTCGAGAGTCGCAGGTCGATTCATGGTCCTTATGTTGGTTGCAAAGCTTTCTCGCCCGGCCTTTGTGCGGTCGTTTGGCCAGACAAGTTTAAACCAGGGGCCATAGAGAGGTTTGATGGAACTCAGAATCCATCCGAGTTCCTCCAAATCTACATCACTGCCATTCAGGCAGCAGGCGGCGATGACCGTGTCATGGCCAATTACCTGCCTATAGTCCTCGAAGGACTGGCAACAACCTGGTTGTTCAATCAACCTGAGGGTTCAATCTATAACTGGGAAATGTTGTGCGATGCCATCCTCAACAATTTCCAAAATTGTTATTAGAAGCCGGTAAAAGAGGACGACCTCCATCGACTACGACAAACTTCGACCGAAGCTCTTCGTCAGTTTGTCAAGAGATTTGTCGGGGTGAGAAATACCATCCTGAACATATCTGATAACTCTGTTATCAGGGTGTTTAAACACGCCGTTCAATATCGGAGGTTCACTGAAGATTTTCTCATCCATCCTCCTCGATCAGTAGCCGATCTCTTTGATATGGCCGATCGATATTCCGACGTGGCCGAGGCTGTTGAATGGAATCGAATGGTTGATAAAGGTAACCTACCGCCTCAACCAGGTCTCAAGGACGTGAAAAGGGAGGAGTCAAGCAAGAAGCCAGAATCTTCATCAGGCGGAAAGTCAAAGAAATAAAAAAGGGGTCGATCTGGACAGTACCGAGAGGTCGCGGTCGTAGAGAAGCCTCCGTCGACCAAAGGTAACAAACATTCATTTAAAAATAAAACTGCTTCTGGTGGTCGCAGTGCCGACCAGCCAGAGAAGTCGACTAACCCGCAGGAAGGCAAGAAGTGGTGTCTGCTCCACAACTCCGCAGGCCACGACCTCAAGAATTACAGGAGTTGGTTGAAGCAGTTGGATGACTTCTACCAGGGGATCGGACCTATGCCGACCTTACCAACTAAGGAAGAAGCTTCCGGGCTAAGAGACACTGACGGGGAAGAAGAGATGTCTTACCAGGTACCTCGTAATCATGTTAATGTTATTTTCGGAGGTTCCTCCTCTTTTGTTTCTAAGAGGTAATTTCAAGCCTTTTATCGAGAGATTAACCAAACGGAGACTCCCCTTGGTGAACCTCAGTACCCCCATTGGTCGGATACACCTTTGACGTTTGATCGCTCTGATTGTCCTGCGGGGCTTACTCGACCATTGAGGCTGCCTCTGGTCATTACCCCAATTATCAGCAATGCAAGAGTCGAAAGGGTCCTGATCGACGGAGGTAGTTCCTTAGACATCTTATTGGTCAAGGTGCTTGATGAGATGCAAATTCCTCGTTCGAAAATCAAGCCCATAATCCATCCATTTTATGGGATAATTCCTAGTCCCTCTATGATGCCATTGGGACATGTGGTGCTCCCGGTCATGCTGGGAGAACCAGATAACTTCCGAACAGAATTAGTTACTTTTGATGTAATTGATCGTGATTCAGCTTACAACGCAATCTTTGGCAGGCCAACTCTTGCTAAATTCATGATGGCTACACAGTATGCTTACCAGTGCGGCAAGTTGCCTGGCCCGAAGGGTGTCATTTCTGTCCGAGGTAATCGCAATGTGGCATTGACGTGTGATTGGCTATCCCTGGAGATGGTGGACCAACTTCCCCTCCGAAATGCCCAGATCGCCACAGTGTCCACTGATACGATCAAAGCTACTCCTCGACCAGACGAAACACTCAAACTGGTTCCATTGTACCCAGATGACCCGTCCAAGACAATTCGGGTTGGATCAGGCCAGGATGACAAATAGGAACTCGAGCTCATTGCTTTCCTCCGAGCTAACGCAGATGTGTTTGCGTGGAAACCATCCGACATGCCGGTGTCCCAAGGGAAGTAATCGAGCATAGGTTAGCAATTTGACCTAGACAGCGACCAATAAAGTAGAAGCTCAGGCATTTTGTTGTGGATTGGCAGGAAGCCATCCGAGAGGAGTTGGATAAACTCCAAAAGGCTGGATTTATTCGCGAAGTCGATCATCCGTAATGGGTTGCAAATCCGGTCATGGTCCGCAAGTCAAATGGCAAGTGGCGCATGTGCGTCGACTACACCAGCCTAAATAGTGCCTATCCGAAGGATGACTTCCCCTTCCCCGCATCGACCAGCTGGTCAATTCTACTACGGGTTGCGAACTGATGAGTTTCCTGAACGCTGGCAGAAGAAGATGAAGAGAAGACTGCCTTCATCACACCGTTCGGTACCTACTGCTACGTCGGAATCCCGTTCGATCTCAAGAACGCAGGTTCCACGTACCAGCGCTAGATGCAAAAGACCTTTCTTTCCTAGATGGGGCGTAATCTTGAAGCTTACGTAGACGACTTGGTTGTAAAAAGTTTAAAAGGATCGTCTCATTTAGACGATCTTGCTTAAACCTTCTGTAATTTGAATCGATATGGAATAAAATTAAACCCAGAGAAATGTTCTTTCGGGGTTTCATCTGGAAAAATTCTAGGTTTTCTTGTTTGTTCCAGAGGAATCAAAGTCAATCCTGAAAAAATCAGGGTTATTGAACAGATGAGGTCTCCTTCAACCATGAAGGATGTTCAGTGCCTAGCACGTCACATGGCGGCATTGAGCCGGTTTATATCACGACTAGGTGAAAGGGGACTACCTTTCTTGAAAGCCCTACGCAAACATCGCAATTTTACATGGTCTGATGAGGCCAAAAAGGCATTTCACGAGGTAAAAGCGTATCTATCCAGTCCGTCGGTTTTGGTTTCTCCTGACAAAGAAGAACCATTACTTCTCTACTTGGCGGCCACACCTCACGCGGTCAGCGCTGTTCTGATCGCAGATAGAGAGGGTGTGCACAAACCCATCTACTATGTACGAGAAGTACTCCATGGTCCTAAGGAGCGATACCCTGAGGTCCAGAAGATACTTTACGCACTACTGATGGCTTCCTGTAAGCTACGACATTACTTCCAAGAACATAAGATCACAGTGCCCTCATCTTTTCCATTGGGACACATTGTCCGCAATCCGGAGAAATCTGGTTGGATCACCAAATGGGCCGTCGAACTCGGAGTGTTTGACATCCGTTTCATGCCCCGCACCGCGGTCAAGTCTCAGGTCCTGGCCGACTTCGTGGTCGAATGAACTAATCCTGAGCCACCCGTGAAGGCACCTGAAGATTTGGAATGCCCTGATCACTGGACATGTATTTTGATGGCTCTCGTAGTTTTCAACACTCGGGGGCTGGAGTGGTCTTAGTCACGCCTCAAGGCGAAGAGCTGAAGTTTGTCATTCAACTACACTTTGTTGCGACCAAGAGCGCAGCAGAGTATGAATGTCTTCTTACAGGGCTCCGGGCAGCTAAATTCCTTGGAGTCCGTCGATTAGTGGTGAGGGGAGACTCACAGCTGGTCGTAAACCAGGTAAACAAGCAGTACAACACCTCTGATGAGACAATGGCACATTATTTGGGGGAAGTGAGGAGATTGGAAAAACACTTCAGTCATTTCGAAGTCCAATACATCCCACAAAATGACAACATTCTTGTAGACTAATTATCCAAAATTGGGTCCTCACGCACATCCGCTCAGGTAGGAGTGTTCGTCGAACACTTGGAACATCCCTCGATCATGACTACGGTTGAGGATGATCCGGTAACAGTCTGCGTTACCAACCTCGGACAGGAACGAGATTGGACCCATCCATTGAGGGTCTATTTCGAACATGGGACCTCGCCCGAGGATGAAACTGAAAGCGATCGGTAAGTTCGAAAGGCGCGTCTATACAAGCTCATAGAAGGAGTTTTGTATAGAAAAGGTACTCAAGGAGTATTTATGCGCTGTGTGTCCCAAGAGGAAGGTAAATCCCTCTTAAGAGAGATTCATGATGGTGTATTCGGTGCGCACGCGTCATATTGTACACTGGTCGGCAAGGCTTTTCGACAAGGATTTTACTAGCCTTCGGCACTTGATCATGCCAAGAATATGGTCAAGACATGTCCTCAGTGTCAGTTCTATGCGAGACAAGTTCATCAACCTGCCTATGCACTACAAACCATGCCTCTTTCATGGCCTTTAGCGGTCTGGGGAATGGACATTGTCGGTCCTATGCCACAAGCGGTCAATGGATACAAATTCTTGTTCGTAGCCATTGATATGTTTACAAAGTGGATTGAGGCCGAACCAGTACACAACATTACCGCTGCTGCTGCACAAAAGTTCTTTCATAAGAACATTGTGACTCGGTTCGGTGTTCCAAATCATCTCAATACTGATAATGGTTCCAAGTTCACTACTGGTCTTTTTCTAGATTACTGCGATCAGTCGGAACCAAGGTGTGCTTTGCCTCTGTAGCTCATCCGCAGAGCAATGGTGCCGTTGAACGTGCCAAAGGGCAAATATTGCAAGTCATCAAAAAAACGTGTTTTTGATCGCCTTAAGACATGCTCGGGGGCTTGGGTAGACGAGCTCTACACCGTTCTGTGGACACTACGTACTACTTCTAGTCGAGCCATTGGTGAGACTCCTTTCCATCTAGTGTAGGGGGCTAAGGCTGTGTTACCCATGGAAATTAGTATTGGTTCTGTCCGAACAGATCAATTCGAGCAAGTTGATCAGAACGGGCAACAGTCACAAGATCTCATCCTCCTAGAAGAAAAACGTGATCGAGCTTTGATCAAGTCCGCGGTATACTTGCAAGCCTTGCTCAAGTACCATAACAAAAGGGTGCGGCCACATGTCTCCACGTGGGCGATTTGGTTTTACGTAAAATACAAAACCAATCTAGTCGCAACAAGTTCTCCCCACAGTGGGAAGGCCCCTACACTGTTGTCCCGGTGCCGCGATCAGGATCAGCTCGGTTAGCGATGGAGGATGGTCGGATCTTATCCAATACATGGAACATCGATCAACTACGCAAGTTTTACGTGTAAGTGCCCAATCTCTTTTCCTTTTCAATTAGCATGATTTAACAAAACAGGTGCTTTTAGTAGTTTCATATGTGGATTATTCCTTTTTTGCCCGTATGCTATGAGTCTGGCTCAGGGGTTGGTCGGCAATGGTTATATCGCCACAATACCCTGATCGGATTCACTGGCTGATCTCGTGATCACTTCCAGAAAAGACACCCCTCAATAAGCCGTTTCTCAATGCACACAGGGCTTGCTGAGATGTTCTTGGTCATTAGAGTGGCTGCCGGTTTGCAATAAGGTTGGGTATTGTATCTAATAGGATTATCGGCCTGGTCGGGTATCCCTTGTCGTCGTTACACCTATATTTCTCCTGTGCTCATAATACTAAGTCTCCAGTATACATAATCACAGGCGGGGATAGGGGCCGCAACATGAAACAAAAAGAAGTATTCCCTTTGAAAACAAAAAGTGCATGCATTTGCATTGTATAAAATGTATCTGTACAGGTGCAAGGATTTACATCATGCCAAGCTCATTCAAGAGTTTTTCTACAAGGGGTCTGACCTCCTCCATGATAACCCCAAGCTGGTCTTCACTCTCAACCTCTGCCTCTTCCGCCGCTGGATTCAGATCAAGATCTGGGCCATGGTGAAGACGAAGCTGGCAGAGGATGGCGGAGGCTGCTGATCGAATTCTTGATTTGATCGCCTCTTTTTTCCGCCTAGTATCTTCAGGAAGATACTCGAGAAGTGACTCTGCTTGGGTCGCAACCAGCGTGGTCCAGTCGCTAAGGCTAAGATCGTCCACCGCGGTTTCAACCACATCAGCCCTCAGCAGACCGGCCACCATCTTCAGTTTTTCGAAGATGTTTTCTTGGGCACTGCTGCAGGTTGAGAGTGACGTGCTCAAATCTCTGTTCTCCCTGCGGAGAGAATCAATGGTCGCCTGGAGATTTGTCTTCTCTTGATCGAGCCGATTTATTTGGTCATCTCGTGTTGGAAGAAGAGGCAATTACAAACAATTCATATAACAGCACTAATTTACTCTAGCCGGGAGTATGCTTACAAGAGAGCTGTGACCGCAAATTATGGAGTTCGGTCTCCAGGAACGAGATCTTGGAGGCTGCCCGGAACTCTTGGTCTTCCCGATCAGCGAGGCTCTTCGTCAACTAAGCATTTTCTCTGTGACAAGAGAGATGATTATTAAGATAGGGGTTTACATTCGGACAAGTCAAGAAACGTCTTCCTTACCGCTGCAGGCGACCCGTTTCCTCTTCTGCGGCCTTGATGCTATCCGCCATAGCCATCAACATGGTTGCCATGCGGGTCATTTCCTATAACATGGAAGGAAATCAGTTTCGAAACCCAGATGCTCTTATGCAAATGCAAAATTCATAGGGGGTATTCGACGTACCTCAACGTACTCCCAGAAAGAGCGCCTTTTCGGTTCAACTCAAGGTTGAATCGTTGGGTTCACCTTATCCCCAGTAGGAGCAACGGATGAGTCTTCCTGCTGACCCTTATTTTTTGCTAGGGCTGTAGATTCCAATAAATCTGATTGGACTTCTGCAGACAACCAATCTATAATGGCCCGAAAAACTTCCCTGGCTGAAGGGGTGGAGCTTTGCTCCCCTGAGACCTCAGTAGCAGGGGAAGTTTCAACCTGGCCGAGGCCGCTGAAGGGCTGGGCGCTAAGGCCCTGCGCCTAAGCAAATAGAAAGACCATTGGTTGCGATTTCTATAATCGATCACTGTAATTTGACCCTATCCCCAAAAGGAAGATTCTTACCTTACTCGAAATCCCCCCAGCTTTTGGGATTTCGAAGATGGTTCCCCAAGGAAAAGAGGATAGTCGTCGTCTGTCCTGGTCTTCCTCTTCATGAAGAGGACCCTGTCTTTTTCTCCCTATGTGCACAAACTCATAAGCACATACATGAGGAATGGTAAAGACCGAAGCTGTAAGAATCCTTACCAGGTTAACCTTCTCGGTCGGTAGGGACACGGCTGTTGGTCCATACGTTTCCTCGACCGCAGATGCTAGGATTTCATCCGTGGCCGCGGGGTTGGCAGCGGTCGCGGTGTCCTGCTCTGTTATTCCCACTCCTGTCGGCTGGAGTGGAGTGCTCGTCGCCCCAAGACCAGCAGGAGCCAATTCGTGGCGGACAGGAGGGATGTCTTCTTCCTCCTGTATGAACTTAACTCAGTGGATGTCCATAGACGAATGGCAACATTCAAGATTGTGAGAAATCTTACCGCAGTCGCCCCTTCTGTCAGAAGGGGAGGTGTTGCAAATCCTGAAGCTTCCTGGGCTTCAGGTATTGGGGTTTCACCCGCAACCATGGGGTTATTAGTGGTCACGGGGCCCGCTGCAGTCGTCTCTGTCCTCGCGGGTGGAGACAAGATCCCACTGGACGAGGAAGCGATTCCAGTTTGCGACGGATCAGAGGGACGTCATCTTCCTCTTCCTCTCTCCCTTCACCCTGTACGACGAAGAAGTGATTCCAGTTTGTACCTGGGGTAACAGGGGCATCGAGTATCTTACAGCAGCTCTCTTCGCGGCAAGGGGAGTCTTTGGCGAGGAAGCCTCTCCCAGAATCTTCTTGGACTTCTTGGGAGTAGTTTCCTTCGCCCCGTGCTTCATAGAGATCTTCTTCACCCTCTTCGGAGCCGGTTTCCCCAGAAGACCAACGTCCTCGGTTGGACGCGTCACCTTGCCAAACTTTCCCAGGAGCTATATCATTCAAGTTGTTCTCGTTAATGCGAGATGAGTGAATGATCTACAAATGGAGCCTGTTGAGAAAGTCCATACCTTTCGACGCTCCTGTCTGAGGTCATCACTGGCATTGATCAGGCTCTGGGGGCGAGCTGATCCCCTGGTTCCCTCCACATCGCCACTATGCCTTGAGGAGGTAATTTGTCCGCTTTTCGATTCCGGACAAAGCCAGAGCTGCATCACAAGTGAACAAGTTAGCGAATGCGACATTTCAGAAGAAATATATGTTTCTGTTGACCGGAAGACGTACAGTTATTATAGTCCAAGGTGCTATCTGCCATGGACTGGATTTCCCAAGCCGGATGAGCCCTTTCACGCAAAGGGCTTGTAACACCCTAAGTTTAGGGGTGAAAACTTCCTTTTTCATGAATAGCATGCATGCATATATCTGTAGTAGTCGCCAGATCATTGTCTATATCAAGCCCGAAAATTTCCAAATTTATTCTGTAGACTCAAATCAAGTTCAGATTGTTCCGATGTGATCTATTAGTTACTCTGAACCTAAAAGTCTTCAGAAGCCAGATTCAATTCCATCTCTAAAATCTCAGATTTGTCAAAACTTCTATTTTTGAAAACAAAATTAAGTTAATTACGCTAAATACTCTGGACTCAGATTTAGCCAAATCTTGACCTAATCCAGAGCAGACTATTCTTAGATTATGATAATGGGTATGGCAATACCTTAAACCAGAAAGTTGGCAGCCAGATTTCATCATCTAGACTCTTCTCACAAATCAGTCGAAGAGGTATTGCAGATCAGTCCTTTTCCAGATTTTCCAAAAGCCTAAAAAGGCTAAATGTTGCAAATACACCAAATTTAGAATTTCTTCAGCAAACCTCTTCCAAATACTATTTGAAACAATTTTCCCTTCTGTCTAGATTCTAAAATCTCATCCTAAATGCCAGAATTCGAAATCAACCAAAACTCATATTTCAATTACCCTAAAATATCCTATTTTTAGTTTATATCAAAAACTATTGAAATGTGCCAGATTTTATCAAATATCTTTACCAAATACTTTGAATAAAGTCTGCTAGATCAGTGCAATCAAATTCAGCTTTAATCTTCTAAATCTCTAGATTAGCAAATCAGTCAAAAACTCAAAATCTGAAATTGCAAATTAGTCCAGATTCGACCGGAGCTCCCAGCTGATTTTCGACCAGAGCCTCACCGTGGCCTTTGCACCGTGTTCACTCGCCACCGACCAAGCCTCGCCTACGCCTGAGCCCGTGCTCACTTGTGTTTGCATGTGCGCACGCGTCCACACCTCAGCCATCGCCGTTGCAACGTCGACGACCAACATCTGCTCCCGCGCGCGACCAGCAGCAACTTTTGTCACAACTCCACACCACGTTACCTCGCCGTGCCAGTTTTTTCACCACCGCTTTGCACCGTCCAGCATCGTCGAGTCCCAACGAACTGACAATTTGATCAGTACAGAGCCACCTGCCCACTGTCCTATCGTTGCCACTGTTTCTTCACCGTTGTCGCACCTACGCCCGGCCAGTTAAGTCCCTGCCGCCAATTCCTTTGTTGTTCCCTCTTTGCAAGCTTCGCCCTGGTCTATTTAAGCAGCACAACACCCTTTGTAGTTCTCACTTCACCAGAAATCATCTAGTCTCAAATTTCCCCGCTTTTTGTTTTCTTCTCCGGCGATCCGTCGAGGAGGCTCACGGTGCCAGCTCCAATATCTGCATCAACCTTGAAATTGAAGCCACCAGTGAGTTTCCCTTATCCTTCTCTTTGTGTGATAGCATCCAATTGCTCACCAGTGACCTCTAACGCTGGCGATCATCGGAATTCTCGATTTGCCCTGTTCCGGAAATGCAGCTTGATATATCCCAAATTAGCCTTCGAATCTGTAGATTAAATTGATTAGTGAACTATCCTTAGCAAGCCAGTGCATCAAGATTTTAAAATTTAACTCGAATCGAAGCTGTTCCCAAATTGGAATTTCACCAGAAATCGGGCCACGGCGCCAGGCTTCTCCGGTGATCCTCCTGTCAAATTGACTTCACCAATAGCTTCCTTATACCCCTTAGCTACTCCTTGAGCAAGGAATTGAGTTCAATTGACCTGTATCAAAAATGCTCAATTCCCGTGTCATCTTCTCCGGCGCCGGTCACCGAAAATTTGTTCCCGGCCGATTCAGCTCCAGCCACTTTGCCCCTTAGATGCATCTTGATCTCCTGAACAATTTTGTCTTCTAACTCGACAACTAATTTGATCTAAATCAAAAGTTATGGCTATGCCCTAATTCTTGTCCAGTGCCATGACATGTAATTCCAGCCACCGTGTTCTTCGCCAGTTTTCACCACTTTCCGGCCATCTTCATCCTTGGAACCTGTTGTACCATTTGTTCCTGTTATCAAGGCCTACCTCCCAGACAAAGTGGTGCATCAATTGGAGCCCAAGATTAAAAGATATGGCAAACCATATTTTCTGTCCATGTCAGTCCTAGTGCCAGTCTATGCCAGCCAGTGGCATTGGCCTTGTTCACCTTCTTCTGGCTGTGCATTTTAAAAATAACTCTGTCCACTAAATTTGTAGAGCTATAATCTACATTTTCTTCTTCTACCACAACTTGAGATAAACTCTCTAGCTTTACTTGAGTCTATGTCAGAGCCTTGAACCGAATGTCAATCAGTTGACATTCGCTGTTTTGATCAAACCAGCCGCAAATTTGATATCCTTAATGCAACCTTGAAACCCTAAGAACATCTAACACCTATCCTTAGCCTTGAAACCCTAGAATCTTGACTCAGTTCAGTCTATAGTCTCAAATAATCTCAGCATTATTTTGTTGTTCTGTTAAGCATATCAGCATATATGTCATAAAACATTTTAATATAATTAGTAATCATTGTGTGTTTGTTTGTCGCCAAGCAGATCCAGAAGCTGAGTTTGAGGACTTCGCTGTTGACCCGTCATCAACTGCTGTATTTTACGATGCGGAAGGCAAGTCATATTCTTGGACATCTTGAACCAATATTTTAAGAGTTGCTATAACATAACCTTGAATATAAATAATATTGCATGTGAAAGAATGAGAATGGTTGAATTATGAATTGGCAATACTAGGCTGGATGTCTGTGAAATGTGAGATGATCAAATAGTGAGCCATGAACTATTATATATGTACTTACTTATATTCATGAAATAAAACCCTTAGCCGTGACCAAAATTTTGGTATGGAATGGTGGTAGCACTGGAGGTGCTTAATTGTGGATGGTCTGGTCACTGGCATATAAGGACTAGAACCTTGTGTTGTGCGTCTAGTGGCATGAAACACGTGCTAACCGCAAGCCTAGTATGGGACAGGCCTGAACAAGTACTTATGCGGATCGCACATGAAACCCCTGCATGAGATGTGAAGTGATGCACGATTTTGCACGGAGTGCGGCTCCTACACATATCACTGAAGGTGATCATGCACGCTGACCCAGTAATGGGAATATGCATAGGGGTGGGGGTTTGGGTACAACCCGCCACAACTATGGTTCGCGAGAGATCCACAGGGTCAGGGGTGAATTGTAAGTGAAACATAACAAAAGTTCTTGTTATCTCCACCTTGCCACTCACAGTATGAAGTGAGTCAGGGGTCCAATCATAAAATTTGTTAAGTCAAGATTACCCAAATGACATGTGTTGTCTTGATAAGGAGTGCTGTTGTGGGCTGTCGTGTGTCGACGTGTCGCAGTAGCGCTATAATCTAGTGAACAAGAATAGCGATGCTATGTTATGAAAAGTACTGCCATGATATGAAAGAAAAGATTATTTTACAAACATCCATAATTCTTGACTAGTCTAGGTTCATATCATCACTACTATATGTATCTACTTTTACCTATGACTTGTTGAGTACGTAAGTACTCACTCTTGCAACCTTCAATCCATTGGAAGAAGCGTTCAATGATCAAGATGAAGGTATGGAGAACTTTGTGGATCCAGAAGGAGGAGAGCCAGTTCTGCCAGAACCCTGATGTGTGTTGTTCTACCGTCAACTTCTTTTGTGGGAGGGTCACCTATCTTCTGCTGTGTAGTTATTATTTTGCTAAACCATGTATGCCGCGAAGGCATTGTAATCTCTTTATGTAATATTAAGGCCAACAGGCCACACTGCCTAAATATTTTGTAAGTTACTCTGTTGCAATGTAATATACTCCCGTGCTTGACTTATCCTGGGAAGTCAAAGGTATGTATATATGGGACTAGCTGCAACGAGCTAGGTCTCCACGGGAGTAGTCGTAGTCTCCAGTTTGGGGCGCGACAGGGCAAACTCGATTCTTCACAAAGTCACGAATAATGTCGCGACCGATTAGTCCCTGCTGGACTAAGTAAAGAATTACTTGGGCCTGTTTCTTCTGCTCCGCGCTTAGAGCAGGAAGGAAATCCAATTCGCTAGACTTCTCTGACCGAGAGTTCTCAAACCACAACCTGCTCTCCGATGGAGGGGTGCACTAGAACCATTTCTGGTACCACCCGTGAACGGAGTCCCGCAGGGGTGGGAAGGGATACTCTTTCTTCTCCCTTATCCGGAAGTAGATACATCCGGCAGCATTGGCGCTCTTCGACCATGCCGAGTAGTAGAAGCGTCGGAAGAGCTCCACGCTTGGGAGCACTCCGACGAAGGCTTCACACAGGTGCTGGAAGACCGCCAGGATTAGGACAACATTAGGGTGGAGATTCACCAACTCCAACCCGTAGTGCTCCAAGATTCCCTTCATGAATCCACTCTCAGGAAATCGGAACCCGCATCACAGGTATTCCTCAAAAACCACCAATTCGCCCTCTTGGACGATTGGGGTTTCTTGATCCTTCTCCATGGGCTGCCAGTTGATTAGCAGCCGTGGAGGAAGGATCTCTTCTTTCTCCAATGCCACCAGGCTCTCCTCTGTGTGGTGAACAAATCGGCTCCAGGACGCCATTTCTTGCAAAAGGTTGTGAGGAAAGGTGGCGACTTTGGAGGCGATGGAGAATGAGGAATGAGTGTTTTGTGCGGCGGAAGTTCTAAGGCAGGTTTCTGGTTGTGTAGCTTCCTCAGGAAGCTACCTGCTCCTTTTATAGGCCCGAGGCAACGTTCCATTGAATATTTTATTCATTTCCCATAATGGATGCTTTCGATTGGAGACCCGTTATGCACTCCCCACAGTGAATCGGAAACGAAAAGTATTTTTTGTTTCGAATTTGGGGGCTAGGGTGTACATAAGAACGTGAAAATGTTACAAAAATTTTTGGAGGAAGTTATCCTTCATGTTTTTTGTAAGTTAAATTTTCACGTGTTGGTCACAATTTGTTCCTGTGATCACTTTAAAGTTTGCATTTTGATCATAATGATATTCTGTGATCATTGCAAATGGATAATCGCAATACAGACGGTTATCATCAGGTCAAGGCATTATGTTATCAAGACTTCAATTCTAATCGGATTTCAGTTCTGGTCGCTATGATAGTTCTAATCAAATTTCAGTTCTGATTGCGGCTTTGATCCTGATCGCGGTACCAGTACTGGTCACGGTATGACACATTAATGCGTTTCTGATCGGAAGACTTGTTACCTCAGATTTAGCTGCGTATGTGTGGTCGTGAAGACATTACTTATGACCATATTTTCGCACAAAGATTATGAAGAGTTTTAATTCAAATTAACTCTTACGGCAAGACATGTAAGGTAAGAGAAATCTTTACCTCTAACAATCCTTGCATACAAAAGGCATACAGGCGACCAGAGCATCGACCTGATCCGAGAGAAGTTTACAAAGTTCTCCTAGGGACATATTAGTGTCGGTAGGATCTACACTGACCACCCCGAGGGAATTGGCAACTATTCTAAGCATATCTACATCGTCCTGAATCGGAGAAGCACTACCATCCTTGATCAAATCGGAGAGTTCTTGCTGTTGTCTAGCATACTCCCTCTCCAATCAGAATTGGTGCACCTCTTTGCGGGATCTGTCAAAACATTCTGCCAGGTGCAGAATGGCCAAAGACATCTCTTCGATCTTCCTCTCCAGAACCTCTCTCTTCCTCTGGAGAGTTTGTTCGAGGGAAAGAGGTTGAATCTCAGTAGGCTGGTCGCTGGGGGCTCCAGAGATTTTGGTTTCCTGCACATACAAGTGTTAGTTTTACAAGTTAAAATGACCAGTAGAGGAGATTAAAATAATTACCAATCCTCGCAAGTGAGAGGATGAAGTATTTCCACTAGAAAATTGATAACCTATCAAAAGACGGGGATCGCTCGGTCACGATGGAGAAAGCTGAGAAGAAGGCTTTGAAGGGCTATTATAAACCTCCAAAGGTGGAGATGAAGATTCAACCTGCCGAGTTGCATGAACAGGAAAGACTATGGGGGCCAAAGGAAGGGAGAGCAATGATGCATCTCTAACCCTTGTGCCACTGGAAGATCCCTCGTCAACCTTGGGTTTCTTCCTTGGAGGAACCATGTCTTCTCTTATCTATGAGTTTTCAAAAGAGCATTTTTGGAAATGATCAGAATATAAGATGGCAACTTGAATCAGGGCATCTAGAGAGGACTGACCTCTGGAAGTCCTGGTCGAGTTCAACTGCCGCTTCCTCTTCATCACTTTCATTCTCAATGATGTTTTGATCTGCCATTGAGAAGTGTACAAAAGAGAAGAAAAGATGGCTTTGGAAAAGACTTAGCCGGGAAAAGACTTCTGAAGTTTTAATGTTCCGAGGCTTCGGTATTTATAGCCTGTAACATCCCAGTTTTTGACTATCTTTTCTGCTCACGAGTCAGTATATCTTCTTTGGAATCCCTGATGTCTCAACCCTATTTTGATCTCTTATCTCAGAATCATGATCTTAGGTATGCCACTACCTTAACCTAAAAAGTTGGCAGCTAAACTTCATCTCCTAGATCATTTTCACCTTTCAGTCCAAAAGAATTTCAGTTTAGTCCTTTTCAGAATTTTCAAAAAGCCCAACAAGGCTAAAAGTCTCATATCATCTCCAAATTCAAATCTGATCAAATGGTTGTCCCCCTTTTACTTTTCTGAACGTTTTTCCCTTCGGGAAGAACTAAAAAATCTCAACCGAAACCCTAGTTTCAGCCTCGACAAAATTGTCGAACCCTAATTACCCTATTTTACCTTGTTTTTGATTTTGTCGAAACCCTCAGATCTTATCAGATTTTGCCATTTTCCCTGCTGGATGAGTCCAAGTATTTTGGTAATACTCATCCGCAAAATCAGATTGCAAATCAGCCCTTCAGAATCCCAAATTTGCAATCAGGTCCTAAATTTGAGAAGAACCTTCGCAATTCAGCCCAAACCCTCACAAATCAGCCCTTTGCCTCGCAAACAAGTCCCTGGCTTCTTTTCTTCGACCACGACCAGAGCCCGCGCGCACGACCACGACATGAGGATGGTCGACCGCGGTTGCTGCCATTGTTCGCCGTGAACCAACGTAGCCTTCACCGCCGGCCAGATTCATCGCCGCCAACAGCCGAATCCTACGTGTACCGCATGTGCTCATGTCGCACCAAGAAGCTCCACCGTGGCGATGACCGGAGACCGCAGCTTCACCGTTCACGCGCAGGTGCCTGCCATTGTCAGAGCTTTATTGCCACATGGCTGCCATGCCAAGACTCGCCATCCCGTCGTTCTGTCGAATCTAGATTTCACGCGATACTCCATCTCTGGCAGAGCTCCCGCCGTGTCCCAATGCGCCTCTTTGACCACTCCGGCACCAGAGAGCATCTCCCCGTCGATTTGCTGCCACTCGCGAGGACTCAACCCCTCGGCTATATAAAGGCCCCTCTCGCCAGTGCTTCACTCCACACCCACACTTCACCAGCAACCCGAGACTTAGCTCTAGAGCTTGGCGTTGCCATGCCTTCGTCTTCTTCCCCGACGAGCCGCTTCTGGAGCTCACGGTGCCAACCTTGACCGTTGCTTCCTACTCCAAACCAAGGCCACCAGTAAGCTCCCCTCATTCCCCTGTACGTGTCATAGCATTTAATTGAACTCCGACGAGACCTAGCGCCGGCGATCGCCGAGATTGCTTGTTGCCCTGTTCCCCTAATGCCGAGTGATTCAAACCAAATTGATCCTCGTGCTTGTAGAGAAAAGTGATTAGTAAGCTAGGAGGAGTAAGCCTGCAAGATAGGAATCATCAATTTTGCCCCGAGCGTCGAATCCCCAAATTCGAGCTTCGGCAGTTTGCCGGAGAACGCCGCCGTGCTTCTCCAGCCATTCCCTGGCAAAATTGAGCACACCAGTAGCTTCGCGCTATCCCCTAGATGCTTCTCCAGCCATTCCCTGGCGAGGAATTGAGTTCAAACGCCCTAGATCAAAAATGCCCAAATCGGTGCCTTCGTCTTCGGCTCCGATCACCGGAGTTTGTTTTTTGGCCGAACCAACTAATGCAACCTTGTCTTTTAGCTAGGCCTCAACCCCCTGAGTGTTTTACGCCACTGGCTCAAACCCTGAATCGGCCTAGATCAAAAGTTATGATCATGCCAAGTTTTGTCCAGAACCATGTCTGTGCCGTGTCGCCGCCGTGGTTCATTGACGCCGTTCATCGCCGTCTGGCCACTTTCTGCCCTTGAGCCTGTTAAGTGATTTGTTCCTGTCATCAAGGCCTAACCCCCCGACAAAGTTGTGCATCAATCGGTGCCCTAGGTCAAAAGTTATGCAATGCCCTAGTTTCTGACCATGTCCAGCACTATGTCAGTGCATGTCCACCAGTGGCATTGGATGATTTAGACCTGTTACATTTGAGCTATTGAAATGCCACTTTGTCCACTAAGCCTTCTGAGCCATGTTCTATGATATTCCCTACTGTCACTTCTCCAGAAAACAGACCTAGAACCAATTTAGGGCTATGTCAAGCCATGAGCCGAATGTCAGCCCTTCGACATTCAAGTCCTTTTGAGCCCATCTCTTCGATCAATATCAAGTGACCTTGTCCAAACCCTTTCCCCTGCAAGGACGATATATTTACGTATTATTTTCTAGTACTTGTATGCTTATATAGTGTGTATGTGTTGTTTGTGTCCGCCCTGGAACCAGAAGTTGAAGCTGTAGAAGAGAACTTCGAGGATTCATCTGAGCAGCTAGACCCATCACTGCAAGGCAAGTCTCAAACCCTTGATCATGTCTAGCCTAATATTTTGAAATGAAGTATGTTAACTGTTTTCAAGTATATGCATGCCTTAGATTCAAATAAGAGTTATGTTTCAATGAAATGATTAGATATGACCTAAATAACTGTAAAGTACCTTTTGACATTGAATATCCGTGCACCCTTGTCACCCTAGAATATCATGCTTAGGCCTTGCTATGCTCAAGATTATATGTTAAATGTTAAATGGTCACATATGAGAAAAGCATATTCAAAACCCTTTTTGTGAAAGAAAATGTGATTGGAATCGATAGTGAGGATGGTTTGATTGGATGGTGCTGTGTGTGCACTGGGAATGTGAAAGACTCCTCACTAAAGATTCATAAGGACTAGAACCTTGTGTTGTGCTTCTATGCGGCATGAAAAACGTACCAACCACTTGCCTGGTTATGGGACGGGCGCAACTTAGTAGCTTTCTTTAGTATTAGCTTTTCCCTGCAATGGTTGTCGATCCGGTTTCTTGCGAGAACTGGTGGGCCACTGAGGGCCATGAGTGATGTGAGTTCAGAAAAATCATGAGAGGAAAAGGTGGAAAGAAGGAAGACGCCCTATGCCAGATTAAGTCGTGCGCGGCTGTAATCAAGAGAGGCTATGTGTCTTGCGAGAACATAGACCCAGGCTGGGAACTAAGGCAGTGGGGAGGACCCACAACGGTACTTGAGACTTAACTGTCTATTTACCGGGTAGGGAATTGTTAATGCTCGGACTGTAAACTGTTGTGTCATCTCGGCCTTGTCACATGCGTAAAAGTCGCATGGAGAGGTACCGACTTGAAACCCGAATGATCGGTGGATTAAGGTGGTACACCTTTGCAAAGTTTAAAAAGTATCGGATACTCTGAGCTCCCAGGTTATGGAGTCTGCGCGCTGTGGATTCTATTCACGTCGATGCAGCACAAGTAGCTTTTGGAAAGTTTTCACAAAATATGAATAAAGTGGTGACTCATGGAAGACCGCCACACACAACATTTTTTGAAAATCTAGCTTAGGGTTTTAAAAGCACCGCTTTTGAAAATAAAGATCTTTTCTTCAAAACTAAGTGCAAAAATCTATTCTATATATATGTAAAAGCCAAAGAGCCATTCTTTGAGAATTTCCCCCCTCATCTATACATGCTGCATTCTTATTTGGGACTTGTTGAGCACTATATGGACAATGTGCTCACCCTTGCTTTTACAAACAAATTTAGAAGAAGGATTCATCGAGCCTGAATCTTACGGTCTTGAACCCAATGTGGAACAAGAAGAAGAAACTGAAGACCCAGCTTGTTAGAGGGTTACGTACCAAAGTGGAGTCCGATGTGGAGAAGGCCCGTACAACACCGCTGCTGCTGAAGAAGAAGACTGATGAAGTCCTTTTGCTTATTATCACTGTTTCATTTGTGCCAACCTTTGTGTCGAAAACTCCTTAATTTTGTATCAACACTATGTGCGTCATTTTGGCGCTAAGTAATTGTAATGTTGGTCCCTGTGATCAGCACATGTTTTTAATTACTCGCATTTATATATAATGCATCTTGTTGTTGTGAGCTGCAATGTGCCATTTCTGAGTGCAACCCACCTGAGCGGTTGCCACCAGATTCCTCAAATGAGGGTCCCACATAGCCCTTGGGGCGACGGTTCATTTTTTGAATGCCTCGAGCTTTTAAAACATTTACAGTTTTATCTCAGGTTAAAAGACAATTCTACGGTGCCATCATTACCTGTCAAATACTGCCCAGACTTCATCTTGGAAGAAAAACCGCCGCACTTAGTGCGCCGCTAAGTGGAGGATTTGAAGCATCGGGTCACTTATTCGATGTAAGTTTTAAAATGTGAAGTAAATATGTCTCTTTGTTTCCTTCAAATTTGGGGGCAAGCTGACAAGGATTGTTACCCGAGGTAGTTCAGAATAAATGCACGTCTGGTTCAAGACATATTTGAACTAGGTAAGTGTCCGTTGGTATGATCTCAGCTGGCTTGGGAAGTGCGGACACATGGTCGCAGGCTTTACACGATCAGGCTGCAGACAGTGCGCGGTCAGAAGCCTGTAGGTGATGCACGGACAGAAGGTCACAGACAGTACGTGGTCCAGTGATTGCTGACAGTGTGCGGTCAGAAGATCATTAATTGATCTTAGCCAGGGGGATTCGGGGGTGCTTAGACCCTGCAACAAGTATATCCCGAGTACCCCAAAGATTCCTCCACATACGGAGACAACTGCCAAGAGGTCAATATTATCGGTTATTCCTTAATTGCATGTGTTAAGCCTGCGTGGAAGTTAAGTGCAGTTGCCAAAACTGCACCAGAGCAACCGTTCAAAGCCGTTGTGCTTTGGCGCCCTTTCGACTGGTATACAAGGGTGAGCAAATGCACCAGACGAAAGGAGAAGAAAAAACAAGAGACATCACGATCAACATCGACAAGCTTCCATAGGCTAGTTTAGTTGTGTTTTACATAATCCCACGGAAAAGATCTTCGCCTGTGATGATCTTTTCCACAACTTTGAAATCCTTTTTCCGACATATATTGAAATCCCAATAGGTGTAACGCCCTGAGTTAGGGGTGAAAATTTCCTTTTTCATCAATAGCATGCATGCATGTATCTGTAGTAATAGCCAGATCAGTTTCTATCTCAAGCCCTGAAATCTCCAAAATCTATCCTGTGACCTCAAATGAAGACCAGATTGTTCAGATATGATCTATCAGTTTCTTTGAACTTAAAAGCCTTCAGAACCTAGATCCAATTCTATCTCTAACTCCCAGAATTATCAACTCCTTCTGTTTTCGAAAACAGAATTACCTTATATTACCCAAATACCCTAAGTTTCAGAAATACAGATTTAACCTAAATCTTGACCAAGTTCAGACCAGATTATTCCTGGAATATGATCATGGGTATGTCAATACCTTAATATAAAAAGTTGACAGCCATATTTCACCATCTAGACTCTATTCACAAATCAGTCCAAGAATTATCGCAAAATAGTCCTTATCTGTTATTTGAAAATCCAAAAAGGCTAAAATCTCCAGATTAACTCCAAATTCAGAATTTCTTCGGCAAATCTTCTCAAAATGCTATTTGTCACAACTTTCTCTTCTGTTCAAATTCCAAAATCTCATCCTAAGTACCAGAATTCAAAACCAAATGAAATTCAGATTTCAATTACCCTAAATTACCCTATTTTCAGTTTGTATCAAAAACTATTCAAACGTATCATATTTTATCAATTATCATTGCCAATTAACCTGTTGAATATAATCTACCAGATTAGTGAAATCAAATTCAACTCTAACCTTCCAAATCTCCAGAATTACAGATTGGTCCAATTGTGAAAATCAAATATTGCAAATCAGCCCAATTTCGACCAGGCTAGCTACTGTGCGCACGACCAGGAACTGCCGTGCTTGTGCGCCGTGGTTGCTCATCGCCGGTGAGGCTTCGCCCGCGCTCGTGACCATGCATGCCGGTGCGCACGTGTCCCCACTCCAGCTAGTGCCGTGGCAAGGCCGCTGCTACGTCGACGACCAGTGCTGCTCCCGCGCGCGATCAACGGCTTTTTGTCAGCAACTCCTCGCCACGTCGCTTTGCCACGCCAGTGTTGTCGCCACCGCTTGCTACAACTTTGCCAGGTCCCGATGAGGCGACACTGTGATCAACTGCAAGCTTGTCGCCGTCGCATCACCGTTCTTCGCTGTGTCTTCGCCGCTGTTGCTCCAGCACGCAACCAGTCAAGTCACCGGCTGCCAATTACTTCGTTGTCTCCTTCTTGCTTGCTTCGCCTGGCCTATTTATACACCACTGTCCCCCAGCAACTTCTTGTTTCACTGGAAATCAGCTAAGTCTCAAAATTCTCCTGTCCTGGTCTTCTTCTCCGGCGAGTCCAGATTGAGGCCTCACGGTGCCAGCACGCCCTGCTGCACTCCTCACCGGCTTAACAGCACCAGAAGGTATATCTCATCTCCCTCATCGTGCTGTACCATTTAATTGAGCTATATTGCATCCAGTCGCCGGTGATCACCGGAAATGGCTGAAAATCGAAGATTGCCCTGTTCCGGCAATGCAGGCCAAATCAATTCGAATTAGCCCTCGAACCTGTGAAGCAAATTGATCAGTGGGTTATTTCAAGCAAGCCTGTAAGCTTAGAATCCCTAATTAAACATAATTCGAAGCTTTTCCCAAATTCAAGCTCTACCAGAAAACCGGCGATCGTCGCCAGGCTTCTCCGGTGATCCTCCAGTCAATTTGATGCTACCAGAAGCTTCCCTATACCTCCTAGATGCTCTCCAAGCAAAGAATTAAGTTCTCTCGACTTGTAGCAAAAACCCCCAAATAGCAGTGTTCTTCTCCGGCACAGTTCACCGGAAAAGTGTTCCCGGCCATTTCAGCCCTCGAAACTTTGTCATTTAGATGTGCCTTAGCCTCCTGAGTATTTTTGTCTTCTAGCTCGACACCTAGATCGGCCTAGATTGGAAGTTATAGCCATGCCAATTTTGTGTCCAGAACTGCTCCAGTGCAGCCAGTTCATCTCGGTTCATCATCAAATTTCTTGCTTTCCAGCCATTTTCAGCCCTAGATCCTATTGAATGATTTATTCCTGTTATCAATGCCTACCTCCCAGACAAAGTGGTGCATCATTTGGAGCTCCAGATCAAAAGTTATGCTAAGCCCTAGTTTTTGGCATTGTCAACTCTATGCCAGAGCTTGTCAGCCAGTGGCATTGACCTTATTTACCCACTTCTGGTGGTGTAATTTGAAATCCACTTTGTCCACTGAAATTGTAGAGTTGTGATCTACATTTTATTCTACTACCACAAATTGAGATAACCCCTCTATCATTCATCGATCCTATGTCGATGCTTTGAACCGAATGTCGATCTAAAGACGTTCGCTGTTTTTGAGCGAACCAGTCGCAACCTTGACATCATTCTGATATTTTGAGACATTTGGAACCTTGTAAACCTTTGACAGCTAATCTTAACATTGGTTTCCTTAACTTAACCCTAATCAGCCTCTTAACCCAATCATTTCAGAATCATCAAGACTTCATCTTTGCATCATTGCATATAGTATAATAATGTATTGAAAAGATTATGATTATTGGTTGTTTGTTTGATTTGAGAGCAGATCAAGAGCCCGAGTTCGAGGACTTCACTGCGGACCCGTCGTCAACTGCTGTATTTTACGACGCGGAAGGCAAGTCATATCCTTGTTCATCTTGAACCTATATTTTAAAAGTTGCTAAAACATAACCTTGAATATAGGCAATATTGCATGTGAAAGATTGAGAATGGTTGATTTATCAATTGGCAGTACTAGACTGATTATCTGTGAAATGTGAAATAAACAAGTTTTGTGCCATGAACTATTATATGTATTTATATACTTATATTCATGGAATAAAACCCCTAGCCGTGACCAGAAAAATGGTCTGGATGGCTGTAGCACTGGAGGTGCTAGACTGCAAAGGAATGCAGGCACTGAAGGTGCAGGGTTGTGGATGGTCTGGTCATTGGCATATAAGGACTAGAACCTTGTGTTGTGCGTCTAGTGGCATGAACAACGTGCTAACCGCAAGCCTGGTATGGGACAGGCCTGAACAAGTAATTATGTGGATCGCACATGAAACCCCTGCATGAGATGTGTTGTGATGCACGATAAACACGGAGCGCGGCTCCCACACATATCACTGAAGGTGATCAAGCACGCTGACCCAGTAATGGGAATAAGCAAAGGGGTGGAGGTTTGGATACAACCTGCCACAACTGTGCCTCGCTGAGAGCCACAGGGTCGGGGGATGAATTGTGAGTAAAACATAACAAAAGTTCTTGTTATTTCCACCTTGCCGCTCACAGTATGAAGTGAGTCAGGGGTCCAATCATTTTGTTATGATAGGAAAGGTTTGAAAGTGGAATATCTTGCGGGTAAATTGGTACCTCTCTGCAGAGTTAAAAATGTATTCGAATACTCCGAGCTCCCGGGTTTTATAGGAGTCTGCTGCGGTGGATTAAATCCACGGGGTGTGACACAAGTACTATTTTCTAAATAAAAAAATGTTTAAATCAAGATTACCCAAATGACATGTGTTGTCATGATAAGGAGTGCTGCCGTGGGCTGTCGTGTGTCGACGTGTCGCGGTAGTGCTATAATCTAGTGAACATGAATGATGATGTTATATTATGAAAAGTGCTGCCATAAGATGAGATGAGGTATGAAAGAAAAAGGATTATTTTACAAATATCCATAATTCTTGACTAGTCTAGGTTCATATCATTACTACTATATGTATCTACTCTTACCTATGACTTGCTGAGTACGTAAGTGCTCACCCTTGCAACATTCAACTCAATAGATGGAGCCTACCTTGATCAAGATGATGGCACGGAGTACTACGTGGATCCAGAAGGAGGAGAATCAGTTCCGCCAGAACCCTGAAGTGTGTTGTTCTGCCGTCAACTTCTTTTGTGGGAGGGTCACCTATCTTCTGCTGTGTAGTTAAATATTTTGTTAAACCCTGAATGCCTTGCAGGCATTGTAATCCTCTTTATGTAATATTAAGGCCAGCAGGCCACACTGCTTAATATTTTGTAAGTACTCTGTTGCAATGTAATATACTCCAGTGTTGACTCATCCTGGGAAGTCAAAAGGTTGTGGTTGAGACTAGCTGCAGCGAGCTAGGTCTCTACAGGAGTAGTCGTTGTCCCAGTCTCGGGGCGCGACAAGAAAAGTTGGTATCAGAGCAACATGAGAACTTGACTATAGGACGACACCTTTAGGAAATTGGCCGTGCCAGGAAGACGTAATTTATTTAGAAACTATTTGTGGAAATTTTATTTTGATAAAAATAATGAGCTTTGTAGCTCTTGAAAAACCTTCATTTCAAAATTTTATTTGGATTTCTAAATTCGGTAAGATTGTGAGAGTGCGTTCTGTTGTTTCAGAGTGTCTTAGAGGTTAGTGTAGACAGAGCTAGTGGATGCTCTTGATAGCTTTGTGATTCGCTGTTGCTTTTGCAATGGTTAATTTGTGTATTATGGCTAGTAGCCTAAGTATTTTATGCATAAAAGTAGTTGCATTAATTTCTGCATTGCTGTCTTAGTTGGCCTTAGTTAGTTAGATCCGTCTAAACTTTTTCAGAGCCACCATGGTTGACACCAGAAGGAGATCTCGAAGTGGAAGAGAAGATATAGATCAGACTCCGCAGGAAGAAGAAACTATGACAAGAGACCCTTTGTTTCAGCAAGGATCTCAGAGTTCCAATCCACCTCAGAATGAACAACCCAGTCTTCAGGAAATTTTGTTGTCAATGGAGAAAAGTCGACAAGAAGCTCAGATAGCTCATACCCAGTTGTTAGCCCAGATAGTTCAGAAACTGCCTACTGGAACAACAGAAGGAACTACTTCTGCTGTAGGAGCAAGATTAACAGATTTCCAAAAGACCCGTCCACCAACATTCTCTAGTGCGACCGATCCTATGGTTGCCGATGATTGGTTACGGGATATCGAGAGAAAACTAGACACGGTCCGATGCAGCGAACGAGAGAAAGTTTTGTTTGGATCTCATCAGTTATCAGGAGCTGCAGCTGCCTGGTGGATGAATTACCAGGAAGCTCACCCTGATAAAGATAATATCTCTTGGAGGGAATTTAAGGATCAATTTCGGAAATTTCATATACCTACTGGTGTTATGGCAGCTAAGCGTCGGGAATTTCGGAATTTAACTCAAGGAAGTAAGTCAGTTACTGAGTATCTACACCAATTTACTCATTTGGCTCGATACGCACCTGGAGATGTGGATACTGAAGAGAAGAAGATAGAGCGCTTCACAGAAGGACTTCAACACTATTTACAGTATCAAATTGCTTCTCATGAACTGACGGAATTTCAAACCCTAGTGAACAGAGCTTTAAAGGTAGAAGAAAAGAAGAATATGGGAGAAGAAAGCCGAAAGAGGAGGATGTTCCAGCAAACAAGACCACAGCCAAATCCAATCAGAGGAAGAGTTCCTATCACTCCCAATTTCCGACCATCTTATCAGAATCCCAGACCAGCAACGACATTGTGCCCCAACTGCCGAGGAAATCATTCTCAGAAGGATTGCCCTCATCCTCGTGTTGAGTGTTATCATTGTGGACAGCGTGGGCACCGTAAAGAATTCTGTCCTTGGATACAGCTTCCAATGTCCATTGCCAGATCTCAGGCAGGAACACAGCCAGTAGTAACCAGAGCATCACCATCGCAGAATTTTAGAGGAAATTCAGCAGGAAGAGGAGGAAATATGGCTAATCGAGGAAGAGGAAGAGGTAGAGCACCAGCTGCAACCCAAGGAGGAAGATTAAACTATACTTCAATTCAAGAAGCAGGCAACGCCACCGACATTCTTCTAGGTAGATTTCTGATTAAATCTGCATCTGCCTTAATATTGTTTGATCCTGGTGCTACAAATTCATTCATGTCAAAAGCATTTGCATCTGAAGTTGAAATGCATATAGACCAAGTACCACTAGAGTACTCTATGGTTATACAAACTCCAGGGGCTAGATTATCTGTTTACTCAATCTGCCCAAATGTAACTTTCAATATAGAAGGAGTAGAATTTGAGGCAAATCTACTAGTTCTAGAACTGCAAGGTCTAGACATTATTTTGGGAATGGATTGGTTGTCCCAACATAAAGGTCTAGTAGATTGTGAAGAGAAAACCCTTAGTCTTGTCAGTAGCCAAGGGGAGAGAGTTCTATTCCATGCAGAAAGATCAGCAGTCAAGAGACCGCTAAGATCTGTTCAAGCATTGCAAAAATTATGCCTGGAACAAGTGCCTGTAGTGCAACAATATTCTGATGTGTTTCCAGAAGAACTTCCGGGAATGCCACCTGACAGAGAAATAGAATTCAGTATTGAACTTAAACCAGGAGCAGCACCTATAGCAAAACGTCCCTATAGGATGCCAGTTACAGATTTGGAGGAGCTCAAGAATCAACTCGAAGACTTGGAAAACAAGGGATTTATCAAACCCAGTGCTTCGCCATGGGGAGCCCCAGTTCTGTTTGTGAGGAAGAAAGACGGAACTCTACGAATGTGTGTAGACTACCGAGCTTTGAATGAAGTCACTATTAAAAACAAGTATCCATTACCAAGAATTGATGACTTGTTCGATCAGCTTCGAGGAGCCAAAGTATTTTCCAAGATAGACTTGAAATCTGGATATCATCAGCTGAAGATCAAGAAAGAAGATATACCGAAGACTGCTTTCACTACCCGATATGGTTTATATGAGTTTACAGTAGTACCTTTTGGCTTGACCAATGCTCCGGCAGCATTCATGAATGTCATGAACAGTACATTTATGGATTTTCTTGACAAGTTTGTCATAGTATTCATAGATGACATTCTGATATATTCCAAGAGTACGGAAGAACATGAGCAACATTTACACCTAGTCTTGGAAAGGCTACGAGAGAGGCAATTTTATGCCAAGTTTGACAAATGTGAATTTTGGATGTCAAGAATTTCATTTCTTGGACATGTATTGACAGCGGAAGGAATTTCAGTGGACTCAGCTAAAATCTCTGCAATCAAGGAGTGGAAGCAACCTACCTCAGTTTCAGAGATTAGAAGTTTCTTGGGATTAGCAGGGTATTATAGGAGATTTATCGAAGGATTTTCCCAAATTGCCAAACCTCTTACAAACCTGCTAAAGAAGGATGTTGCATTTGAATGGACCACCAAGTGCGAGGAGAGTTTTCAGAAGCTAAAGCAGAAATTGACAACAACACCAGTCCTCACCCTACCAGACAGCAAAGAAGATTTTGTAGTTTACTGTGATGCTTCAAAGCAAGGAATAGGCTGTGTGTTAATGCAACAAGGTCAAGTAGTGGCTTATGCTTCACGTCAATGGAGACCACATGAGGAAAATTATCCGACCCATGATTTGGAGTTAGCAGCAGTAGTACATGCTTTAAAGATATGGCGGCATTATCTCATTGGACGTAAGTGTGAGATCTTTACAGATCATAAAAGCCTCAAGTATATTTTCACACAGACAGAGCTCAACATGCGTCAACGACGATGGCTCGAATTGATCAAAGATTATGATCTTAGTATTCAGTACCATCCAGGGAATGCTAATGTAGTAGCTGATGCCCTAAGCAGAAAAGTTTACAACCTACAAGGAATGGTTATGTTGAAGAATCCTTACCTACAACAAGAGTTGCAGAATCATCAAGTGGAAATAGTACCGCAGGGAACGGTAGCTACTTTAACAATAAAATCTCAACTTGAAGAACAGATAGGAAATGCCCAGAAGGAAGATGAAGAAATTTGTAAGATCAAGAGTCGAATCAAGTTAGGAAAGGCTCAAGGCTTTATTGAAGATAACCAAGGGATTGTATGGTATCGAGAAAGAATCTGTGTACCTCAAAACGCAGATCTTAAGGAAATAATTCTCCATGAAGCACATAAAACTCCATACTCAATACACCCTGGTAACACAAAGATATATCAAGATTTGAAGACCAGATTCTGGTGGGATAATATGAAGAGGGAGATTGCAGAGTACATTGCAAACTGTGATACATGCCAACGAGTTAAAGCAGAACATCAGAAAATAGCAGGAAAGCTACAACCTCTACCAATACCATTATGGAAATGGGAAGAAATTGGTATGGATTTTATTACAGGATTACCTAAAACTCAAGGAGGATATGATTCCATATGGGTTATTGTGGACAGACTTACTAAAGTAGCTCATTTCATACCAGTTAAAAAGATTTATGATGGCAGTAAATTAGCAGAGTTATACATGCAAAGAATAGTGGCATTGCATGGTATTCCTAAAAAGATAGTCTCAGATCGTGGAACACAGTTTACCTCCAAATTTTGGAATAGACTGCATGAAACTCTAGGAACCCAGTTGGACTTCAGTACTGCATATCATCCACAGACGGGAGGACAGACAGAAAGAGTTAACCAAATCCTAGAGGATCTTCTAAGAGCTTGTATACTAGATTATGGAACATCATGGGACAAATGTTTACCATTTGCAGAATTTACATATAATAACAGTTATCAAGCTAGTATACAGATGGCACCATTTGAAACTTTATATGGACGTAAGTGCAGAACTCCATTGCATTGGAATGAGCCAGGAGAACGAAAAGTTATAGGACCAGAGATAGTAGAAGAAGCAGAAGCTCATGTCAGACTCATCAGAGAAAGGTTGAAAACAGCACAATCACGACAAAAGAGTTATGCAGATAAACGACGAAGAGAATTATCATTTGGACCAGGAGATTTTGTGTATCTCAAGGTCACACCATTCAAGAGATTACAAAGATTCCAAGTGAAAGGAAAGTTATCTCCAAGATACATTGGACCATTTAAGATAATCAAGAGAAAGGGAGAAGTATCATATAAATTGGAATTACCTGAGGGATTAGCAGGAGTGCATGATGTGTTTCATGTCTCTCAGCTCCGGAAATGTTTGAAGGAACCAACTGACCAGATAGATGTACAAGATGTGCCATTACAGAAGAATCTCACTTATCTTGAGCACCCAATCAGAATCCTAGCCACTGATGAACGTCAGCTCAGAAGGAAGAAAATCAGATTGTGTAAAGTTCAATGGAAGAATCATTCAGAACAAGAGGCTACTTGGGAGAAGGAAGAAGATCTTAAGCAAACCTATCCTTATCTTTTCCTGTCTTAGGTAAATCTCGGGGCGAGATTTCTTTAAGGAGGGTAGATCTGTAACGCCCTGAGTTAGGGGTGAAAATTTCCTTTTTCATCAATAGCATGCATGCATGTATCTGTAGTAATAGCCAGATCAGTTTCTTTCTCAAGCCCTGAAATCTCCAAAATCTATCCTGTGACCTCAAATGAAGACCAGATTGTTCAGATATGATCTATCAGTTTCTTTGAACTTAAAAGCCTTCAGAACCTAGATCCAATTCTATCTCTAACTCCCAGAATTATCAACTCCTTCTGTTTTCGAAAACAGAATTACCTTATATTACCCAAATACCCTAAGTTTCAGAAATACAGATTTAACCTAAATCTTGACCAAGTTCAGACCAGATTATTCCTGGAATATGATCATGGGTATGTCAATACCTTAATATAAAAAGTTGACAGCCATATTTCACCATCTAGACTCTATTCACAAATCAGTCCAAGAATTATCGCAAAATAGTCCTTATCTGTTATTTGAAAATCCAAAAAGGCTAAAATCTCCAGATTAACTCCAAATTCAGAATTTCTTCGGCAAATCTTCTCAAAATGCTATTTGTCACAACTTTCTCTTCTGTTCAAATTCCAAAATCTCATCCTAAGTACCAGAATTCAAAACCAAATGAAATTCAGATTTCAATTACCCTAAATTACCCTATTTTCAGTTTGTATCAAAAACTATTCAAACGTATCATATTTTATCAATTATCATTGCCAATTAACCTGTTGAATATAATCTACCAGATTAGTGAAATCAAATTCAACTCTAACCTTCCAAATCTCCAGAATTACAGATTGGTCCAATTGTGAAAATCAAATATTGCAAATCAGCCCAATTTCGACCAGGCTAGCTACTGTGCGCACGACCAGGAACTGCCGTGCTTGTGCGCCGTGGTTGCTCATCGCCGGTGAGGCTTCGCCCGCGCTCGTGACCATGCATGCCGGTGCGCACGTGTCCCCACTCCAGCTAGTGCCGTGGCAAGGCCGCTGCTACGTCGACGACCAGTGCTGCTCCCGCGCGCGATCAACGGCTTTTTGTCAGCAACTCCTCGCCACGTCGCTTTGCCACGCCAGTGTTGTCGCCACCGCTTGCTACAACTTTGCCAGGTCCCGATGAGGCGACACTGTGATCAACTGCAAGCTTGTCGCCGTCGCATCACCGTTCTTCGCTGTGTCTTCGCCGCTGTTGCTCCAGCACGCAACCAGTCAAGTCACCGGCTGCCAATTACTTCGTTGTCTCCTTCTTGCTTGCTTCGCCTGGCCTATTTATACACCACTGTCCCCCAGCAACTTCTTGTTTCACTGGAAATCAGCTAAGTCTCAAAATTCTCCTGTCCTGGTCTTCTTCTCCGGCGAGTCCAGATTGAGGCCTCACGGTGCCAGCACGCCCTGCTGCACTCCTCACCGGCTTAACAGCACCAGAAGGTATATCTCATCTCCCTCATCGTGCTGTACCATTTAATTGAGCTATATTGCATCCAGTCGCCGGTGATCACCGGAAATGGCTGAAAATCGAAGATTGCCCTGTTCCGGCAATGCAGGCCAAATCAATTCGAATTAGCCCTCGAACCTGTGAAGCAAATTGATCAGTGGGTTATTTCAAGCAAGCCTGTAAGCTTAGAATCCCTAATTAAACATAATTCGAAGCTTTTCCCAAATTCAAGCTCTACCAGAAAACCGGCGATCGTCGCCAGGCTTCTCCGGTGATCCTCCAGTCAATTTGATGCTACCAGAAGCTTCCCTATACCTCCTAGATGCTCTCCAAGCAAAGAATTAAGTTCTCTCGACTTGTAGCAAAAACCCCCAAATAGCAGTGTTCTTCTCCGGCACAGTTCACCGGAAAAGTGTTCCCGGCCATTTCAGCCCTCGAAACTTTGTCATTTAGATGTGCCTTAGCCTCCTGAGTATTTTTGTCTTCTAGCTCGACACCTAGATCGGCCTAGATTGGAAGTTATAGCCATGCCAATTTTGTGTCCAGAACTGCTCCAGTGCAGCCAGTTCATCTCGGTTCATCATCAAATTTCTTGCTTTCCAGCCATTTTCAGCCCTAGATCCTATTGAATGATTTATTCCTGTTATCAATGCCTACCTCCCAGACAAAGTGGTGCATCATTTGGAGCTCCAGATCAAAAGTTATGCTAAGCCCTAGTTTTTGGCATTGTCAACTCTATGCCAGAGCTTGTCAGCCAGTGGCATTGACCTTATTTACCCACTTCTGGTGGTGTAATTTGAAATCCACTTTGTCCACTGAAATTGTAGAGTTGTGATCTACATTTTATTCTACTACCACAAATTGAGATAACCCCTCTATCATTCATCGATCCTATGTCGATGCTTTGAACCGAATGTCGATCTAAAGACGTTCGCTGTTTTTGAGCGAACCAGTCGCAACCTTGACATCATTCTGATATTTTGAGACATTTGGAACCTTGTAAACCTTTGACAGCTAATCTTAACATTGGTTTCCTTAACTTAACCCTAATCAGCCTCTTAACCCAATCATTTCAGAATCATCAAGACTTCATCTTTGCATCATTGCATATAGTATAATAATGTATTGAAAAGATTATGATTATTGGTTGTTTGTTTGATTTGAGAGCAGATCAAGAGCCCGAGTTCGAGGACTTCACTGCGGACCCGTCGTCAACTGCTGTATTTTACGACGCGGAAGGCAAGTCATATCCTTGTTCATCTTGAACCTATATTTTAAAAGTTGCTAAAACATAACCTTGAATATAGGCAATATTGCATGTGAAAGATTGAGAATGGTTGATTTATCAATTGGCAGTACTAGACTGATTATCTGTGAAATGTGAAATAAACAAGTTTTGTGCCATGAACTATTATATGTATTTATATACTTATATTCATGGAATAAAACCCCTAGCCGTGACCAGAAAAATGGTCTGGATGGCTGTAGCACTGGAGGTGCTAGACTGCAAGGGAATGCAGGCACTGAAGGTGCAGGGTTGTGGATGGTCTGGTCATTGGCATATAAGGACTAGAACCTTGTGTTGTGCGTCTAGTGGCATGAACAACGTGCTAACCGCAAGCCTGGTATGGGACAGGCCTGAACAAGTAATTATGTGGATCGCACATGAAACCCCTGCATGAGATGTGTTGTGATGCACGATAAACACGGAGCGCGGCTCCCACACATATCACTGAAGGTGATCAAGCACGCTGACCCAGTAATGGGAATAAGCAAAGGGGTGGAGGTTTGGATACAACCTGCCACAACTGTGCCTCGCTGAGAGCCACAGGGTCGGGGGATGAATTGTGAGTAAAACATAACAAAAGTTCTTGTTATTTCCACCTTGCCGCTCACAGTATGAAGTGAGTCAGGGGTCCAATCATTTTGTTATGATAGGAAAGGTTTGAAAGTGGAATATCTTGCGGGTAAATTGGTACCTCTCTGCAGAGTTAAAAATGTATTCGAATACTCCGAGCTCCCGGGTTTTATAGGAGTCTGCTGCGGTGGATTAAATCCACGGGGTGTGACACAAGTACTATTTTCTAAATAAAAAAATGTTTAAATCAAGATTACCCAAATGACATGTGTTGTCATGATAAGGAGTGCTGCCGTGGGCTGTCGTGTGTCGACGTGTCGCGGTAGTGCTATAATCTAGTGAACATGAATGATGATGTTATATTATGAAAAGTGCTGCCATAAGATGAGATGAGGTATGAAAGAAAAAGGATTATTTTACAAATATCCATAATTCTTGACTAGTCTAGGTTCATATCATTACTACTATATGTATCTACTCTTACCTATGACTTGCTGAGTACGTAAGTGCTCACCCTTGCAACATTCAACTCAATAGATGGAGCCTACCTTGATCAAGATGATGGCACGGAGTACTACGTGGATCCAGAAGGAGGAGAATCAGTTCCGCCAGAACCCTGAAGTGTGTTGTTCTGCCGTCAACTTCTTTTGTGGGAGGGTCACCTATCTTCTGCTGTGTAGTTAAATATTTTGTTAAACCCTGAATGCCTTGCAGGCATTGTAATCCTCTTTATGTAATATTAAGGCCAGCAGGCCACACTGCTTAATATTTTGTAAGTACTCTGTTGCAATGTAATATACTCCTGTGTTGACTCATCCTGGGAAGTCAAAAGGTTGTGGTTGAGACTAGCTGCAGCGAGCTAGGTCTCTACAGGAGTAGTCATTGTCCCAGTCTCGGGGCGCGACAATAGGACGTAGGGCTATTACTCCCACCATCTAGGGCCCGAACCTGTATAAATCTTTCCGTGTTCCAACCGACTTTGGCTCATCATCCCTTCCCGGAGGGACACCCTGAAAGGTCTCATAACTCACAAATTCTGCATAAGTTCAACTAAGGACCCTGAGTCCGAATCATCGGTACCGTTGTACGTCCTTCACGGGGCGCAGCGGTGGCATGTCCAGTAGGGCCCGAATTTTTTTGTGGTTGGCCTCTATGCCACGCTGGGACATGAGAAAGCCAAGTAGCTTCCCCCACGTACGCCGAAGGTGCACTTTTTCAGGTTGAGCTTCAGCTCATACTTGCGGAGGTTGCGGAAGGTCTCCGCTAAGTCATCGAGGTGAGTGGCCGGGCAGAGGCTTTTGCTGACCACGTCGTCGACGTGGACCTCTATGTTGCGGCCAATTTGGTCCTTGCAAACTAGCGATAGGAGGTGCTGCAAGGTTGCCCCAGCGTTCTCTAGCCCGAAGGGCATGTGGACGTAGCATAAAGTTCCGAGGGGTGTTATAAAACTCATTTTTTTTTATCCTCCTTAGCTATCCGGACTTGGCGGTAGCCCTAATAAGCATCTAGGAAGCTCATAAGCTCACACCCCGTGGTCAAATCCATTAGCTGGTCGTTCCGCAGGAGTGGGAAGTTCTCTTTTGGGCAAGCGTTGTTGAGGTCGGTGAAGTCCACGCAAATCCTCTACTTGTCGCTCGACTTCTTCACGATGATGAGGTTCGCCAACCATTCGGTTTGCAAAACCTCCCAAACGAACCCCGCCTCTGGGAGCCAAGCTATCTCGGCCTTGATGGCCCCTTGGAGCTCAAGGGAGAGCTTCCCCAACTTTGGCTTTACCAGGGGGCGACCGGGCGTTACAACGAGCTTAGGCTCAATAACGTCCCAAGCGACGCCCCACATGTCAATGGGCTTCCACACAAAGACGTCAGAGTTCTTGCGGAGGAAGGTTGTAAGTTGCTCCGCGTGCTCCTCGGGAGGTCCGCCCTGACCTTGATGATCCTTTCCCCATCCTTTGGGGACAACTGGACTTTCTAGAGGTCTTCCTCTGGGCGTGGTTTCGGGAGAAACTTCCCGGAGGGGATGGCCAGGGCGTCCAGAGGCGGGGGGAGCTCCCCCCTGGGGCCTTGATCATGTCGATGCTTCCAATCGTCGCAGTAGTGCGCTCAAAAAGAGCGCGGGCCACGTCCTGGTCACTTCAAGCACTGATCACACCACGAGACCCAGGGATCTTCACACACAGATAGCTCTGGTTGATCGCCGCCCCCAGATGGTTGATCATCGTTCTCCCCATAATCACATTGTTCGAAGAGGGGACATCCAACACGTCGAACCAGACCATCTCCGTCCGGTAGTTGTCCGGGGCGCCGAAGGTCATGGGGAGGTCGACCTTCCCCACCAGGTAGATGGTCTTCCCTGGGACGAAGCCTTGCAAGGGCCTAGCTACGGGTTGCAGCAGCTATTCATCCACCTGCATTTCCCTGATGCTTTCAGTTACAGGATGTCAGCGGCGCTCCCGCCGTCGATGAGGATGCACGCTAGCTGGTAGTTGTAGATGGTAGCGGAGACGAAGAGTGCGTCATCGTGGGGAAAGCGGACCCAGTGCGTGTCTTCCACAGTGAAGGTGAGGGGGACGTCCAACCACTTTGGTGGTCGGGACGTGTTCAGCACCCCCACGACCTTTACTTCCGCACATACTCCTTGCGTTGGCGCTTGGAGTCCCGCCCTGAGGCGGATCCCCCCATGATGACGTTTACACGCCCTTGGGAGGTTTGGAAAGGTAGCTCTTCGGCTGAGCCCCTTTCCTGCGCCTGTACCTGTTGTTCCCCCGAGGGAGCAGGGAGAGCTGGCAAAGCCAGTGGAGGGGGCAAGGAGGGAGAGCTCCCTCCTGCACACGCTGGTCGAGGAATGCGGTGAAGTGCTGCAGAAGCTAGTGGCATTCTCGAGTAGCGTCGGTATTGGACTTGTGGAAGGCACACCACAGATTGGTCGTGCCCTCCGTGCCTCCCTTTGTGGTGCATTCCCGGCCACAGGACGACTGTCCCCCCATGGCCTTTTGGCTTGGGGAAGGGGTGGTTGCCGTTGGTGCCTTTGCGTGAGCCACCTCCGCCCTCGAGGACAAAGGTGTCCCGAGGTCGGTGCTTGCTACGGTTGCCCCTCTTGGGATGCTTGTTGAGAGAGTCCCATGCCTCCCAGTCAGCGGGGGTAGGGGCCCCTTGGTTCTTCTTCTAGAGGTCGGCCTCCTCTGCCCGAGCGTACTTCTCAAGGACGGTAAAGAGCTCTTCCGCAGAGGAGGGAGAGCTTGGGAGAGTCTTCGATGGAGCTCCCCGGGGAGGATCCCGCTCTTGCACGCCTCGTTGACTATGGAGTTGGAGTAAGGGATGTGAGCCACTTTCCTCTTCACTTGAGAAAAGCGTTTGAAGAAGCTGTGGATGGCCTCCCCCATCCTCTACCAGACGGCGTAGACCTGGAACGAGTCCAGAGGACGTACGTAGTTCCCTTAGAAGTTCACGCAGAACTCGCGCTTGAGCTGCATGAAAGACTTGATGGAACCGGCCCTCAAGATGTAAAACCATTAGCGGGCGATTCGAGTAAGGAGAGGGGGAAGACATTGCATTGCACAATCTCGTGCCGCCCAGCCGCTAAGATGGCTGTGGAGTACACCTGCACAAACTCATATGTATCGGCCTCACCATTGTAATGTTCGATGTGCGTCACACGGCAGGGCCGCGGCCATTGGATGCACCAGAGGTGGCCGGCGCGCTCGTTGTCGGAGTCAGGGAGGGATCCCAGTGGTCTGCCGGCACTACGGTAACGTCCTTTCTCCTCAGGGTTAGTCGAGCTAACCTCTTGAATTTCCGAATACCCCCAGGAGGTGGTGGTAACCTCCTCGGCCAGTCTCTTCCTGCGGTCGGGCCGGGAGTGCGGCTCACCGCGGCCGCGAGTTGAGGAGAGATCCGACCGGTAACGGGAGGGAGCCTCCTCGGATTTTGTAGTATGCATTCGCTCGACCTCCTGGGTGAAGCCGATCTGATCCACCGGGGGAGCCTTCAAGGGCGGTCCCAAGGGAGGAGGGAGCTGATGCATGTTTGTCATCGGCCCAGAGGATGCCACCAGCACGCGGGACTGGCCCAACACTGGATGAGCGTCCGGGGCGGCAACGGGAGCTGGTGCGGTGAGGGTTTCTGGAGCGACCACCGGAGTACCCCCGAGTATTGACCCGGGGAGACCTCCGGACACATGGGCGCCCGTGGGTGCGGGGAAGGCTCCTGGCGCGGGGTGGGTTCCCGGTGCGACGACTGCCACCTGCGGAGATTCTAGGCCTGGAGCCATGTAACCTCCCAGAATGGGGAAGGTTCCGGGCATGGACCAACCTCCTGGCGCGGTAAGCATTCCCGGTGTGGGGAATTCTCTGGGCATGGGCAAGCCCCCCAGCGCAGAAAACATTCCCGACGCGGGGAAGGCGGCTGAGTGCCTTATGAAGAGTGGAGGCGGTGCCCCCATAAACGAGAATGGGGGCAAGTAGACGGGAGCTGGGAGCCGTGCTAAGACATGCAACAACTCCTCCAAGGTGTGCTGGGGACGGAGTTGGCCCTCGACTAAAGCCCCAAGCAGGGGGTCTATGGAGACGGGGACTGCTGGGTGGGTGGCACTAGGCCGGGCAAGCGCGGTCGTAGTCGCCGGATTGGAAATGGGAGCACTTCTATCGAAGACTACAGGAGAAGAAAGTGGTACCTCTGTCCAGATGTCCCCGGACGGCAGGGTCGTGACAACAGCATCTTGCAGGGGCAGCGCCGGGTCGCTGGCGGCACCACCGGAAAGGGAGAGAGCTTGAGCTCTCATTCTCGGGGGAGCCATGGCGATTCAACACGCGTCCCCATGGACGGCACCAACTATCGTGGTATAAATGATACCACTGGTAGATTATTCGGACGTGTGTAAGATGCGTAGGACGGCAGGAGCTGACCGAGTGACCGGTCACCTCCCACCGGGAAACCCAGAGATTGACACGGTGTTTTTTATACAGGTTTGGGTCCCGGTGGGGGCCTTAGTCTTGTTGGCACCCACTGGATGTGAGTCTGCTGGGGAGGTGCTCTCTCGGGGAGAGAGGTCTCCAAGGGAGCCTGTTGTTTGTTTGTGTTAAAATGAATTGGAATCCTCTTACAAATGGGATACAAGGGAGTATATATAGGCCCCAAAAGAAACAAAAACACTGAAAAGTGCTAGCTACGGCCATCGGATTGAGGGGCGTTGACACCATTTCACCGGCCGAAGGGTTTGGATGCTTGACAAGTGTCCTCATTAGTTCCCAAGGCACCCTCGGCGTCACCCGCATGTGACCTTGCACGGGAGACCCCCATGGCTTTTCCCAGGAGGTGATGAGGACATCACAACCACTCAGCCACCTGTCTTAACTTGAGCACATGCGCGTCGTGTTGAACATCAGGTGAATTCGTTTCTTGGGAAAATTAATTATTTAATTACAGAACAAATGATATTGCCTAATTATTGTTCTTTGTTTGTTGTTACATGTGAGGGAGTTTTCGATGAAGTTGTTGATCCAGCTCTGAGCCAAGAAAGAATGAACACTTTCCTAGCAACTTCGACCAACGATTCCTTCGACTTCATTGATTAGAAGAACTCTGTGTTTGGTCAGAAAGGCTCAATGTCGCAGCCCATGATCAGGAGCACATGGTCGCACACCGAGGACACAAGGTCGTAGCCCATGATGGGTACTTGGTCACAGCCGACCATACTTGAGGACCATGGTCGCAACCTGAGGACCATCAAGTCTGCCGATCAAGCTTGACTATTCAGCAACTTCAACCAATTTTAGCACAGATGTCCAAGTACGTAATTGAACTAGCTTTCCAACGCATCAAGAATCATTGAATTCTGACATCGTATGAAACCAGGAGACCCAAAACAATGGCAAGTGCACGAGGGGGAAGAGTCCTGTTCGGATCCGTGAAAATTAGCTCGGGATTTTCTTTTTATTGTTTATTAGGATTCTATTCTGTTTCAAATTAGTTTAGAATTCTGGTTTTAAACCTTCTATCGTTGTAGATAGCATCATCTATAAAAGAGAAGGTATGGTCTTAGTTTTAGGTAGACTTCGTTGATATACAGATTGTATGCTCGTGCCTTTGCCGACTTGTACAATTCAGAGTCTCAATGTTCAACACATAATTCAGATTATTGAGTGTTATCCTTCCGCTGTTGCTCTTGCTTTTCTTTATTGATTTGCTTGAGTTGTTCTTCGTGAACAGGTCAACCAAGCTTTGCTCGGTTGATAGCCAATTAAGGAGTGGTTTAGCGATTGTGAGGTTTCTAGTTGCGTGTTTGATCGTGGTTAACCACCCCTTCGTCAAGGTCACAACTCGCATTTATCCATGGATTTCTCCTACGACGGAAGATTGGGACCAAACTACATGCACGCATCTTAAGGCGAGGCGTGTGCATATCAGGAGGCCTCCACGACATTTCACGAGAGGCGTCCGGGGTTCACCACGGGTGGTGTTTGGGGCTCGGAGAGGTTCCCGTGGTCTTCTATGGAGGCCTATAACATCCTGAGTTTTGGGGTGAAAAGTTTCTTTCTTAAAAGTCATGCATGCATATGTCTCTTCTAGATCAACCAAATCAGCCTCAGTTTTATTCTGTTCTAGCCCTAAATCTCCAAAATTTATCCTGTGACCCCAAGTCAAGATCTGACTTGCCAAATTTGATCTATCAGTTATCCTAAACCTAAAAGTATTCAGGAGCCAGATTGAATTCTAACCCTAACTCCCAGTATCTAAGTCTCTTTCTGTTTTCGAAAACAGGAAATCCAGATTTACCCTAAGTACCCCAGTTTCCAGATAATTGAGTTATTTTGATTTAACCCTATCCAGACTCAAGTATCCACTGGAATATGTTCCTAGGTATATCCTCAACTAACTCCAAAAAGTTGGGAACCAGATTAATTCATCTGAACACTTTTCGCGGGAAGGTCCAAATTTTTTTGCGAATAGGTCCTTTTCTGTTTACCTGGAAGCCTGAAAAGGCTAAAATCTGCAAATCAACTCCAACTCCAGAATTTCTTCAGGGAACACCTGCCAGATGCTATTTTATACAGATCTCTCTTTTGATCAGACTTCAAAATCTCTCTCCAATCACCAGAACTCGAGATCGACAAAATCCAGATCTGTTTTACCCTATTTTCGAAAATAGGTGAAATCCCTCAAATCTAATCAAACTTTCTCCAAATTTGGGCTAAATGAGTATTAATAGAAATATTATACTCAGCCATGGAATCAAATTCCAAATTGAACCTCTCAAAGACCAGATTTGCAGTTTAGTCCAAAGCCAAACCAACAATCATCGCAAATCAGTCCCTGGTTCGACCACGGGCTACTGTGCACGACCAGGCTGTTACAATCGACCACGAGCGCCGGAGTTTGGTCGTCGCCGTTGCCGCTGCCGCAGTTTCGTCGCCGGCGACCTCCAACGTTGCCACCTCCGCCACTGTTTCCTTGCCATGTGTGTGCATCGTGTTCGCCACCGTGGAACAGCTTCATCCCGCCAGCAGCGCCTTTGCTCTCCCGCGCGCGCACCCGACAACGGCAGCACAGTTGCGCCACGTCGCAAGCATGCCTTGGGGAAGCATCACTTCGCCTTCACCTCCACCAGAGCAGCAGGTTAAAGCCGGCACGGCCGCTGGAGCGCGTCACTTCGCCGGGATTCAGTCGTGTTGTCACCTCCAGCCCGCTTCACTTCCCCGTGCATTTCCAACCGTTGCAAGCTCCTTGCTGTGCCTATAAAAGCCACCCCAGCTCAGCTCAAAGACACTCACACCAGAACCACTCAAGTTCCTAACCCCGCTCTCTTCTTCGTCTTCTCCGGCGAGCTCGAGAAAAGGCTCACGGTGCCAGGCCAATCCACTGCACCGAACTTCAAATTGAAGCTACCAGTAAGTAACCCTCATCCACTTACCTGTGTAGTAGCAGCCAATTGAACTCTATCGCACCACCTCGTCGGGAATTGCTGATTTTCCTTGACAACTCCGGTGAGCAATTAAACTCTAACCAGAGTGAATTAGCTCTCGAGCCTGTGATCAATCTTGATTAGTGAACTTATCTAAGCATCTCTAAGCAACCAGAATCGAAGAATTTGCTAAAATATGAAAAACCCCAACTTTACACCTTGCATGCAAACTGCGACTCGCCGTTAAGCTTCTGTGGTGATTTTCTAGTTAAATTGACTTCACACCTAGCTTTGTTATACCCCAGAGACCCTCCTCAAGCAAGGACTCGAGTTCAATTGCCCTAGAACAGAAATACCCAAATCAGGATTGAGTTCATCCTTCCTCCAGCCAATATCTTCTAAATTCAGCCACTCCAGCTCAAACCACCTTGCCATCTAGATGTTTTGGACCATTTTGAGCAACATTGTCTTCTACCACGACCCCCTAATTCGGCCTAGAACAGGAGTTATGGCTATGCCCTAGTTGCTGCACTGTTTGTGCTGCAGGTACTCCAGGCCAGTCAACTTCCACTAGTACAGAAATGCAGTCTTCTATCGGTAAAAAAAACCCTTCTACTATCGGTTTTTGTACCGATAGAGATAGACACGATAGAACAAGACTGGACATTTTCTATCGGTAAATAACCGACAGAAGAAGTTCACTATTCTATCGGCATATTATGAATCTACCGATAGAAAACCCGTCGTATTCTTACGTCCAGCAGTTCGAAAAGTACCACTATTCTAACGGTTAACTACAAGATTACCGACAGAAAAAAGCTTAGTACTCTATCGGCATATTAGGAGTGTACCGATAGAAAACTCGTCGCTAGCGGATTGAAAAGTACCACTATTCTAACGGTTAACTACAATATTACCGACAGAAAAAAACTTAGTACTCTATCGGCATATTAGGAGTGTACCGATAGAAAATTCGTCGTCAGCGGCTGGAAAAGTACCACTATTCTAACGGCTAATTATAAGTTTACCGATAGGAAAACTCATACTATTCTATCGGCATATTACAAGTTTACCGATAGAAAACTCGTCAATAGCGATTGGAAAGTACCACTATTCTAACGGTTAACTACAAGATTACCGACAGAAAAAAGCTTAGTACTCTATCGGATATGTATGAGTTCACCGGCAGGAAAGGTCAAACTCTTCTAACGGTTAATTTTGATTGTACCGATAGAAAAAAGGACAGTAGTCTCTCGGTTGTTGATGAATTTACCGATAGAGCATTCACATATACAGTACTTTATTTGCATCACAATACAGTACATTCACATATACAGTACAGATGCAATACAGTATAGATTGGATACACAATACAGTACAGATGCAAGGTAAATTCACAGAACAAATTCACACATTAGGCAGTTATTCACATTTATTCACATATGTATGGACAAATACAGATTGCAATCCAATGTGGACATTTATTCACATATATATATTTATTCACATGTATATGAACAGTCTATGCAGAGTGTACCAAAAGGAGAAAATTGTCATGCTGGATGGTTGGGTGCTACTTCCTCCATGACATATTGTGCCCAGATTTGTCGAAGATATATAATCTTTGCATTTTCATATTGGTCTTTCGACATGGCGATCTGCAAGCATGTGTGCATACTGAGTAACTAACTTCGATCCTAATTTAGAACGTGACACCCATTTTTGAAATTTGAGTTAGCTATCGATGCTTACCTGGGGGAATCGGGAAAAGTTTGTCTGCACTAGGTCGTACATGTAGCGCAGCACATAAAACCCGCATTCCCACGATTGCGGCTGCTGATGGTACTGAGATAATTGCATATGCGAATACATGTTAGCTATATATTGTTTCCATAAACTAATTAAGCATAAACAAAAAGTCTCGTGAGTACCTCATATTCTTTCCAAGCTAGTAGGGAGCCCTGCGGTGCGGCATGCCTCCCTCCAGCGGACACATATTTATCAAAAGCCCTGCATTTCAGTTAGTATTGCCGGTTAATGTATTATCATTAGCTAGTGAGGTCAAAATTTAAATCAAACATATAAGTTACTTACGCCTCCATATTCCCCTTGAGCACATATTCCATCGATAATCTGTCACGCATCGAATCGAGGTAGTACACCTCGTTCCTCGGCGGACAGATCACGATGAGGATCCAGTGGCCCCTGCATTGTACGTAAAAGAGGACCGCTAGCTCAAAGTACATCTCAGGTGTAACATACAAGATTGAGTTAAATTAGTACGAAATGCACTAACCTTTGGTGGTACGGCACCAGAATGAAGTCCCTGTCCTGCTGCGCCATCAGCGCGCTGGATATGTACTGCTCAGCGTGCGCGGCGTCCTGCTCTAGCATCGTGAGGCTTATTTTCTCTGGGTCGAGGAAACCCACCTTGTCACACGCAGCCTCCGATGCTAGCCTGTACATGCACCTGCATGCGAAGGACGAGATTAATATTAATTTCACAGAAAGTTACTCAGTATTCAAATGAGCTGCAACATTAATGCAGAGTTAGCAAACAGAGTTAGAAAACAGCAATACATAGCATCAGCAAACTCACAGGACTCCAGTCCGTATGATGGACATATCGAGCTCCCGCCAGTTGTAGAGGTCGAACAGATCCTCGTGTGCCACGGATATAGTCCCGGGCTCACGGTGGAACTGCCCAGGCCTGTAGGGAACTAAGAAGTTCAGGTTGCGCCGAGCTCGATGTAGGTACCAGTCATGGAGGTCTCTGGTTGATCGATCTAATTTCCGCAAAGATGCCTCCGACAGGAGTGGGAGCACGTTCGTGAACGTCCGCGGCAGTCCCTGTCGCCCTTTGCCCTTGCCTTTGCCGCCCTTGCCTTTTGCCGGGGACTGAGCGCGTACCTTCGAAGGCAAGGGCGAGGTGATGGCGGCTTTCTTCCGAGGTGGAGGCGTGGATGCGCTGGGTGGGGTCGAGGCCGTCTTTGTGTGTCCAGGTTCGCACGAGATCGGCCCTCATGCCCCGAGCTGGGGGCGCAGTCCCCTGGTAGCCCCGCGGCAGGCCACTTCAATTAATGGGCACGTATGTTAGATTATGCAAGTTGAGTGTACTGAGTAGGATGTAATCTAAAATGTGTAGGATTTACCGGTTGTATTACAAGACACTTCTTGGGCCACTGTACGTAGGAGCCCACTGCCTCGGCAACTGTCTGCAGTTCCTCTGTTGGGACTGGCAACGGAGAATCGTTGTAGCCCGGCATGGCCATGTCCACCTGTACCTTTGCGAAACCCAACCGCAGAGGTACACAGTGGACCCGGACATCCGGCCCAGACGGATATACGAAGCCGTGTCCAACCACTTCCTGCCCGGCGCCTACGTGATTCTGTAGGATGCAGCCCTCCGGCCCCTGCAAATTTGTAACAATTAAAATAGGTTAGCGAAACAACTCTAGGCATCAACTTAAGTGCACAGATGAAGGCTTGCAGTACCTCAAGTAGATCCACTGGATCCGCGAGTACCTTCGAAGCGCAACTGCTTATCCGACCCCGCGGGGTACCGTCGTCCTGGGGATCCGCATCTAAACTCTTGGCCAGCAATGTTTCTCTCAACCGTGCAAACTCTTCCCTCATTTGTGCGACCTCGGTCTGCACCTCAGACTGTACCTCAGCCCGTATCTCAGCCCGCATCTCCGCCCGTATCTCCTCCCGTACCTCAGCCCGTATCTTATCGGAGAGGTCAGCTTCCTTTTCCTTCCAGGTGTGGGCCTTCTTCCTCGGTGGAGCCGGATCTACGAAACCGGCCTTCCACGACACAATGGCTCCCACGGCCCGTGTCCGCCCGGGATGCTCCTTATTTCCTAGAGCTCGGGTGAGGATGTCGTTCTCCCTCTGCGGGGTAAACAATCCCTCCGCTGCGTCCTTCTCAAAAGAGATCTGTTACATTTGAAGGTACCTTGTGAGACAAATTGCCTTATATACACTTGTGCGCACACAGTTTACGAGGTTAGCCAACTTACCATTCGCCTCACAACGTCGGCGTCCCCAGGGGTTGCGAACTGCACAGACCCCGTGGACGACACGGACCCCCTCCCCCTCCACCATCGCTTGCAGCTCTCATCCCTGATCTCGGAGAGCGGCAACTCAGGGGTGTCCATGACAGGATTTTGTTCGTCTTCCTTCTTCCACTGTTCCTCCTTCCCCGCATAGCCCCGGGATCCGAGCCGATGCGGGTGGTCGTTCCTCTTCTGGATCGCCCTATTCTTCTCGCTAAGGGCCTTGAACTATTCAGTCCCCTTCTGCTTGGTGAATTCCTCCCATACCTCCTCCGATATGAAGGGGTACTTCTCGCAAGGAGATTTCCCCGCAGCTAGGAAGTTACTGACGAGCCAGCTCTTAAAGGTTTTCCATGTTCCGTTCATGTCCTTCAAGCAGGCAGTCCTAGGTGTATCGTCGGGGATGTTCCACTTAGCCTGTTTCCGAAAAATGCATACAATTAATCACGAGTTAGTTAAACTTTAGTATAAGCCAAGAGAACGTGATTACGAAAGAGTTCAGCGATTTCAGTTCATTTAACCTTCACTTCCGCCCACAACCTATCCCTCTCGTCCGCCGTCACGTCCTTCCAGCTCTGGACGGTGATCTTCACCCTTTCTTTCGCCAACAGCCCAACGTAGGCCGCGTACCTCCCAGCATTCTTTCCAATCGGCCTCCCAAATTGGTTGAACTCACAAGAAAGATCAGTGCGTTTGGCCAAACGCCCCAACGTCGTCGCGCCTCGCCCCACCCTCTTGCGCTGGGATGTAACAGCCCCATCTTCAGTAGTTACGATGGGGTTGGCCCTAGTCGAACCACTAGTACCATCCGATGAAGACGACGACATGTCTTCCCCTACAAAACCTTCAACAAACCATATATATGGCAATTAATTCGCCTTGGACTTCCATAACTCAGCCCAGGACTGGAGACTAACTAGGGCGGCAAAAGGGAAAATAATACAAAAAGAAAGACATGCATAAATTACTTACTGAACTCTTCAGAAATATTTTCTATCGGTAAACACATGAGCTGCCGATAGACCATAACAATTACCTCCACACAAGACAATTTTTCTATCGGCAAACACGTGAGATACCGATAGAACATAACAATGTTCTCTACATATGGAATTTTGTTGACAAGCCACCATTCACTGTCATCACATAACATTCTCGATGATTTGCTACACTAATTAATATTCATGGGCCAGCATTATTATTTCACACGTAAATATGCACACAAGCATCTAAGTGCTATTGTGCATAATCTTTAGCCTAGCCTGTATGTGAGTCATCAGGACTTCACAGCTATTAGGTTGGGAAAAGTCATGTATATAGGCATTTGAAACATATACATCGAAGACCCATCCACATTGCCATATATTCATACGAAGTGAGTAGAAATTCCCACCCAAACTAGTACATTGCATGGCTCATGTCCTTCCAGATCCAAATTAAGTTTTACTACTTATGCAGAAAATTTTCTATCGGTAAACACATGAGCTGCCGATAGAATATGTGTAAGAACACCTCCAACATATAATCTGCATTACATGGCAGTTGGATACAATTGATCACACATACAGCAGTATAGAGAAGTTAAAATCTCAAAACAGGTTCATTACAGCACTGGAACATATTATGTAAACCCTAATTAAAATCAACATTGCCTGCGGAATGTACATAAGCCAACACAATAGGGAACCCTAGTGTAATTGCAAAACTCCAAGAATTAGTACGTGCAAAACACTAGGATCAAATAAAGAAGATGCTGGAAATAGAACGACGAATTAGGGTATTTACGGCGGCGATCAGTTCTGGTGATGCAGAGGCGGTGTAGAACGCAGCAGCGGCGGGCGAAGGACGAAAATAAGAACCGGTGGCAGTGACGAACCAGTGTCCAGCCGGCGATCGTCGTGTGGGAGAGAGGAAGTGAGTGCTCACGGCGGAGGTTGGGGTTTTCTTCGCTCTCGAAGAGACGCAGTGCTCTAAGGTGGAACTGTTCGAGTGGAGGGAAACTAAAGGGCCGTGTACGAGAAATAAAGTAGCGGAGGAACTTTTCTATCGGTATAACAAAATGATACCGATAGACTTATGTAATTTTCTATCGAAACAACAAAATAATACCGATAGAAAAAGTAAATTTCCCGGAAAAATATTCGAATTAGTGATTGCATTTTTCTATCGGTATAAACAATAAAATCCCGTGAGACCAATTTTCCACAGAAAATTTTTTTAAAGTGCTTGAGATTGGGTGCCATTTTTCTATCGGTAAAAACAACAAAATACCGTGAGAGTAATGAAAAGGTGCCCTTTTCTATCGGTATAAACAAAAAAATCCCGTGAGCCCAATTTTCCCCAGAAAATTTTTTTGATTAAGTGCTTGAGATTTGTGTGCCCTTTTTCTATCGGTAAAAACAACAAAATACCGTCAGAGTTATGAAAAGGTACACAATTTAACATCAAACAGACCGTGGTTGAAAGCTGCAGAATGTTAAAGAAAGAGGGAAGATAGCCAGAAAATTGGAAAATTGACATAAAAAGAAATTGTTCATTCATTGTTGTTTTATCACTTACATAAAAAATAAAACCCAAAATGCTAGGTCAAGGGGTGGTCTTAGCCCTGGCTGCATGTAGAATAGAGTCAGTTAGACTTGCAGCCAGGACGCAGGACTCCTCTAGCGACAAGTTGTCCCTAGGATCAACTACTACCGCGTCAAGAAGGCCTGCGACCTCCGTCAGCTTCGCTATGGTATCCTTCGTAGTCAAACCGCAGCCAGCGATGGTCATATCCGCGGCTTTCTTCTCCTCGCGAAGACGCCTCGTCCTCGCCCTAGCATTGTCACCATCCGTCTTCATGCGCTTAATGCGCTGGAAGAGATCGTCAAGGTCAAGCCGTAGCTGAGTGTGCTTGTCTGTAAGGAGCTTGTGCTCCTCCTGGAGGGCCCTCAGGTCAGCCTTCACTTTGGCAGTGTCTTCCACGGCTACCATTCCCTGTGCAAATCAACAGGTCAAGAATGAACTAAACATGGATTAACAATACAGGGGTAAACCGAGGAGATTTAGAGTTCTTACCGGGGAGGCCGTGGATGACGATCCCATGGAGGTTGCCATTGTGAAAGAGAAGATGAGGAGTCCAACCGTTCGAGAATTAGAAAAACAACAAAATACCGCGACGCATGGCGAGGTACTTATAGAGTTTCCAAGGCGACGCATGGCGACACGGTTGAGAATTCGAAGCGGCAGAGTATTCTTCTATCGGTAAAAACAGGAAACAACCGTCAGACAACAAATACCGTGAGACAAATGAATTTATTCTAACGGTAAAATAGAACAATACCGATAGAAAATGTTTTGAAGTGCCTGAGAGAAGATGTCCTTCCCTATCGGTATAAATAACAAAATACCGTCAGAAAAAAGGGATTTTTGAAGAGGCTGTGATGAGATTTTTGCAAGTGCTATTTGAAGGGAAGAATTAAATATTTACAGGATAAAGGTACTGTACATGTTAGAACTCATGCTGTGGAGTAAAATTGAGATGTATTAATGCTGTGAACTAGCTTATCATTAAATTCTAAAGAAAAATATACTGCCTGATGTATTAATGATAAGTTCCTCACCTTGCTGCAGAACTTGTGGGCTGTTTGCTTGGCATTTATCCCTGAAATAGAAATTAATCATCAATGGTTCTCAACCCATAATCCTTCTTCGTGGTCATCTCGCAGATACGTTGTTTCGTCGATATCTTCAGTACGGATAGATTGAATGTCCTCTAAAAATGGAGGTATTTCATCGAATTGGTTATACTCCTCTTCGTCGACAACATCTTCGACCCCAACAATACGTCTCTTGCTGTGGAGGACAACATGCAAGTTTGGATTGGCCGGGTCAACGATGTAGAATACCTGTGTGGCTTGCTTTGCAAGTATGAATGGATCGTCTTGGTGTCCGACTCTACCAAGATTGACGAGAGTAAACCCGTAACTGTCAACTTGAACACCTCGAGGGATTTCGACCCATTGGCATCGAAACAGGGGAATCTTAAGTAATCCGTAATCGAGCTCCCATATTTCGTCAATAACACCGTAATATGAGTTCAGCGCCCTTACTGACCTGGCATCCTCGGAAATAGCAAACAGTGTCACTCCGCTACATTGCGTGCTACTCTTGGCGTCTTGAGCTCTTGTGTAAAATGAATACCCATTGATGTCGTACCCCTGCCAAGTCCCTACAGTGAATCTTGGGCCTCTAGCCAACCATGTCACAGTTTCACTTACGGAGCCCTCGGCAGCTCGCGTGACTCTTTCTTGGATCCACTCAGCAAATTTCCTGTTATGTTCTCTGCTTACCCAAACGTCTGACTTCGAAGGATTCTGTGACCGTAACATTACCTTGTGCTCGTGTATGTATGGCTCGACCTCCGTCATGTGTTGTAAGACCCAAAAATGTGATTTTGCGTACACATCACGAGCGGGGACGATAGCTTTGAATCCAATCGTTCCAATTCCCTCAAGCCTACCCTCGTGTCGGGACCTAGGAACACCAATTGGGTCAACCCCGGCCATATAATCTGTGCAAAATTCAATCACCTCCTCGGCGGCATAACCTTCCATGATACTCCCCTCGGGTCGACGACGAGTCCTTACGTATCCCTTCAATACACCCATAAATCTCTCAAATGGATACATGTAGCGCAGGCACACAGGTCCACAAAACTTAATTTCTCTGATAAGGTGAACAATCAGATGGACCATAACATCAAAAAAGGATGGAGGGAAATACATCTCGAGCTGACAAAGAGTTGTAACCACGTCGCGTTGCAAAGCGTCCAGTCCATCGGGATCAATTACCTACGAGGACACAGTTGCGCCAAATATTCATATCAGAAAAATCTTCTCATTAAGCTCCACAAATGGAGGTAGTGAACTTATAGTACGAGTGCACGTACTTACCTTGGAAGATATTGCGTTGAAGAAATAACATAGGTTTGTGATTGTCTCTCTGACTTTAACTGGGAGAATGCCTCTGATAGCAATGGGAAGCATCTGTGACATCAAGACATGACAGTCGTGGGACTTCATGCCAACCAGTCTTAGGTCCTTCATAGACACAAGTTTTTTCAAGTTCGCGGAGTACCCACATGGAACTTTAACACCGTGCAGGCACCGACAGAGTTCTGTTTTTTCGCTCTTGGACAACATGTAGCAGGCCGGGGGGAGGTATGTACGCTTTCCATTCTCTAAAGGTGCAAGCTCAGTCCTTATCCCCATTTCCACCATGTCACGACGAGCTTTCACACCATCCTTTGTCTTTCCCGGAATGTTCAACAACAAACCAATCAAACTGTCACAGACATTTTTCTCTACATGCATGACGTCAATGCAATGTCGAACTTGTAAGTGCTCCCAGTACGGTAGATCCCAGAGAATCGATCTCTTCTTCCAAACATTTTTTTCTCGAGGTTTAGAATGCTTACCGAACTCAACTTTGATGTCGTTCACGCGTGAGTAAATCTCCTTACCGGTCAGAAACACTGGAGCTAATCCCTTCTCAGGCTTCCCGTTAAATGATTTCCTCTTCTTACGGTACGTGTGATGCACCGGAAGAAACCTGCGGTGACCCATGTACACTGTTTTCCGGCAGTTTCGCAGCCAGATGCTCTCAGTTTCATCTAGGCAAATAGGGCAAGCCTTGGCTCCTTTCGTACTATACCCCGACAAATTGCCGTAGGCAGGAAAATCATTTATGGTGCAAAATATCAGGGCCCGCAAGATGAAATTCTCTTTCTTGTATGCATCCCACACCTGCACACCCTCGCTCCACAATTTCTGTAAGTCCTCGATTAAAGGTGGTAGAAACACGTCAATATCATTTCCGGGTTGTCTGGGTCCTGAGATTAGTAACGCCATCATGATGTACTTGCGCTTCATGCATAACCAAGGAGGAAGATTGTAGATGCATAAAAGAACCGGCCAAGTGCTGTGCCGGCTGCTCATATTACCATGTGGGTTCATACCATCTGTACTCAGCCCGAACCTTACATTCCTAAGTTCGCCGCCGAACTCAGCAAATGTTCTGTTGATGTTTCTCCATTGAATAGAATCAGCTGGGTGTCTCAGTTTTCCGTCTTGTTTCCGGGCTTCAGCATGCCAACGCAAGTGCTTCGCGACTTTCGGATTTGCAAACAGCCGCTTCAATCTAGGTATCACAGGCAAGTACCACACAGTTTTTGCCGGGGGCCCTTTCCTTACCTCGTGACGTTCACTGTCAATCCGGTCCCTACGCGTATACCTCGATGCGCCGCATCTTGGACAAACATGCAAACTGGAGTACTCGTTACGGTACAACACACAATCATTTGGGCATGCGTGTATTCTTTCGATTTCCATTCCCAACAGACACAACAGTTTTTTGGCTTGGTAAGTAGATCTTGGCAACTCATTTCCCTCTGGAAGCATGTCCGCTAGAAGATCTAATAGTGCCGTGAAACTCTTATCACTCCAACCGTTTCCTGCCTTCAAGTTATATAATCTCAGCACAGAAGACAGTTTTGTAAATGTTGCACATCCAGGGAACAGAGGCTTCTCAGAGTCAGCAATCAGTTTCTCAAATTCACAGAAGTCATTTTCGCTGTAATCTTCCTCTACATCACGTAACATCTCATCTAGATTGTCATCATCATCATCTACGTGCACATCGGAATTAACATTACCAAAATTGGGATGATCATCGATATTATTGCAATCCACATCCGAGTCGTGCTGATTGGTAGTAGTGGTGCTTGTTTCCTCAAGATCTTCGCCATGCCATATCCAACGGGTGTATCGCGCGTTAAAACCACGACGAATCAAATGACTCTTAATTTGATCAGAGTTGCTAAACCTCTTCAAGTTCATACAATCTGTACAAGGACAGAGCATATTTTTCTCTCCCTTCCTCTCCTTTTGTTGCTCAGCAAATTTAATAAACTCATTCACACCATCCAAATATTCAAGAGTAGCTCAGCAATGGTCGACTGGGGTTTTCCTTATAATGGACATTTTTCTAATGGTAAATACATGAAATAACCGTCAGACTAACTTAGGTAATTTGCCGCTCACATATTCTATCGGTAAAAACACACACATACCGTTAGAGAATATACATTACTAAGCAAATATATGTATTTTTCTATCGGTAAATATGTGCATTTACCGTTAGAATATGCATGACTAAACACATATATGTGCTTCCTATCGGTAAATATGTGTATTTACCGTTAGAATATGCATGACTGAACAAATATATGTATTTTTCTATCGGTAAATATGTACATTTACCGTTAGAATATGCATGACTGAACAAATATATGTGTTTCCTATCGGTAAATATGTGTATTTACCGTTAGAATATGCATGACTGAACAAATATATGTATTTTTCTATCGGTAAATATGTGCATTTTCGTTAGAATATGCGTGACTGAACAAATATATATGTTTTCCTATCGGTAAATATGTGTACTTACCGTTAGAGGAGGTACTGTTACCAAACTGGGACAAACATGCACATGCCATTTCTCACATTCAAGGAATCATATCAATGTAACATCAAACAGATCTTACATCAAACGGATCTTAACTAGAAGATAAAGCAATATATTTCAAGAAATGCTAATTTGTGGATTAACTAGGAGACACAAAAATACTTTTCGTAGGTAGTTGGGACTTCATCTTGCCAAAGAAATTACACATGCCAGTTCACAAATTCAGGTACAAACATACACATGCCAGTTCACCAATACAAATTCAGGTACAAACATACACATGCCAGTTCACAAATTGAAGTGCATGTCTGAAACAGCAGTACAAATACACACCTACCTACCAATACAATTAAATACACAAATGCTCCCTGCACATTCAAGTTCATGTCCCAATTAGCAATACATGATACACAAATATACAACAATATACAAATACAACAATTCACACATTCGATGTATATTACAAAAGCCACGTCTGAAATTAACAACAGATCACGACGAGGACCCAGTGGCCCATACATGCATTTTACATAAAAGGGAACCTTTGCAGGTTGCCACAATGCAACTACCGACTACAAGTTAGACCTGATACATCACAAATCCATTCATCCAAAACAGCAAATGTCTGAACCACATTGGACTTAACCATAGGAGTTCAGTTCGAAGACGCCCGAGGAGCTGGAACTGCCGTCGACATACATTTGTACGTAATGGTGATTTCCTCGGACTCAAACTCGATCAACTCAACTCAACTCAACTCAACTCCATTAACAAAAAGAACCTACCTTCCAAGATGTTGTTCTGTGTAGTGATGGTGTAGAATGGCTGTGCAAATAACAACAATTCTTCTTCTCCAAGCAGGTAAGCATCTGGCCACAAGCTGGTGCATGCAAAAACATGTAAGATGCTTTCTATAGGTCCTCATTTGAGACACACGCCGGGCTTAAGCATCTTCTCGACCGAGCCAACCAAGATCTCGCCCTTCACGTCCTTCCAGCTCTCGACGGTGATCTTCACCTTTTCTTTCGCCAACAAGCCAACGTAGGCAGCGTACTGCGATGAAGAACCGTGAAATACGTTGCCCCTCACGAGCATCATCCAAGGACCTGAACAGATCATAATCATATTGAAAAGAAGACACATCAAAATGAAGGATACAAAAAAAGCAGAATTATTGCCATAATCGGATTAGAATAATCTAACAATATTGCAGAAATTTTACGTACCTTCCTTGGGATGCCGACGTCTAGAGGGCGTCGATGGAGGTGCGGAGGTGCAGCGGTCCCCTGTAGAGGTGCGCCGGCCATCCATGGAGCTTACGGGTTAGGACTACGAGCCCAGATGAACTGTGAGAATGAAAGAGACATACCCGTGTATTTATACAATTATATATTTTCTATCGGTAAGAAAACAGAATACCGTTAGTAATAAAAACATCTGTAGAAGCCGAATGGTTCTATCGGCACAACAAATATTACCGATAGGAATTTTTGTACATACTCTATCGGTCTGTACGTACATTGCCGATAGAATATTACTAGTTGTAGAAGGCCAACAGTTCTAAGATATTTTGTGCAATATTCTACCGGTATAAACATGCATTACCGATAGAATAAAACTATTAGAAGACGAACAGTCCTAAGCAATTTTCTATATATTCTAACGGTAAAAGAATCCATTATCGATAGAATAAAAATATTTGTAGAAGGTCAACTATTCTATCGGCGAACTACATATTGCCGATAGGAACTTTTAATATATTCTGTCGGTATATTCATACAGTAGCGATAGAATAAGTCTAGTTGTTGAAGTCGACCAGTCCTATCGGCGCACAACATTCTTCCGTCAGTACTTATGCATCTCTTCTAACGGCAAATATGTTCATCACCGCTAGAGTAAATCATACTATTTATTCTATCGGTAAGTTTCTTAGAAACCGATAGGGAAAATACATCCGTCGGGCTTTTTTGCCCGCGAGGCACATTTTCTATCGGTTTTGTGCTGTTTCGCTAATAACCGATAGAAGATAGGGGTTAGTAGACTGCATTTCTGTACTAGTGTTCTTCGCTGGTTTTCATCATTTTCCAGCCATTTTCAGCCTTGGATCCTGTTGAATGATTTGTTCCTGTTATCAATGCCTACCTCCCAGACAAAGTGGTGCATCATTTGGAGCTCTAGATCAAAAGATATGGCAAGCCCTAGTTTCTGGCCATGTCAAGATCAATGCCAGGCTATGTCAGTCAGTGGCATTAGCCCTTTTCACTTCCTTCTAGATGTGCATTTTGAGCATAACTTTGTCCCTTAGATTCCTGAGGTTGTGATCAGCAATTTCTTCTTCTATCACAACTTGATTTGAGCCCTTGAACTACAGTTTATGCTAAAACCCTAGATTTTGGCATTGTCAGCCCTATGCCAGAGCATGTCAGCCAGTGGCATTAGCTCTTTCACCTCTTTTTAGTTGCGCAAACTGGAAATAACCTTGTCCCTTAGACTTGTGGAGTTGTGCTCTACATTTTATTCTACTGCCACAAGTTGAGATAACCCCTCTATCATCCATCGACCCTATGTCGATGCCTTGAACCGAATGTCGACCTAAAGACGTTCGCTGTTTTTGAGCGAACCAGTCGCAACCTTGATACCATTCTGATATTTTGAGACATTTGGAACCTTGTAAACCTTCAACAACTAACCTAATCCTAATCAATTTCTAACCTAATCATCTCATAATCATCAAGACTTCATCTTTGCATTATTGCATATAGTATAATAATGTATTGAAAAGATTGTGATTATTGGTTATTTGTTGGTTTGGAGAGCAGATCAAGAGCCCCAGTTCGAGGACTTCACTGTTGACCCGACATCAACTGCTGTATTTTACGACGCGGAAGGCAAGTCATATTCTTGGTCATCTTGAACCTATATTTTACACGTTGCTAAAACATAACCTTGAATATAGGCAATATTGCATGGGAAAGATTGAGAAATGGTTGATTTATGAATTGGCAGTACTAGACTGGTTATCTGTGAAATGTGAAATAAACAAGTTTTGAGCCATGAACTATTATATGTATTTATGTACTTATATTCATGAAATAAAACCCCTAGCCGTGACCAGGAAATGGTATGGAATGGCGGTAGCACTGGAGGTGCTAGACTGCAAAGGATATGCAGGCACAGAAGGTGCAGGGTTGTGGATGGTCTGGTCACTGGCATATAAGGACTAGAATCTTGTGTTGTGCGTCTAGTGGCATGAGCAAACGTACTAACCGCAAGCCTGGTATGGGACAGGCCTGAACAAGTACTTATGTGAATCGTATATGAAACCCCTGCATGAGATGGACAGTAATACACTAAACTCACGGGGTTCAGCTCCTCCACGTATCACTGAATGTGATTTGATCAAGCACGTTGACCCAGTAATGGGAAGAGGCTTATGGGTGGGGGTATAGCCCGCCACAACTGCGGTTTGTGTGAAGAAAACTGCAGGGTCAGGGGTGAATTGTAAGTGAAACATAACAAAAGTTCCTGTTATCTCCACCTTGCAGCTCACAGTATGAAGTGAGTCAGGGGTCCAATCATTCTGATAGGATGGGCTTGAAAGTGGAATATCTTGCGGGTAAATTGGTACCTCTCTGCAGAGTTAAAAATGTATTCGAATACTTCGTGCTCCCGAGTTTTAGGAGTCTGCTGCGGTGGATTAAATCCACGGGGTGTGACACAAGTATTATTTTCTAAATAAAATATATTAAATCAAGATTACCCAAATGACATGTGTTGTCATGGTAAGGAGTGCTACCGTGGGCTGTCGTGTGTCGACGTGTCGCGGTAGTGCTATAATTTAGTGAACATGAATGATGTTATATTATAGAAAGGTGCTGCCATGAGTTGAGCCAGGAAAGGAAAAGATTATTTTACAAACATCCATAATTCTTGACTAGTCTAGGTTCATATCATCTCTACTATATGTATCTATTCTTACTTATGACTTGCTGAGTACGTAAGTGCTCACTCTTGCAACCCACAATTCAGTAGATGTAGCATTCTACAACCAAGACGAAGGCATGGAGGACTTCTTGGATCCAGAAGGAGGAGCGTCAGTTCCGCCAGAGCCCTGATGTGTGTTGTTCTGCTGTCCACTTCTCTTTGTGGGTGGGTCACCTACCTTCTGCTGTGTAGATGTTATTTTGCTAAACCATGTATGCCGCGAAGGCATTGTAACCTCCTTATGTAATATTAAGGCCAGCAGGCCACACTGCTTAAATATTTTGTAAGTGACTCTGTTGCAATGTGATATACTCCTGTGCTTGACTTATCCTGGGAAGTCAAGGGTATGTGTATGCTATGCATACATGGGACCAGCTGCAGCGAGCTAGGTCTCTACAGGAGTAGTCGTAGTCCCAGTTTCGGGGCGCGACAAGGCCCTCCGTGGCTTTTTCCAAGAGGCCTTCGTGATATTTCACGGGAGGCGTGTGGGGATCGGAGAGGTGCCCGTGGTTTTCTACGGGGGCCCTTCGTGGCTTTTCCCGGGAGGCGTCCGAAACTTTCAATGGTAGCCCTCCGGGACTCTCCACGGGAGACGTCTAGGATTTTCCACGGTAGCCCTCCGAGATTTTCCACGGGAGCCCCACGGGACTTTCCACGCTAGGCGTTCGAGACTTTTCCCAGTAGCCCTCCAGGATTTTCCCCGGGAGGCATCCGAGACTTTCCCCAATAGCCTTTCGGGATTTTCCACGGGAGGCGTCCTGGACTTTCCCCGATAACCCTCCAGGTTTTTCCACAGGAGGCATCTGGGACATTCCCCGGGAGCCCTCCGAGATTTTCCACAGGAGCCCTCCGGGAATTTTCCCGGTAAGCGTCCAGGATTTCCCCCGACAATATTCAAGTCTAAGGTAGTGGAACATAAGCTTAAGATCTCTTAAACAGGGTGTTCCTCAAGTGGCTTCTCAGGTAAGCTGAAGCCTCTTTATGCTAAGCAGATGAAGCCCTTTTTGTATTTATAAGTTGAAGCTCCTCACTAGTTTCTTTGAGAAGCGAGCTTCTAAGGCTAAGCGCTCTCAAACATACCCTAGAAACTGAATTTTGTGAGGAAGTGACATGAGATCCGCTGATCTTGTTGTTCTGAGGCTGAGAAAGTGGGTCCTAAGGCCTTTTCTCTTTTGTGTTGCATTGTGAGTACTCAAGAGTTAGAAGTTGTCTTTTTCACCACTACAAGCCTGTGGGATCAATTGAAACCACAGGCTATAATCCCTCTGCCACTACAGGTTTAAATTAGATTGCACTCAATTTGGATCAGATTCAAATATCTAAATAATTTATGCACTGACATAATCATTACATCACTTAGATGACAATAACATTATATTCTGACATTTGGGTGGCACTCTATGGAGGAGATATGGAAGTGAACAGTGGCACTGTGGAGAAGAGGCTGAGAAGGATGGTGTTGATTTGGGGAGGCTAGGGTTAAACCCCAAATACCAACACTCTAGTTGCTGACCTATTGTCCAAAGGGAAGAACAGAGGAGAGCCCTAGGGTACTGGGTTAGAACTTATGAGCTCTTATGTGAATTCGGATATTCCAAATCCGAATCAGAATTAGTATACTGAATCTGAACTTGAGAACTTTCACATATGCAATCAGAATCTAAGCTCAGCTTATAATTCCGGTGTCCAAAAAAAAACCAACCAACTATACCAAAATGACAATTTTCAGATTTAGATCTTGGATTTTTTAGATTATATGCATTGAATTTACACTTCTAGATCTATCATTGTGTGGAATCATATTCTTTGTTATGTTAGTGAACACCTCGCGACTAATCTTTACCATGCTGTGAATCAAAGAGATTGATCTGAATTCACTTGACTATAGTTGGGCTCTCTTTTCTAGACATAGGAATGATGAATGCCGAACTTGTTACTTCCAAATTTAGCCTGTGTTCATAGAAGTTATTGAAGAGGTTCATCAGATCTTGCTTGAAAACTGGTAAAAAATGTTTATATAATTCATAGATGAATTCATCTAGATCTAGATTCTTGTAGGATGTTGCCTTGTTTACTACTGAATACTGATAATATTTTCGCATACATAGAAGACTTGGTTATTGAAGGTAGACTCTTATATGATATTAATGAAGCTCGGTTGATATGTGATTGTGTCTCAAACAACTCATGCATTCTTGTTGTTCGATGGTTCCTTGTTCCTAACAATTGTTTAGTATTGATAAGTAGCTTCCTTATCTTTATTCATGTGCGTAGTGTCGAACTCCATGGACTCTATTTGGGTGCGTCTTTACCCAAACTTGTTTGGAAATATTTTTGAGGGGCATTTGCGAAGAAAGTTACTATACTGTGCTGCTGCTGGATATCGTTGATGTTATTTTCTTTACTAAGCGGTCATTTCAATCTAGTAGCAACTGTAAAACTACCAGCAGTTATCATTAAAGTTTCTTAAACAAATTATCATATTTTGTTCTCACGCTTTGCTATTGAAATTTCGTCTTTGTGTGGCGATATATTACTCCTGCATTTTGGTGAATATATTTTTTGTGTGTGTGTATTTAAATTTTACTGACACCACTCCCTCACATTACAAAGAAGTAGTTCATGCTCCAAGAAAATTTCAGCATTTTAGTTTGGGGATGAGAAACCTGATTTTGGAAATTAATTGCTACAATTCTTGTGATCTGGATGCTGGAACCATTTCTTGATCTAAAATTCTAGTTCATAATGGAGCTGCATTTGGTGAAACAATCTTCTGAATGTTGACTTCAAATACTCCTCATGTTGACTTAGAACATACATTGCAAAATGTTTGGTTGGCTTGACCAAAGTTTGAGTTCTTATCAGTTTTTATCAGTGTGTAAAAACAAAAGTTGCCATTCTGAGTTGTTGGCAATTCTTGTTGAGCTACTATTGCCCAGTGGGTTTTTGCTGCCATGGTGTTTTGAGATTGAGATCAGGAGTTTTGGTCTGGGCTCTTTGCTATTGCTGCTTCTGGAGCCATTATTCTGGGTTGTTCATTTGGGTTGTTCTGTTGGTCTTTTGACTCTGGTGTGCTGAGAGGTTATTGGGGTGGTAAGTGTTATCTCTTTATGTGTTTATTCGTTGATATCGTTGATGGATGTATTTGTCTTAGTTGTTTTCGCCTTCTTGTGAGACCACTTAACGATTACGATTATATCGCTAGTACTCACGAATACATGTGCCAACCAAGAGACTCTCATCTTCTGTTCTCAAACCCTCAGAAGCAAGGTAAAAACAGTTACATGTATGACTAAACTTTGATATGGATGGTTGAGAAATGTTGTGCATAATTCAATTTTAACTAATGATTTTGAAAATAAGCTTAAATAAACACTTCCATTTTAGGTACAAAGGGAATTTGAAGAGTTGTCAGAAGCTTTTCAACCATTACAAGATTCTTTATATGTAAGTGTCAGCATTTGAAGTTCTTTTCCAGAACATAAAATAGGGTCTGTGACAGAAACCTAAGACATTTATATATTTCTATTCAACACAAATACTAAAAGAATGGATTGGTGCATGTTTTGAATAAATAGCAAAGCAAAAGCCTGCTACTTGATTTGTGATATTACCATGAAAACAAAGTTCTTAGATGCCTCCTAGTATCAAACTTTCTTTTCCATTATTATAGTTCTTGATATAATTGAAGATGGTCCCATTTGTTGCCGATAGAAATTTCTTTATTGCATTACTATGAAGCATGCTTGAAGTATGGCGTGATCATTGTTTGTCACCTAAATGTTGCCATTTAATATTGTATAAGTTGGTCGAGTGAAAGATTTAATTTAATGTAAATCATATCCATGTGACCACAACAAATTTTTTAAATGAAAAACTTATATTACTACTTTCATTTGGTTGATTTGGATTTGGATAAGTAAACTCAGTGTTTACTTTTGCAGCTGCTGGCTGTTGGTTTGACATTCAGTCTCAAATACCTATTTCTTTGCATCATGTATTTCTTTCATTTTGTCCATCTATTCTACTATATTCTTGGTCTTCTAGATATTTTTGTTCATGATCTCACCTTCTCTGAGAGATGTGACATTTTGGCACCTAGTTGAGAAGACTGTTATAACATAATAACTTGATTTCCGATGGGCATGGACTTGTAGTGTGCTAGATTACATTCATGCAATATACTTAAAGGTGCTTGACATTGAACATGGACTTGCCAGATGCTAGTAAATAGCTAGCTTGCCCAAATAAAATTTATCAAACTCCAGCTCTACTATCAAATAGGATCAATCTTGAAAAGTTGTTTCCATTTCTGTGCGCACTATAATTTGAAAGCATGATCTCTTCTTGGGTTGTTTATCTAATTAATAGTTCCAGTTAATTATTTGAAGTGCTTTGACAGCTTTGTTGTGTTTTTACTTTACTGGCTTGTCATTTGTAAGTATTGTTGAAAAATTTTAATAAAGGACCACCAAAAGTAAGAACACAGGCAAATGAACAAGTTTTATTAATAAATTTACCATTTTCTCCTGTAATATAATAAATTTATCATATTCAGACTTTCATTTCTAGTGTTGATGAAAATTAAAGTAAATATGTCGTGGTATTGCAAATACCCCGGCAGGTTTCGTGGACGATCCTAGCAAAGAAAATGCGGCGCGGGCTGATCGGGTGACCGGTCCTCCCCCGCCGGACAAACACAGCAAGTGACACGAGGATTATACAGGTTCGGGTCCCAGTGGGGGCCCTAGTCCTGTCGGCGTGCTCCCGATCGGAGTCGGCTGGGGAGGCTCTCTCGGGAAGAGGCTTCCAGAGCACACCTGTGAGTTTGGCTATTCTAGAAATAATGAATCACTTGTTCTTACAACAAGGGGTACAAGGGCTATTTATAGCCCCAAAAGAAATGAAAAAAGACTAAACTACCCCGGACGCTACCGTCAGATTGAGGGGTAGCAACGTCCTTCTCCCGGTCAGGTGCCTTGGATGCTTGACAGGTGGTCGCTGATTCCCGAGGCGCTCCTCGCGTGACCTGCACGTGATCAAGAACCAAAGACTTTACCTTTAGAAGGGTGACGATGCCCGGGACATGCACCAGAGGCGATGTCCCCGGGCAAAAGGCGGCGCCCGGGACCGGCATTGGAGGCCAGGTCCCCGGGCAAAAGGTGGCGCTCGGGACATTCCCCGGAGGCAATGTCCCCAGGCGAAAGGCGGCACCCGGGGCAGGCACCGGAGGCAAGGTCCCCGGGCCAAAGGCGGCGCCCGGCACCGACACCGGAGGCCAGGTCCCCGGGCAAATGGCGGCGCCCGGGACATGCCCCGGGGGCCACGTCCCCGGGCAAAAAATGGTGGCGCCCGGGACAGGCACCGGTGGCCCCGTCCCCGGACGAAAAGGCGGTGCCCGGGGCAGGCACCGGAGGCCACGTCCCCGGGCGAATGGCGGCGCCCGGGACATACCCCGGAGGCAATGTCCCCGGGCGAAAGTCGGCGCCCGGGGCAGGCACCGGAGGCCACATCCCCGGGCGAAAGGCGGCGCCCGGGACCGGCACCGGAGGCCAGGTCCCCAGGCGAAAGGCGGCGCCCGGGACCGGCACCGGAGGCCAGGTCCCCGGGCCAATGGCGACACCCGGGACATGCCCCGGAGGCAATGTCCCCGGGGGAATAGCGGCACCGGAGGCCACGTCCCCGGGCGAATGTGACGCAACTTACCTGGACTTAGTCTCGCGGAGATTTCCCCCAACAACAGCCCCCGGTGGGTATGGTACATGTCACCAGGAAAATCTTCGGGCCCAGCTACCGGAGCCGCGATGCTTCGATTCCCGTGCCGCGCGCTTATGACCGTGCCGTTTGGCCATAAATGCGCTCGCGGTTCGAACCGGCGCCTCGATTTGCGCGCCTGTCCCTTCGTTTCTCGAGCACGGTTTGAATTCCAACGGCCCAGATGTACCGCGAAGTGCCACGTGGCGCCCATCTGGGCCACGCTTCACGCCTATAAATTGGGCCTCGGGGGGCCCGGAGAGCTCATTCCAAACTTTCAAACTTCAGCCCCCTTAGCTCTCCCGGTAGCCCTCTCCTGGTAGCCAGCTCGCGGTAGCCTAGTGTCCGGAACCTTGAGGTGTCTGCAGTTCCCGGAAGCTCTAGCCACCGGAAAAAACCAAACCTAATGGCGTCGAAGGGTCGAGCGAAGACGACGGAGGTGCCCCCGGAGGAGGTCGCTACGGACATCCTCTGGGCATCCGAGTTCACGGCCGGGGACTTAGAGTCCTTGGTCGAACGAGGAGTTGTCGGGGACAGGGAGAGATCATGGCCTTCGAGGCCTACCTCGAGGCGGGGCTCCGGCTCCCGGTGCATCCATTGCTCCGGGAGTTTTTGAAGGAGTATGGGGTGGCTCTAAACCACCCCACGCCGAACACCATCGTCCAGATGGGCCTATTCATATGGCTCTTCGAGACGGCGACCGGACGGGAGCCCACCCTGTGAGCCTTCCGGTACTTCTACGAGCCTGCGGCGAGGAGCTCCCACTTGGTGAAGGAGGGACCCAGGTCCCCCTTTGGCTCGGTGATGGTGCAGATGCTACCGTCCTAGGTAGCCGATTACCTAGTGGCGGCGTCCCGGCACCACTGGAGCGATTGGGTGCGGAGGTGGTTCTACCTCCGGGTCCGGGACGAAGGGGTGGTGTACTCCCCGGAGGCCCCGACCTACAGCAGGTCGTCTGCGCCGAAGCTCCCGGTGTGGACGGACGAGGAGCTGGAGCTCCTCGGGAAGGTCATTGTCTCCCGGCGCACCCGCTCTATGCGGGACGTTGCCGAGGAGATGATGTTGTTGAGGATCTCCCACTTCTCGCGTGGGAGAAGGGGGGTCGGGATGGGCCCGGAACAACGGCCCCCGGTGAAATCAGTGACCCGATGTAAGTCTTCGTTACCTAGTTCAATGCATTCACAAGTTTTACAAAATTTTACTAACTCTTACCTTTCGCAGTCCGGCCGTACCCGGCAGCACGGGAGAAGGCGGAGAACCTCCTAGGGAGGTACTTTCCCGATGAACACGAGCGCATTGTGTGTGTCCTAGGCGAGGGCCCTCCCCGGAACCTGGTAGCCGAGGCCTTCGGGCTAAAGCTACCGGAGAGGAAGCCTCTCCCCACCCCGGGATCGCACAAGCGGGGGAAGGAAGCTGCCGGGGGCTCTAAGCCTAAGAAGGCCAGAGTCCAAAAAGCCCCCGGCCCATCGACGACGCCAGCCTCGACGCCGGCGAAGGCCCGGGATGAGACCCCTAGGACCGGCCGTGCCTGGGCGCCGGCCCGGATGGAAGCAACACCCCCTCCCCCAGAGAGCCCTGTTGAAGCTCGGGGGAAGGGACCAGCCGCGGGCGGTGTAGCATCTGATTCGGCGGACTACGCCCCATTGCCGCCTTCGGTGGCGGCCCTCCCGGCGCCCCCTGCACCTTTGGAGCCAGAGAAGCCGGAGGTGAGGTTCGTGGAGGCCTCGCCTACGCGGGTGGAGTGGCCAGTAGACGAGGGGGGGAGCCCCTCGGTCTATGAAGTCCCTCCGGAAGTGGAGGTCCCGGGGGCCCTCCTGCTCGGGAAGGGCAAAGGGCTGATGGTTCCTCCCCGGGGAGGGAGCCCTTCCGAGAGCTCCTCGGCCACTTCCTCGGAGGCCACCTCCTCGGCGACGAAGACGCCTACCACTGCCACCCCGACCGAGATTATGCCGGGCGGTCAGGTCCGGGGACCCCTCATCGGCCGCGACAGGACCGGCGTCGAGCGGGAGACCCCCCTGCTTTCCGCGGGGGTGGTCGCCCGCTACGCGGAGGGCCTGCAGACCCGGAAGGTCCAGGCCTACGTCACGGAGGGGACGCTCCATGACCGTTTTGGGGAGCTCCAGTCTCTCCAGATTCAGGTACTTACCCGAGTTGATGACGTTTTCTTTCGGCCCCCTACATTTGAATTTTTCTAACTCTGGAGTTTGTAGGGGGTGGCCATTACCTGGGGCCTCGAGCAGCGGATCAACCGGCTGCTGAAGGACGCGGAGGAGAGGGCCGCCACCTACCTGGGGCAACGTGACGAAGCCCTCCCGGAGCTGGCCCGGGTCCGGGCCCAAGTCCACATCTCCGAGGTCGTCAACGGCCGTCTCCGACCGGAGGCCAAGGCAAAGGACGAGGCCTTCCGGGAGCTCGAGGGTCCGAGCGTCCGGGCGGTGATGGACACGGGCCACTCCGTCCGCTCGGCCCTCGAGAGCCTTGGCGTGAGCCTAGGCTCCGGGAGCAGCTCGGAGGTGCCCCCGGCCACCCTCGCGGAGGCTGTGCGTTTTCTTAACGCACAGGTCTCCGTGATCCCGGAGGCCGTAGATGCCCGGGCATGAGGCCGGGCAACCCTCGTGGTTGCGGCCGCGGCCGGGATCGTGGAGCAACGGGGGGTAGGCGCCCGGGCGATCGGGGGCCGCATCCCCCAGAGCTTCCCTGAGTTCTTCGAGCCCTCGCGCCGGGAGGTGGAGCAGCTCGCTGGCGGCTTCTACTACCGGATCGTCCGGGTGAGGTTCTCGGCACCGGCGCCTCCGACAGCGGATGCCCCGGCGCCGACCCCGACGGAAGCCCCCCGGGGGGAGGACGCCAATGATAAAGTATGAGCCTACCCCCGGGTCTTGGATAGGTCCCTTTTAGCTTCTTAGGATTTTGTTCCCAGTAGCTTCTTAGAAGAAGCCCCAGACACTTGTAAAAAGACATTTTGAAATGCAATAGAAATTGAAAATTTTTCTAAGTCTTGAATGAATACAATGTTACCAGGAATCCCGGGAGGTTACTCCCGAGCGAAGGTTCGGAAGAGGTTTCTTCTAATACTTTGTTGCGCCCCGAAACTGGGACTACGACTACTCCTGAAGAGACCTAGCTCGCTGCAGCTAGTCCCATATATGCATAGCATACACATACCCTTGACTTCCCAGGATAAGTCAAGCACAGGAGTATATTCACATTGCAACAGAGTAACTTACAAAATATTTAAGCAGTGTGGCCTGCTGGCCTTGATATTACATAAGAAGATTACAATGCCTTCACGGCATACATGGTTTAGCAAAATAACAACTACACAACAGAAGATAGGTGACCCACCCACAAAGAGAAGTGGACGGCAGAACAACACATCAGGGCAATGGCGGGACTGACTCTTCTCCTTCTGGATCCAAGAAGTTCTCCATGCCTTCATCTTGATCATTGAATGCTCCATCTACTGATTTGTAGGTTGCAAGGGTGAGCACTTACGTACTCAGCAAGTCATAGGTAAGAGTAGATACATATAGTAGTGATGATATGAACCTAGACTAGTCAAGAATTATGGATGTTTATAAAATAATCTTTTTCTTTCATACCTCATCTCATCTTATTTCATGGCAGCACTTTTCATAATATAACATCATCATTCATGTTCACTAAATTATAGCACTACCGCGACACGTCGACACACGACAGCCCACGGCAGCACTCCTTATCATGACAACACATGTCATTTGGGTAATCTTGATTTAACACATTTTATTTAGAAAAATATACTTGTGTCACACCCCGTGGATTTAATCCACCGCAGCAGACTCCTATAAACCCGGGAGCTCGGAGTATTCGAATACATTTTTAACTCTGCAGAGAGGTACCAATTTACCCGCAAGATATTCCACTTTCAAGCCTTTCCTATCATAACATAATGATTGGACCCCTGACTCACTTCATACTGTGAGCGGCAAGGTGGAAATAACAAGAACTTTTATTATGTATCACTCACAATTCACCCCTGACCCTGTGGATCTCTCGCGAAACACAGTTGTGGCGGGCTATACCCCCACCCTTACTCATATTTCCCCATTGCTGGGTCAACGTATCAGATCACCTTCAGTGATAATGGGAGTCAACCTCCAAGTCAATCATCACAACACATCTCATGTAGGGGTTTCATGTGCGATCCACATAAGTACTTGTTCAGGCCTGTCCCATACCAGGCTTGCGGTTAGCAAGCTGTTCATGCCACTAGACGCACAACACAAGGTTCTAGTCCTTATATGCCAGTGACCAGACCATCCACAACCCTGCACCTTCAGTGCCTGCATTCCTTCGCAGTTTAGCACCTCCAGTGCTACCACCATCCATACCATTTTCTGGTCACGGCTAGGGGTTTTATTTCATGAATGTAAGTATATACATATATAATAGTTCATGGCTCAAAACTTGTTTATTTCACATTTCACAGATAACCAGTCTAGTACTGCCAATTCATAAATCAATCTTTCTCAATCTTTCTCATGCAATATTATCTATATTCAAGGCTATGTTTTAGCAACATTTAAAATATAGGTTCAAGATGACCAAGGATATGACTTGCCTTCCGCGTCGTAAGAAACAGCAGTTGATGACGGGTCAACAGCGAAGTCCTCGAACTTAGCTTCTGGATCTGCTCGACGACAAACCAAACAATACACACAAATATTACTTATATATTAAAATGATTTATGATCTATATGCAGATATGCTCGACAAGAATGATTGAACGATACTGGAGATAATTGAGATTGCAAGCTGAACTGAGTTGAGAGTCTAGGGTTTCAAGGAATTGGCTAAGAATGAGTGTTAGATGCTCTTAGGATCTCAAGGTTGCAATAAGAACATCAGTTTTGTGGCTGGTTTGATAAAAAACAGCGAATGTCAGCAGATTGACATTCGGATCAAGGCTCTGACATAGCTTCAAGGAAAACTAGAGAGCTTATCTCAAGTTATGACAGTAGAAGAAAGTGTAGATCATAACTCTACAAATTCAGTGGACAAAGTGGCTTTCAAATTGCATAATCAGAAATGGGTAAACAAGGCCAATGCCATTGGCTGGCATGCATTGGGATAGTGTCAAAAATTATGGTTTAGCAGCGAATATAATTCAAGGGCTCAAATCAAGTTGTGATAGAAGAAGAAATTGTAGATCACAACCTCAGGAGTCTAAGAGACAAAGTTATGCTCAAAATACACATCTGGAAGGAAGTGAAAAGGGTTAATGCCACTGACTGACATAGTCTGGCATTGATCTTGACATGGCCAGAAACTAGGGCTTGGCATAACTTTTGATCTAGGGCTCCAAATGATGCACCACTTTGTCTGGGAGGTAGGCAATGATAATAGGAGCAAATCATTCAACAGGATCCAAAGCTGAAAATGGCTGGAAGATGAAATTCAAAGGAGAAGTGTAGTGGCGACACGGCACAGTGAAGCCACTGGACAAAATCTTGGCATGGCTATAACTTGAAATCTGGATAGTTTCAGAGATCGGGCTAGAAGACAAATATGCTCAGGAGGTTGAAGCACACCTGAAGAACAAAGTTAATGAACTTGACATGGCCAGGAATAGGTTTCCGGTGGTCGGTGCCGGGGAAGAATACACTGATATTGGGGGTTTTCGATACAGGAGGTTTGAACTCAATTCCAAGCTTGGGGAGTGAAAGAAGGGTAAGAGGAAACTACCTACACGATCAATTTGGCCGGAGGATGGCCGGTATGGCCTGGCGACGATCGCCGGCAACTGGAGAAACTCAAAATTGGGGAAAGCTTTGATTGAAGCTTAATCTGGAGATCTTGATACACAGGCTTGCTGGAAATGGCTCACTGATCATTTTCTTCCACAGAATCGAGAGCTGATTCGAGGTAAATTGGCCTGCATTGCCGGAATAGGGCAATCGGGAATTCCGGCGATCACCGGCGATAGGATGCAATATAACTCAATTAAGTGGTACAACATGATGAGGGAGATGAGCTATACCTTCTGGTGCGGTTAATTTGGTGTTTGGTGCAGTGGAATATGCTGGCACCGTGAAGCCTCAATCTGGACTCGCTGGAGAAGAAGACGACAGCGAGGAGATTTCAAATTTGGTTAAGTTCTGGTGAAGAGAGGATAACACAAGATGTGGGCTGCTTATATAGACCAAAGGGCGATGCTTGCAAGGAGATAGCAGCAATGAATTGGCATCAGTGATTTGATTTGCCGGGCGCAGATGCAACAATGGCGAGCGGTGACGCGACGACGCACAGGCGAGGTGACTGCTGATCAAACTGTTGCTTCATCGGGACGCAATGCTGTTGGGCGGTGCAAGGAAACCATGGCGAGGCTCTGGTTGTGAACTGAGCAGCTGCCTGGTCGAATTAGGGCTGATTTTCAATTTCCAATTCTTGATTTGGACTGAAATGTAAATCTGATGATTTGGAAGGTTTGATCTGACTTTGATTGCACTGATCTGATAGACTTGATTCAACAGATGATTTGGCACAGATAGAAGATAAAGTTTGAGACATTTGGATGATTATTGATATGAACTGAAAACAGAGTAGATTAGGGTAAAATAAGTCTGAATCTTATTGATCTCGAATTCTGGGATTTAGGGTTTGATTTTGAGATACTCATAAAAGAAGAATTTGTGTTGAAAAGCATTTGGGAGGTGTTCCCCGAATCAGATTTGAATTTGAAGAGGATTTGTAACATTTTGCCTTTTCAGGCTTCTGGAAAATCTGGAAAAGGACTGATCTGCGATACTCTTGGACTGATTTGCGAAAAAGGTTTAGATGGTGAAATCTGACTACCAACTTTTTGGATTAAGGTATTGGCATACCCTTGATCATAATCCAAGAATAATCTGGTCTGATCTTGGCTAAGATTTTGATTAAATCTGAATTTCTGAAACTTAGGGTATTTAGGTAATATAAGATATTCTGTTTTCGAAAACAAAAAGGAGTTAATAAATCTGGAAGTTAGAGATAGAATTGAATCTGGGTTCTGAAGGCTTTTAGGTTTAGGATAACTGATAGATCAAATCTGGAAAATCAGATCTTGAGTTCGGGTCACATGATAGATTTTGTTGATTTTAGGGCTAGAACAGAATAAAGCTTGAGCTGATTTGGTTGATCTAGAAGAGACATATGCATGCATGACTTTTTAAGAAAGAAACTTTTCACCCCAAAACTCAGGATGTTACATACTTCCCCCGGCGAGCAACGAGTATTGGCCCGAGGATGTGCCCCAGGAAGCTCAGCGCCACACACGCGCATTGTACCAGGACTTGGCCCGGGATCTAGCAGAGGGCCTTCGGGACTATTAGGCGTAGGAGCCTTAGGATGTAGAGACTTTCTGGGTTATGACCCGGGTTGTACCGTTTCCGATGCCCACCAGAGGGGGAAGATGTCCTCCGGTTGAATGATCAATAAAGCTGTGTTTGCTTGTTGCTGCTTTGAGAGTCTTCTTTTGATATTTTTCTTGGATGGTCTGGACAACTTCTTTTGATAAGAATGAGCTAAGTTTGCTCGTGGGTGGTCCGGACGACACCCGGGGGTTCCTTATCCCCGCCGCCCACAGCGGGCCGGAGGGTAGCTCCGCAGGCTGTGGGGGTGACAAAGCCCCCGGGGGAAGATGAAGACCTGTAGCATAAGAATTTTTCCAAGTTAGAAAATTCTAAAACCAGGTTTTCAGGGGAAAAACTTTCTGGGAGGCAATCGTCTGGTCGCCGTGAGAACGGGGAGCCGGGAAGAAGGCCTCTGGGGAAGAGACATCCGAGAAAACCCGACGAGATTTCCGGAGGTGAGCTTTCCGAGAGACAATCGTCCGGTCGCCGTGAGAACGGGGAGCCGGGAATAAGGTCTCCGGGGAAGAAATATCCAAGAAATCCGTAATTTTTCCGGGAGACAATCATCTGGTCGCCGTGAGAACGGGGAGCCAGGAATAAGATCTCTGGGAAAGAAATATCCAAGAAAGCCTGAGATGAGATTTTCGGAGATAAACCGCCCGGGAGACAATCGTCCGGTCGCCGTGAGAACGGGGAGCCGGGAATAAGGTCTCCAGGGAAGAATGTCCAAGAAATCCGTCCCACTGGGGAGACTACCGACTCCCGGAGGAGGATCTGCCCGATGACGGGTTTGAGTGTTTGGGTAGGGGACTAGTCTCCCAAAGTGACTCGTTACCACGGTCCCGGAGGACCGGGTTGCTGCTTACACCCTCAGTCCACGAGGGCTGATCGTAAGCCGCCCTACAAGAGGGACTTATTGGGTCTGAGCCCACTTCCTCACGGGGAGGGTATCCTCGCGGGGAGGGCGTCCTCGCGGGGAGGGCATCGCCGGTAGGGGCGGTAATGTGAAGAACCTGCAATGAGACAGTTGAAGAGAGAAATCCAGTTGTATTGATAATGCAACAAAATACAACACCTCCCCCCGCGAAGTCGCGAGAGGGGAGGGAAAGGTAATTACAATGTCCCCCTCCCCCTCCGGCCTGATCGCTCCGGGGGAGGGGACAGTAAGTACAAGGTCCCCCTTCCCCCTCCGGCGTAATCGCTCCTGGGGAGAGGACGGGCCTGTGTAGCCTAGACGTAGAACTTGCGAAGTAAACGCAAGTTCCACGTGTGCTTCAGCTCCTGCTCTTGGAGGTTGGAGAGCTTGTAAGCCCCCGAGCCCAGGACGGCGGAGATCCTATAAGGGCGCTCCCATTTGGGGGAGAGCTTACCCTGGGCTTGGGGGTCTGTGACCCGCTTGAGGACAACGTCCCCAAGGCGGAAGGCCCTCTCGCGCACGCGCTGGTTGTATGCGCTCGCCATCTCGCGCTCGTAGATGGCGTGGCGGAGGAGTGCTCGGTCTCCAACCGTTGGTTGGCCTCGTTGGCTTGGTACGCTGCAGTCGTAGCTCCGTCTAGGGGCTCGACTCGCAGCGACCGGAAGCCAATCTCCGGGGGGAGGACTGCCTCCGCCCTGTAGACTAGGGAGAAGGGAGTACGTCCCGTTGCCCGGCTCGGGGTCGTGCGCATGGAACAGAGGATGCTAGGGAGCTCCTCTGCCCATGCACCCCACTTAGAAGCGGCCTGCTCGAGTCGCCGGCGTAACACCTGTAGGATCACGCCGTTGACCCTCTCGACAGCCCCATTGCTCTGGGGATGGGCCACTAAGGCGAAGTGGATGACGAGCCCCAGGCCTTCACAGAATTCCCGAAAATAAGCCGAGTCGAATTGGGTCCCGTTATCAACGGTGATTTCCCGGGGGACACCAAAATGTCAAACGACGTTTTTGTAGAAAAACCGCTGGACAGCCCGGCACGTGATGCTGGCCAAGGGTTCCGCCTCTACCCACTTTGTAAAGTAGTCGACCGCGACCACCGCATACTTGTATCCTCTGGGCGCTGGGGGGAAGTGCCCTAAGAGGTCCATCCCCCAGCGCACGAAGGGCCAAGTCATGGGGATAGTCTGCAGCGCTACCGGGGGGAGGTTCGAACCCTTGGCCATCTTCTAGCAAGCCTCGGACGCGGAGACAAGGTCTCGCGCGTCGCACATGATCGTGGGCCAATAGAAGCCCTGCCGGAGAGCCTTGGCCACGACGGCATGCGGGGCTAGGTGAGCCACAGCTCCCCGCGTGGATGTCTTCCAGAAGTTTGAGTCCCTCCGACCGTGGGAGCCAACGCAGGAGGGCGGAAGCCCCCTGCTTGTAGAGCTTCCCCCCCAGCAGGTGGTATGCCCGGGCTTTGGCCCGGAGGCGCTTAGCCTCGGTCTCGTTGGGAGGGTCCCCCTCCCCCTTGATGAAGGAGATGAGGGGGTCCATCCATGACGGAGCCCGGGTGATCTCGGCGACCTTTGGGACGCGAGGCCCGTCGCCCGTGTCCGGGGACGCCACCGAGGGCTTTCTGATGATCGCCAGGAAGGCCCCCTTGGGGAGCGATTCCCAGGCGCTTGCTGCCAGGGCCAAAGTGTCGGCCCGGTCATTGTCCCTTCGCGGGATATGCCGGGCCTTGAGGCCGTCAAAGTGCCTCTCCATCTTTCGCACCTCCTGCAAATAAAGACTCAAGTTTGCGTCATGGCACAGGTAAGACTTGTCCATTTGGCAAACTACGAGCTAAGAATCTCCCTTGACTAGGAGGTGCCGGATCCCCAGGGAGCGCGCAAGGTGCATCCCGAGGAGCAAAGCCTCGTACTCGGCGACGTTGTTGGTTGCGGGGAACTTGAGCCGCGCTGCTTACTCGAGTTCCTTCCCCTCGGTGCTTCGGAGGACTACTCCCGCACCAACCCCATCTTGACACAGCGACTCGTCGAACATGCGTGTCCAATGATCACTGCGTCAGGGTGGCGTGGGGAGGTCTTCGTCCCCGGGCCCGGAGGTAGGAGTCCACTCCGCGACGAAGTCGGCGAGGACCTGTGACTTGATGGCGGAGCGTCCTGTGAGGGACAGGGAGAAGGGGACGAGCTCGGCCCCTCACTTCCCAATCCGGCCGGTGGCCTCTTTGTTCCGCAGCACCTCCCCCAAGGGGAGGGACGACAGGACGGTGATGGGGTGTCCCAGGAAGTAGTGGCGAAGCTTCCGGGACGCCCTCAGGAGGGCATAGCAGATCTTCTCCATCTCTGTGTACCGAGTTTTGGCCCCTTGGAGGGCGTCACTCACGTAGTACATGGGATGCTGCTGCCCCCCTTGCTCCTTCACCAATACCGCGCTGACGGCGACCGGGGTCGCAGCAAGGTAGAGGAGCAAGGGCTCTTCTGGAGATGGACTCACGAGCATTGGAGGGCTCATGAGGTACTTCTTGAGGTCGTCGAAGGCCTCCTGGGCCTTGGGGGTCCATCGGAACCCCTCGAGCCCCCGACCGCGAGACGAAGCGGTTCAACGCGGCTAAGCGGCCGGCGAGCCGCTGGACGTCCTTGACGGAGCGCGGTGGGGGCATATCCAGGAACGCCCGGATCTTTTCGAGGTGTGCCTGTATGCCTGTCGCGCCCCGAGACTGGGACAACGACTACTCCTGTAGAGACCTAACTCGCTGTAGCTAGTCTCAAACCACAACCCTTTGACTTCCCAGGATGAGTCAAACACAGGAGTATATTACATTGCAACAGAGTACTAGCAAAATATTAAGCAGTGTGGCCTGCTGGCCTTAATATTACATAAAGAGGATTACAATGCCTACAAGGCATTCAGGGTTTAACAAAATATTTAACTACGCAGCAGAAGATAGGTGACCCTCCCACAAAAGAAGTTGACGGCAGAACAACACACTTCAGGGCTCTGGCAGAACTGATTCTCCTCCTTCTGGATCCACGTAATACTCCGTGCCATCATCTTGATCAAAGTAGGCTCCATCTATTGAGTTGAATGTTGCAAGGGTGAGCACTTACGTACTCAGCAAGTCATAGGTAAGAGTAAGTACATATAGTAGTGATGATATGAACCTAGACTAGTCAAGAATTATGGATATTTGTAAAATAGTCTTTTCCTTTCTCATCTCATTTTATGGCAGCACTTTTCATAATATAACATCATCAATCATGTTCACTAGATTATAGCACTACCGCGACACGTCGACACACGACAGCCCACGGCAGCACTCCTTATCATGACAACACATGTCATTTGGGTAATCTTGATTTAAACATATTTTATTTAGAAAATAGTACTTGTGTCACACCCCGTGGATTTAATCCACCGCAGCAGACTCCTAAAAACCCGGGAGCTCGGGGTATTCGAATACGTTTTTAACTCTGCAGAGAGGTACCAATTTACCCGCAAGATATTCCACTTTCAAACCTTTCCTATCATAACAAAATGATTGGACCCCTGACTCACTTCATACTGTGAGCGGCAAGGTGGAAATAACAAGAACTTTTGTTATGTTTTACTCACAATTCACCCCCGACCCTGTGGCCCTCAGCGAGGCACAGTTGTGGCAGGTTGTATCCAAACCTCCACCCCTTTGCTTATTCCCATTACTGGGTCAGCGTGCTTGATCACCTTCAGTGATATGTGTGGGAGCCGCGCTCCGTGTTTATTGTGCATCACTACACATCTCATGCAGGGGTTTCATGTGCGATCCACATAATTACTTGTTCAGGCCTGTCCCATACCAGGCTTGCGGTTAGCACGTTGTTCATGCCACTAGACGCACAACACAAGGTTCTAGTCCTTATATGCCAATGACCAGACCATCCACAACCCTGCACCTTCAGTGCCTGCATTCCTTTGCAGTCTAGCACCTCCAGTGCTACAGCCATCCATACCATTTTTCTGGTCACTGCTAGGGGTTTTATTTCATGAATATAAGTACATAAATACATATAATAGTTCATGGCTCAAAACTTGTTTATTTCACATTTCACAAATAACCATTCTAGTACTGCCAATTGATAAATCAACTATTCTCGATCATTCACATGCAATATTGCCTATATTCAAGGTTATATTATAGCAATATTTAAAATATAGGTTCAAGATGACCAAGAATATGACTTGCCTTCCGCGTCGTAAGATACAGCAGTTAACGTCGGATCCACAATGAAGTCCTCGAACTCGGGCTCTTGATCTGCTCTCCAATCAAACAAACAACCAATAATCATAATCTTTTCAATACATTATTATACTATATGCAATGATGCAAAGATGAAGTCTCGATGATTCTGAAATGATTGAGTTTAGAGGTTGATTTGGGTTGAGTTAAGGAAACCAATGTTAAGATTAGCTGTCAAAGGTTTACAAGGTTCCAAATGTCTCAAAATATCAGAATGATATCAAGGTTGCGACTGGTTCGCTCAAAAACAGCGAACGTCTTTAGGTCGACATTCGGTTCAAAGCATCGACATAGGGTTGATGAATGATAGAGGGGTTATCTCAACTTGTGGTAGTAGAATAAAATGTAGATCATAACTCTACAAATTTAGTGGACAAAGTGGTTTTCAAATTACACAACCAGAAGTGGGTAAACAAGGCCAATGCCATTGGCTGGCATATACTGAGAAAATGTCAAAAATTAGGGTTTACCAACAAATATAATTCAAGGGCTCAAATCAAGTTGTGATAGAAGAAGAAATTGTAGATCACAACTTCAGGAATCTAAGGGACAAAGTTATGCTCAAGATGCACATCTGGAAGGCAGTGAAAAGGGCTAATGCCACTGACTGACATAGCCTGGCATTAATCTTGACATGGCCAGAAACTAGGGCTTAGCATAACTTTTGATCTTGGGCTCCAAATGATGCACCACTTTGTCTGGGAGGTAGGCATTGATAACAGGAATAAATCATTCAATAGGATCTAGGGCTGAAAATGACTGGAAAGCAAGAAATTTGATGATGAACTGAGATGAATTGGTTGTACAGGAACAGTTCTGGACACAAACTTGGCATGGTTATATCTTCCAATCTAGGCCGATCTAGGTGTCGGGCTAGAAGACAAAAATACTCAGGAGACTAAGGCACATCTAAATGACAAGGTTTCGAGGGCTGAAATGGCCGGGATCACTTTTCCGGTCATCGGCGCCGGAGAAGAGATACTGCCAGTTGGGGGTTTCTGCTACAGGCCGAGAGAACTAAATTCCTTGCTTGGAGGGCATCTAGGAGGTATAGGGAAGCTTCTGGTAACCTCAAATTGACCGGAGGATCGCCGGAGAAGCCTGGCGACGATCGCCGGTTTTCTGGTGAAGCTCGGTTTAGGGAAAAGGTTCGATTCTTGCTAAATTTCGAAATTCAACTTCACAGGCTTGCTTGATTTGGCTCACTGATCAATTTACTTCACAGGTTCGAGGGCTAATTCGAATTGGTTTGGCCTGCATTGCCGGAACAGGGCAATCTTCGATTTTCAGCCAATTCCGGTGATCGCCGGCGTTAGAGTCCACCGGAGAACAATTAGATAGTACAGTACTATCAGGAGGATGAGAGGTACTCACTGTTAGCTTCAATTTGGCAGGAGATGCAGTGAAGTGAGCTGGCACCGTGAGCCTCCTCGACGGCTCGCCGGAGAAGAAGACGAAAACAGGAGAGTTTCGAGACTTAGTTGATTTCCAGTGAAACAAGAAGTTGCTGGGGGGTACAGTGGTGTATAAATAGGCCAGGCGAAGCAAGCAAGAAAGTGACACGAAGTAATTGGCAGCCGGTGACTTGACTGGTTGCGTGCTGGAGCAACAGCGGCGAAGACTCAGCGAAGAACGGTGATGCGACGGCGACAAGCTTGCAGTTGATCACAGTGTCGCATCATCGGGACCTGGCAAAGTTGTAGCAAGCGGTGGCGACAACACTGGCGCGGCAAAGCGACGTGGCGAGGAGTTGCTGACAAAAAGCCGTTGATCGCGCGCGGGAGCAGCGCTGGTCGTCGACGTAGCAGCGGCCTTGCCACGGCACTAGCTGGAGTGGGGACACGTGCGCACCGGCATGCACGGTCACGAGCGCAGGCGAAGCCTCACCGGCGATGAGCAACCACGGCGCACAAGCACGGCAGTCCCTGGTCGAATGCTGCTGTTGACCTGGTCGAAAACAGCTAAGTCCTCTGGTCGAATTTGGACTGAACTGCAGTTTCAAATCTTGAATTTTGGACTGAATTGTAAATCTGGAATTCTGGAAGGTTTAAATTGAATTTGTTTTCACTAATCTGGCAGATTATATTCAACAGGTTAATTGGCAATGATAATTGATAAAATCTGGTACATTTGAATAGTTTTGATACAAACTGAAAATAGGGTATTTTAGGGTAAATTAGATTTGAGTTTTGTCGATTTCGAATTCTGGCATTTAGGGTTCGATTTTGATATCTGCACAGAAGAGAAACTTGTGGCAAATAGCAATTAGGAAAGATCTGCTGAAGAAATTCTGAATTTAGAGTTAATCTGGAGATTTTAGTCTTTTTTTTAGGTTTTCAGATATCAGATAAGGACTAATTTGCGATAAGTCTTGGACTGATTTGTGAAAAAGGTTTAGATGATAAAATCTGGCTGTCAACTTTTTAGATTAAGATATCTGGCTGTCAACATGATCATACTCCAGAAATAATCTGGTCTGAACTTGGTCAAGATTTTGGTTAAATCTGGATTCTAAAACATACGGTATTTAAGTAATATAAGGTATTTCTGTTTTCGAAAACAGAAGGAGTTAATAAATCTGGGAGTTAGAGATAGAATTGGATCTAGGTTCTGAAGACTTTTAAATTCAGAGTAACTGATAGATCACATCTGAACAATCTGATCTTAATTTGAGGTCATAGGATAGATTTTGGAGATTTTAGGGCTTGAGATAGAAATTGATCTGGCTATTACTACTGATACATGCATGCATGCTATTGATGAAAAAGGAAATTTTCACCCCTAACTCAGGGTGTTACAATGCCCTGCTGGGATATCAGGCCCGAGTTCTATTCAAATTTTCCTCGCAGAACAGTCCCTGGAGCAAGTTTCAGAAATTGCAGAACGGCCCAAACTTCTTTTCAAGTCCATTCGACCAGCGCCTGGTCGTTGCTTTCGACCAGTGCACGTCGACGTTGCCGCGCTGTGGTTTTCGCCGCGTTTGCTCGCCGCCGGCCACCGCTTCTTGTCGCCTGTGTTGTGAACAACTGAGCCACCCCGCGCGCACGTGCCAGCACCATTGCTTCGCCTTGTCCAGTGGTTAAACGGCCGCGCTCCAGAACTTTGTTTTCGCGCGCGCGCTCCCGTTGCCGTGGCAATTGCATGCGTGTACGTGTCACCGCCGGAGCTTCGCTGTTGCCTCCGCATCTGCGCCGTTCCAGGTGAAGTCCCAATGCATCTGGCCAAGCTGCAGCACCGCCTGAGCGCGATCGCATCACCGTCGCCGTCGTTGCGTCTGCGCCCGACAAATTTCTCCCCGGCGCAAGCAACCGCTGTCGTGTTTTCCCTCGCAAGCTCCGTCCCCGTGCCTATTTAAACCCTCCAGTGCTGTGCTTAAGCCTCATCTCAGGACTTAGCCATTTTTCCAGAGCTCTCGCCGTTTTCGCTTTCTTCTCCGGCGAGCCAGTGAGTGAGCTCACGGTGCCAGCCCATTTCACTGCACCATTCTCCAATCCAAGTTCACCAGTGAGTTCCCCTCATTCCCCTCTCTGTTTAGTAGCAGCCAATTGCACCAGATCGATTCCCATCGCCGGTGATCGCCGGAAAACCAGAAAACCCCTGTTCCCTCAATGCTATCCCATTCATCCCGAATTAGCTTTCGTCCCAGTAGTAGAAATTGATCCTTAGCCATTTCTTAGCAAGCCTGTTGAATCAGGATCCCCAATTGCGCGCAAATCGAAGAAATCCCAAACTGGAACCTCAGCCGTTCGCCGGACTTCGACGCCAAGCTTCTCCGGCCATCTCCCAGCAAAACTAACCTCTCCAGTAGCTTTGTTGTGCCCTAGAGATCATCCCCAAGCTTGGAATTGAGCTCTTTCGCCCTGTATCAAAAATCCCCGAGCTCCAGTGTCTTCCTCTCCAGCGCCGGTCGCCGGAATTATTTCCCGGCCGATCTAGCCCCTGAAACCTTGTCTCTTAGCTTCGCCTCACCTCCCTGAGCAATATCTTCCACTAGCTCAATCCCTGAATCGACCTGAATCAAAAGTTATTCCAATGCCAAGATCACTGTCCAGTAGCTCAGTTCATGTCCAGGCCACCGTAGTTCATCGCCGGATTTGGCCGCCCTCCGGCCACTTTCAGCTCTTGTCCCTGTTGAGTATTTTCTTCCTGTTAGTAATGCCTACCTCCCAGACAAAGTGTTGCATCAATTGGAGCCCTGGATCAAAAGTTAAGTCATGCCCTAGTTTCTGGCCATGTCCAGCACTATGTCAGTGCATGTCAACCACTGGCATTAGCCTGGTTTGACCCCTTCTGGTTGAGCAATTGAAATGCCACCTTGTCCCCTAGATTCCTGGAGTTGTGTTTTACAACTTTCTCTTCTATCACTTCTCCAGAAAACCATCCTAAGACTAGTTTCCAGTTATGCCAAAGCCATGAACTGAATGTCGACCCTTCGACGTTCAATCCTTTTTAGCCGTTTCTTCGACCAGAGCCCTTGTGACCTTGCCCTAACCTTTTCCCCTGCATGCATGACTTATTTACTTAATACTTTTTATAGAAACTATTTTCCGTATGCTTATGGTATGTGTTTGTGTGTTGGTTGATTGCCGCAGAGTCAGAAGCTGAAGGAGCGGAAGAAGTCTTTGAAGATCCGTCTGAGTATTTAGACCCAACATCGCAAGGCAAGCCTCATTCCTTTGATCATGTCTCACCCAATATTTTCATATGAAGTATATTCACTGTTTCTTACTATGCATGCTTAATTGAGATACAAGTTATATTTGAATGACGTGAATAGATATGACCCAATGAATCATGAAACCCCTTTTGTTATTGAACCTTCATATATATGCTTTTGTCACCCTAGGACTCATATACTGAATATTCACATTAAACTTGAAATGGTCAAATACATGAGAAGTTATAATGAAAACCGTTTTGTCAAGAAAACTGATAAAAGGGATCAGTAGTGAGGATTGGATTGTATGGAGAGGGTGCGGTGCGCACCAGGGAATGTGAATGTTCCTCACTATTGGTTCATAAGGACAAGAACCTTGTGCTGTGTCTCTATACGAATTGTAAACGTACCAACCACTTGCCTGGTATGGGACAGGCACAACTTAGTAGCTTTTTGGTATTAGCAGTTCCCTGCATGGTTTGTCGGTCTGGTTTCTCGCGTGGAAACTGGTGGGCCGCAGTTCGGCCATGAGTGATGTGAGTTCAGAAAAATGATGAGAGATAAAGGTGGAAAGAAGGAAGGCGCCCTACGCCTCAGATTAAGCCGTGCGCGGTTGTAATCTTGAATGGTCATAAGTCTTGCGTGGACACAGACCAAGGCTATGTGTCTTGCGGGAACATAAGCCAGAGGCTAGGAAGTAAGGCAGTGGGGAGGACCCACAACGGTATTTGAGACTTAATTGTCTATTTACTGGGCGGGGATACTGTTAATACTGAACTGTAAAATTGTTGTGTGATCTCGGCCTTGTCACATGTGTGTAAGTCACATGGAGCTGATCCGACTTGAAAGCCGAGTGAACCAGTGGATTTAAAAAGAGGTACACCTTTGCAAAGTGTAAAAGAAGTATCAGATACTCTGTACTCCCAGGTTCAGGAGTCTTTTCGTAGTGGATGTTATCCATGGGTTATAGCACAAGTAAATGTTTGGAATGTTTTCATAATGCGGTTAACAAAGTAGTGACTCATGGGAGACCACTACATCTAATGTTTTATCGAAAACCTGTTTAATGTTTAAAGTATCATTTTCATGACAAAGTACTGTTTTACTGAACAAATGACTTGGAAATCTATATATCTCTATCCATATGAACCTGAAACCCCGGAATCATATATTTCACTCTCATGTAAGTATAATCACATTAATCCCTGGAATGAGTGTTGCTGAGCACCAAGTGCTCACCCTTGCATTTTTATCCCACTGTAGAAGAGGGATTCGAGGATCCCGATTCTTTCAGTTATGAGTACTCACCTGAAGATGGAAGCACCCCGGGCGAGCCCACGTTCTAGAAGGATTGCGCGCCAAGTCAAGTCAGATGTGGGAGAAGCCCCTCCAACCCCGCTGAGGATGGAAGTCAAGCTGTTTGTTGTTGCTTTGTGTTTTATGTTGTGTGTTCGGTACTTCGATACCGATTCTGGTTTTGATAAACTAGTTATTTTCTTAGCAACTCTACTTAGCGCCATTTTTGGTGCTTTGGCTATGTAATATTGGCCATGTTGGCCTGATACTTGTTTAATGTTATTACTATGCTTGTGTGGTTTGGAGCTCATGTGATATCCTGCTGTGTGTAACCTACCTGGGCGGTTACCAAGGTGATCCTCAAATGGGGGTCTCACAGCGAATGGTATCAGAGCATGAAGCTTGACTGTAGGTCGTGACCCTTACTAGAATGGGCGTCCCTAAAGTAGAGAATCGCTAGATTATTTGGTAAAAATCTAATTGTGAAAAACCTAATTTGTTTAAGAAAAGCATAATGAGTATTATTTGAAAATTTTCAAAACCGTTTTCCTACTTTTAAGTGTTCCGTGTCTCATCATCGCAGATGGCCCCTGGTAAGAAGCTGATTCACGGAGACGAGTTGGGATCATGGGCGTTGATGCTTTGGATGATGTTGCAATTTCTGGGAGCAAGAGACAACCAGCGACCCGTATACTACGTCCGTCGAGAAGAAGTAGATGGTAGACCTTTTGGTTTCCGTGCCTCGGTGATTGTGTACGAGATTCCAGAGATCGGGAGAGGATCAACAAGAAAGGAAGCTCGTAGAGAAGAAGAAGAAGATGCTATCCAAGACGCTGCTCGTCGTGCTATAGGTACCATCCGCCAGCTGTACGATGATTTTCTTATAGGTTCTCCTTTCTGCTTTGTACCCTACCAAGTTCCCGGATCGGATCGTCGAACTGTTCATCCCTCCACCAACCAGAGAGACGCCATCCTGACCAAAACCAGAGATGTAGTCCAAGTCTTGGAGTCAAGCTACACTCGGTTGTTGCGTGAGCATGAAAATGCTCGGGATGACCGTCACTATCTCAAAGGAGCGCTTGCGAAGGTTCGCTCAGAACTCCAAGAGAAAGAGAAGCAGATTCAAGAGTTGGCTGAACCTAGCAGAGCACGAGAAGTCGAAGACGAAGGATCGGTGAACAAGAAGAACCGCTTGAAGATAAGACTCACAGCCCGCAAGAGTGTGGGAAGACCTAGGGATTACCTGGGTTATTTCACACCTGCTTCGCGTGGCATTGTGATAAACACCCCTGCACCAGAATATCCTACTCTCACGAAAGGGAAGGAAGTTCCTGAAGGCAAAGGAAAAGAGATTGCTACATGCAACACCAACGATTCATCTGAGGAAGAAGAGGACAATGATATGGAATGGGACCCTATGGATGCCGACGAAGATCAAGAAGAGGAAGACCCTGAAGAAGTGGAACCTTGCAGCTCTTCCAGGACCGACAGGAGATCCTAGTTTTCTCTTCAGCTTGACCCTTCTGCTTTAACCCTTGTAATCGTTAGCTTTTAGCTCTTGGTGTGGTAGCTGCTTTGTTTGTATTGTTTGTTGGTAACTCTAAGGCTGTAAAGGTGAAAACCTTGTATCTTTTGAAAACCTTTGAAAATAGCAATCGCATGTTCCAATCCAATCTCTTGGGTTGATCTTTCATTCAGCTTGTGTTCAATTTGTGCTCTTTTGAATTAGTAGTCTTCTCTCAATTATCCTGTCAGAACAGAATGGTGAACACCAGAGGAAGAATCCAAGGTTCGGAAGAAGCCCCAAGGAACACATCAACGAGAAGGACTAGAGATACCTCAGATCAGCCAAATTCATCGACCTCGGTACCGCAAGGAGGAAACCTGACAGAAATACTCATATGGATGGAACAAAACCGACAGAGATCTGCAGAGGTACAGAGTCAAATTCTGGAACAGTTGATGCAAAACTCCGCAACACGACGCGAGGAAGGTTCGAACATTGGAGCAAGACTGACAGACTTTCAAAAGACGCGTCCTCCAACTTTCTCCTGCACTGAAGACCCGATTGTGGCAGACGATTGGTTAAGAGAAATTGAGAGGAAATTAGACACTGTCAGGTGTAATGATGAAGAGAAGCTGCTATATGGACCCCATCAGCTCACAGGATCGGCTGCAGCATGGTGGGAAAATTACAAGACGGTACACCCTGATCAGAATTCCATTACCTGGAATGAATTCAAGGAACAATTCCGTAAGTACCATGTCCCCAAAGGAGCTATCCAAGCCAAACGCAGAGAATTCTTGAATTTAAGGCAAGGAGGAAGGACGGTGAAGCAGTATTTGCACGAATTCATCAAATTGGCCAGGTATGCACCTGAAGATATCATGACAGAAGAGCGGAAGATCGACAGATTTTGTGAAGGCCTACAAAACTCATATCAGTATCACCTATCAACGCACGAGTTCACGGACTTCCAAGTCCTTGTGAATCGAGTGCTCAAAATGGAGGAGAAAAGAGGCATAGTAGAAGAAGACCGCAAGAGGAAAAGTATAGCATACCCTTTTCAAGGAAATTCTAGCCGAGGAAGACCAGCGCCATATGCCAGAGCCGCTTTCAGAGCACCCGCACCTCCAAGACCCTAGAGGACCTCATCACCAACAACTCTAACATGTCCCGGATGCAAAGGGAGTCACCTCTATAAAGATTGTACGCTGAAGAATACAGAGTGTTTCCATTGTGGCAGAAGAGGACACCGCAGAGACACTTGTCCACTTCAACATTTACCTCCCAATGTTGCTAAAGCTCAGGCAGCCAAATCTCCCGCACCTGCACGAACTATTGCCAGAGGAGCACCACAAACCAGAGGAGGAAGATTCCAAATCAGCAGAGGAAGAGGAGCACCAACCGCCGGAGGAAGACTCAACTTCGTGACTGCTGCAGAAGCAGGAGAGGCAACTGACGTCGTGATCGGTAGACTCTTGATCTCCTCTCAGATTTCAGTTGTTTTATTTGATCCCGGTGCAACTCATTCATTCATGTCAAAAGATCGCTTGTTGAGTAATAATTTGCCTGTGGTTGCTTTAGAGCATCCTATCATCATTCAGTCACCTGGTGCTAGGATGATTGTTAATTCCATCTGTAGAAATGTTGCCTTCTGTATCGGCAATCTAGAATTCCTGGCAGACATGCTAGTTCTAAACCTTCAAGGATTAGATGTCATTCTTGGAATGGATTGGCTGGCCAAGCATAAGGGATTGATGGATTGTGAGAAGAAAACAATCACCCTGACAAATGCCATTGGAAAGCAAGTCACATTCCATGCAGACAGAACTCCAATCTGCGACCACCTGCAGAGATTGAACTGCATTGAAGAAGTGAAGCTTGAAGAGGTACCGATTGTCAATGAGTACCTAGAAGTCTTTCCAGAAGAACTTCCCGGATTGCCACCAGATAGGGATATAGAGTTCACTATTGAACTGAAACCCGGATCTGCTCCGTATGCTAGGAAGTTGTTTCGGATGACAGGTCATGAGCAAGAGGAACTGAAGAAGCAGATAGCTGAATTGGAAGAAAAAGGATTCATCAGATCAAGCTCATCACCATGGGGAGCCCCAGTGCTCTTTGTTAAAAAGAAAGATGGTAGCATGCGACTTTGCATAGACTACCGTAAGTTAAACGACATGACCATTAAGAACAAATACCCCTTACCAAGGATAGATGACCTTTTTGACCAGCTCAGAGAAGCGAAAGTGTTCTCAAGAATAGACCTGAGATCGGGATACCACCAGTTAAGGATCCGAGAGCAGGACATTCCTAAAACTACTTTCGTGATCAGATATGGGTTGCATGAGTTTACAGTGATGCCCTTTGGATTGACCAATGCACCCGCGGTATTCATGAATCTAATGAACAAGATCCTTATGGAATTCCTGGATAAGTGCATTATTGTATTTGTAGATGATATCCTAGTCTATTCCAAGACAGAGGAGGAGCACACATACCACCTGAGGATAGTGCTACAGAAACTAGTAGACCACCAGCTATATGCCAAGTTCAGCAAATGTGCTTTTTGGCTGAAGAAAATCTCTTTCTTAGGACACATCATCTCAGGAGAAGGAATATTTATGGACCCGTTGAAGATACAAGCTGTTACTGATTGGAAACAACCTGAAACCACAACAGAAGTTAGAAGTTTCTTAGGATTGGCGGGATATTATCGAAGGTTCGTAGAAGGATTCTCAAAGATCACCAAACCACTGACCCAGCTATTGAAAAAGAACGCCTCTTTTAATTGGACCGAGGAGTGCGAAAGAAGTTTTGAGGAATTGAAGAAAAGACTGACAACTGCACCAATCCTGATACTACCGGACGTCAAAAAGGATTTTCAAGTCTACTGTGACGCCTCCAAACAAGGATTGGGATGTGTATTGATGCAAGAAAGGAAAGTGATAGCTTATGCATCAAGACAACTACGACCTCATGAGGAGAATTATCCAACACATGATTTGGAGCTAGCTGCGGTCGTACATGCACTAAAGATATGGAGACACTACTTACTAGGCAGTAAGTGCGAAATTTACACGGATCATAAGAGCCTGAAATATATCTTCACGCAACAGGAGTTGAATATGAGGCAGAGAAGATGGCTAGAACTGATCAAAGATTATGATCTAGAGATCCACTATCACCCAGGAAAAGCCAATGTAGTAGCTGATGCTTTGAGCAGGAAGTCTCGTTGCAACCAGATAACCCAGCTAGAAGTGCCAACGCAACTAGTTAAGGACTTCGAAAGGTTGCAATTGGAATTAGTGGACCAAGGAACCATTACTACCCTGAAAATGGAATGTGAGTTGAAGGACAAGATCCGACAAGCTCAAGCGATTGACCCAGACCTTCAAGAGATGAAGGAGGACATGAAGAGAAAAGATACAACCAACCTTCGAGAAGATGAACAGGGAATTCTATGGTACGATGACCGTATCTGCATTCCAAATGACAACGAGATCAAAGGCCTGATCATGCAAGAAGCTCATCAAACACCATATTCCATACACCCAGGCAGCACCAAAATGTACAAGGACTTGAAGAAAAATTTTTGGTGGAAAGGAATGAAGAGAGAAATTGCCAAGTTTGTCGCAGCTTGTGACACATGCCAAAGAGTGAAAGCAGAACATCAAAAGCCTGCGGGACCGCTACAACCTCTACAAATCCCAGAGTGGAAATGGGATGAAATCGGAATAGATTTTATTGTGGGACTACCAAAGACAAGAAAAGGATTCGATTCTATATGGGTCATAGTAGATAGATTAACAAAGGTAGCACATTTTCTCCCAGTAAAGACCCTATATACAGCTAAGGACTTAGCAGAGCTGTATCTCAGCAGAATAGTCATCCTGCACGAAGTGCCGAAGGCTATCGTTTCCGACAGAGGAGCCCAGTTCATTTCAAGATTTTGGCAAGAGTTGCAGAAAGCCCTGGGCACAAGGTTAAAATTCAGTACCGCTTACCACCCTCAAACTGGAGGTCAGACTGAAAGGGTAAACCAAATTTTGGAAGATATGTTGAGGGCTTGTGTTTTGGATTATGGAGACTCTTGGGAGTCATTTCTACCGTATGCAGAGTTCACATACAACAACAGTTTCCAAGCAAGCCTACAAATGGCACCATATGAAGCTCTATATGGAAGAAGATGCCGCACGCCTCTGTATTGGACAGAAATTGGTCAAAAGCAACATCTAGGACCCCAGTTGGTAGAAGAAGCCACAGCCCACGTCAGGATCATACAAGAAAAACTGAAAACAGCTCAATCTAGACAGAAAAGCTATGCAGATAATCGTAGAAGAGAGCTATCATTTGAAGAAGGCGATTACGTGTATCTCAAGGTTATGCCATACAAAGGAGTTCGAAGATTCCAGATGAAGGGAAAGTTAAAACCTAGATATGTGGGACCATATCGAATTCTGGAAAAGCGAGGTGAAATGGCATACAAGTTGGAATTGCCACTAGAACTAACCGGAATTCATGATGTATTTCATGTATCTCAGCTGAAGAAATGCTTGAGAAAACCAACAGAACAGATATCTCCTGCAGAGATTGAGATTCAACCAGACTTATCTTGTCAAGAATACCCTGTTAGAATTCTGGAAACCAGAGAGAAAGTGCTGAAGTCAAGAACCCTCCGATTCTGCAGAGTCCAGTGGAACAATCACTCAGAGGAGGAGTCAACTTGGGAAAAAGAAGAAGATCTCCGCCGAGAATTTCCCTTCCTATTCTCTGACTTGCCCTAATCTCGAGGACGAGATTGTTTCTAAGGTGGGTAGATTTGTAACACCCCTGTTTTTGCCAAACCCTAAAATAGCCAAAATCCACATCTGGACCCCAAACCCTAATCTGCTTCAGCCATTCCCTTCTAAATGTTGTTCAGAGCATTTTTCCCTTCACGACCATCTCCAAAATCCCATCCTAAAGCTGAGTTTCAACCCTCGCCATTTTTAAAACCCTAATTACCCTATTTTACCCTAAACCGTTTTCCCCAATTGTGTCGAAACTCTTCGGATCTTGCCCGATCTTACCAAACTCTGGCCAGATAAGTTCTAATAATCTTTTGCAACTTACCTGCGAAATCAGATTTCAGATCGGACCCTTAGATCTCCAGATTTGCAATCAGGCCCAAGTTCTATTCAAATTTTCCTCGCAGAACAGTCCCTGGAGCAAGTTTCAGAAATTGCAGAACGGCCCAAACTTCTTTTCAAGTCCATTCGACCAGCGCCTGGTCGTTGCTTTCGACCAGTGCATGTCGACGTTGCCGCGCCGTGGTTTTCGCCGCGTTTGCTCGCCGCCGGCCACCGCTTCTTGTCGCCTGTGTTGTGAACAACTGAGCCACCCCGCGCGCACGTGCCAGCACCATTGCTTCGCCTTGTCCAGTGGTTAAACGGCCGCGCTCCAGAACTTTGTTTTCGCGCGCGCGCTCCCGTTGCCGTGGCAATTGCATGCGTGTACGTGTCACCGCCGGAGCTTCGCTGTTGCCTCCGCATCTGCGCCGTTCCAGGTGAAGTCCCAATGCATCTGGCAAAGCTGCAGCACCGCCTGAGCGCGATCGCATCACCGTCGCCGTCGTTGCGCCTGCGCCCGACAAATTTCTCCCCGGCGCAAGCAACCGCTGTCGTGTTTTCCCTCGCAAGCTCCGTCCCCGTGCCTATTTAAACCCTCCAGTGCTGTGCTTAAGCCTCATCTCAGGACTTAGCCATTTTTCCAGAGCTCTCGCCGTTTTCGCTTTCTTCTCCGGCGAGCCAGTGAGTGAGCTCACGGTGCCAGCCCATTTCACTGCACCATTCTCCAATCCAAGTTCACCAGTGAGTTCCCCTCATTCCCCTCTCTGTTTAGTAGCAACCAATTGCACCAGATCGATTCCCATCGCCGGTGATCGCCGGAAAACCAGAAAACCCCTGTTCCCTCAATGCTATCCCATTCATCCCGAATTAGCTTTCGTCCCAGTAGTAGAAATTGATCCTTAGCCATTTCTTAGCAAGCCTGTTGAATCAGGATCCCCAATTGCGCGCAAATCGAAGAAATCCCAAATTGGAACCTCAGCCGTTCGCCGGACTTCGACGCCAAGCTTCTCCGGCCATCTCCCAGCAAAACTAACCTCTCCAGTAGCTTTGTTGTGCCCTAGAGATCATCCCCAAGCTTGAAATTGAGCTCTTTCGCCCTGTATCAAAAATCCCCGAGCTCCAGTGTCTTCTTCTCCAGCGCCGGTCGCCGGAATTATTTCCCGGCCGATCTAGCCCCTGAAACCTTGTCTCTTAGCTTCGCCTCACCTCCCTGAGCAATATCTTCCACTAGCTCGATCCCTGAATCGACCTGAATCAAAAGTTATTCCAATGCCAAGATCACTGTCCAGTAGCTCAGTTCATGTCCAGGCCACCGTAGTTCATCGCCGGATTTGGCCGCCCTCCGGCCACCTTCAGCTCTTGTCCCTGTTGAGTATTTTCTTCCTGTTAGTAATGCCTACCTCCCAGACAAAGTGTTGCATCAATTGGAGCCCTGGATCAAAAGTTAAGTCATGCCCTAGTTTCTGGCCATGTCCAGCACTATGTCAGTGCATGTCAACCACTGGCATTAGCCTGGTTTGACCCCTTCTGGTTGAGCAATTGAAATGCCACCTTGTTCCCTAGATTCCTGGAGTTGTGTTTTACAACTTTCTCTTCTATCACTTCTCCAGAAAACCATCCTAAGACTAGTTTCCAGTTATGCCAAAGCCATGAACTGAATGTCGACCCTTCGACGTTCAATCCTTTTTAGCCGTTTCTTCGACCAGAGCCCTTGTGACCTTGCCCTAACCTTTTCCCCTGCATGCATGACTTATTTACTTAATACTTTCTATAGAAACTATTTTCCGTATGCTTATGGTATGTGTTTGTGTGTTGGTTGATTGCCGCAGAGTCAGAAGCTGAAGGAGCGGAAGAAGTCTTTGAAGATCCGTCTGAGTATTTAGACCCAACATCGCAAGGCAAGCCTCATTCCTTTGATCATGTCTCACCCAATATTTTCATATGAAGTATATTCACTGTTTCTTACTATGCATGCTTAATTGAGATACAAGTTATATTTGAATGACGTGAATAGATATGACCCAATGAATCATGAAACCCCTTTTGTTATTGAACCTTCATATATATACTTTTGTCACCCTAGGACTCATATACTGAATATTCACATTAAACTTGAAATGGTCAAATACATGAGAAGTTATAATGAAAACCGTTTTGTCAAGAAAACTGATAAAAGGGATCAGTAGTGAGGATTGGATTGTATGGAGAGGGTGCGGTGCGCACCAGGGAATGTGAATGTTCCTCACTATTGGTTCATAAATACAAGAACCTTGTGCTGTGTCTCTATGCGAATTGTAAACGTACCAACCACTTGCCTGGTATGGGACAGGCACAACTTAGTAGCTTTTTGGTATTAGCAGTTCCCTGCATGGTTTGTCGGTCTGGTTTCTCGCGTGGAAACTGGTGGGCCGTAGTTCGGCCATGAGTGATCTGAGTTCAGAAAAATGATGAGAGATAAAGGTGAAAAGAAGGAAGGCGCCCTACGCCTCAGATTAAGCCGTGCGCGGTTGTAATCTTGAATGGTCATAAGTCTTGCGTGGACACAGACCAAGGCTATGTGTCTTGCGGGAACATAAGCCAGAGGCTAGGAAGTAAGGCAGTGGGGAGGACCCACAACGGTATTTGAGACTTAATTGTCTATTTACTGGGCGGGGATACTGTTAATACTGAACTGTAAAAGTGTTGTGTGATCTCGGCCTTGTCACATGTGTGTAAGTCACATGGAGCTGATCCGACTTGAAAGCCGAGTGAACCAGTGGATTTAAAAAGAGGTACACCTTTGCAAAGTGTAAAAGAAGTATCAGATACTCTGTACTCCCAGGTTCAGGAGTCTTTTCGTAGTGGATGTTATCCATGGGTTATAGCACAAGTAAATGTTTGGAATGTTTTCATAATGCGGTTAACAATGTAGTGACTCATGGGAGACCACTACATCTAATGTTTTATCGAAAACCTGTTTAATGTTTAAAGTATCATTTTCATGACAAAGTACTGTTTTACTGAACAAATGACTTGGAAATCTATATATCTCTATCCATATGAACCTGAAACCCCGGAATCATATATTTCACTCTCATGTAAGTACAATCACATTAATCCCTGGAATGAGTGTTGCTGAGCACCAAGTGCTCACCCTTGCATTTTTATCCCACTGTAGAAGAGGGATTCGAGGATCCCGATTCTTTCAGTTATGAGTACTCACCTGAAGATGGAAGCACCCCGGGCGAGCCCACGTTCTAGAAGGATTGCGCGCCAAGTCAAGTCAGATGTGGGAGAAGCCCCTCCAACCCCGCTGAGGATGGAAGTCAAGCTGTTTGTTGTTGCTTTGTGTTTTATGTTGTGTGTTCGGTACTTCGATACCGATTCTGGTTTTGATAAACTAGTTATTTTCTTAGCAACTCTACTTAGCACCATTTTCGGTGCTTTGGCTATGTAATATTGGCCTGATACTTGTTTAATGTTATTACTATGCTTGTGTGGTTTGGAGCTCATGTGACATCCTGCTGTGTGTAACCTACCTGGGCGGTTACCAAGGTGATCCTCAAATGGGGGTCTCACAACATGATCCTATGCTATTGAGGGAAAAGAGGTGAGAGGGTTTTTTCCAAAAATACTTTTCTTCCAAGCTTTTGAAATCTCATGCTCATGGCAGCATTTCATATACTTAGGGCACAATCCACATGCCTCTTAGGTATCACATGATCACTAAATTGTGGTACTACCGCGACACGTCAACACATGACAGCCCACGGCAGCACCCCTTATCATGACAACACATGTCATTTGGGTAATCTTGACTGAACAAATTTTAATTTATAAAACAATAGTTGTGTCACACCCCGTGGATTTAATCCACCGCGGCATACTCCTAAAACTCGGGAGCATGAAGTATTCGAATACATTTTTAACTGTGCAGAGGGGTACCAATTTACCCGCAAGATATATCCTCTTTCATGCCCTTCCTATCACAAGGATTGGACCCCTGACTCACTTCATACTGTGAGTGGCAAGGTGGAGATAACAAGAACTTTTGCCATGTTTCACACACAGCTCACCCCAGACCCCGTGGTTTTCTTCACGCAAACCACAGTTGTGGCAGGGTTTCACAACCCCCACTAATTGGCGTCTTCCCCTCAGGGTCAGCGTGCATGATCACATCCTGTGATATGTGTTGGAGCGCACCCCGTGTTAATCGTGAGTTTGTCATATAGGGGTTTCATGTGTGATCCACATACTACTTGTTCAGGCCTGTCCCATACCAGCCTTGCGGTCGGCACGTTAATCATGCCACTAGACGCACAACACAAGGTTCTATGTCCTTATATGCCAGTGACCAGATCATACCACAATCCATGCACTTCCAGTGCTGGCACATCCTGTGCGACCAAGCACCTCCAGTGCTTTCACCATTCCATACCAAAATACTGGTCACGGCTAGGGGTTTTATTTCAGGAATATAAATATATATAATATATTAGTTCATGGTTCATTATTTGATCAATTCACATTTCACAAGCATCAGCCTGATGCTGCCATTTCATAATTCAACTATTCTCAATCTTTCTCATGCAATATTATTATTTTATAATCAAGATATATTCTAGCAATTCATAAAATATAGGTTCAAGATGTTCAAGAATATGTCTTGCCTTCCGCGTCGTAAGAAACAGCAGTTGATGTCGGGTCTGCGACGAAATCTTCGAACTCGGACTCTTGCTCTGAACAAGGATCAAACGAGCAAACAGGCATTACAATCAATTCTACTCTTACTAATCCACTATATGCGATAATGCAAGGAGAAACACTTAGGCGATACAAGATTTGAGAGTTCTGGGAAACGATTAGGGTTAAACTATGGAAACCAAGGTTAAGATTAGTTGTCAAGGGTTTACAAGGTTCCAAATGTTCCAAAATATCAGAATGATATCAAGGCTGCGGCTGGTTCACTCAAAAACAGCGAACGCCTTTAGGTCGACATTCGGTTCAAGGCATCGACATAGGGTCGATGGATGATAGAGGGCTCAACTCAAGTTATGGCAGTAGAATAAAATGTAGATCACAACATCAGGAGTCTAAGGGACAAAGTTATGTTCAGTTTGCATACCCAGAAGGGGTCAAACTGGCCCAATGCCATTGCTGACATAGGCTGACAAGGGCTGACAATGCCGAAGAATGGCATTGACATGGTTTGAATAGTTTCTAGTGGCCAAAATGGGTTTTGATTCAAGCATATGATGCACAAGGTAGTGAGGTAACTATTTGACAAAGTATTTTCTGTTTTTGATGACTAGAGGTGGGTGAACAGGGCTAATGCCACTGACTGGCATAGTTTGACATAGAGTTGTCATGGCCAGAAACTAGGGTTTGCCATAACTTTTGATCTAGGGCTCCAAATGATGCACCACTTTGTCTGGTAGTTAGACATTTGTAACAGGAACAAATGTCTCAACAGGATCTAGGGCAGGAGATGGCCGGAAAGTGATGAAAACCGGCAAAGAAGTTGGCTGGCCTGGAGCACAAGCAACTTAAATAGTGCAGTAACTAGGGCATAGCTATATCTCACAATCTAGGCCGAATTGGTAGTCGTGATAGAAGACAAAGTTGCTCAGAATGGTCCAAAACATCTAAATGGCAAAGTGGTTTGAGCTGGAGTGGCTGGATTTGGAAGATACTAGCTGGAGAAAAGATGAACTCAAATCTGATTTGGGCATTTCTGATTTAAAGTGATTGAACTCAATTACTTGCTTGTGTATGGTCCTCAGGGTACTAGAAATGCATTGGTGAAGTTAGATTAACAGATTGCTCAACAGAGAAGCTAAATCAGCAAGTACAAGTTCATGTTCATGGCTGGAAATTGGGGGTTTTTGTTTTACAACGAATTTGCTCAAACCAATAGCTCAGGGGTCTTAAGTGAGCTATTATAAGCATCTTTCACTACTGGCTCGAAGATCAATTCATTCTGGAATGAAGTTAATTGCTCGCCGGAGCTACTGGAGAGAAAAGGAAATCGCCGGCGACTGAAGGTGTTTAAACTAAATTCCAAGCTCGAGAAGCATGAGGGGGATGAGAGAAACTCACTGGGGGTGTTGGATTGAAGAAGGAAGCAGTGGTTGAAGCTAGCACCGAAGCTCCCTTTGCTGCTCACCGGGGAAGAAGAAGACACAATGCTGCTGCTGGTTTTCTGGTGTTTTGGAGTGTGGTGAAGTTGGCTAAGTCCCAGGGGGTATAAATAGGCAAAGCTGGAGGTTCTCAACGGTTGGAAAAGCTCGGGGAGTTGTAGCCGGCAAGATGCGACTGGATTGGACTTCACGGCGAAGACAGGCGGCGAAACGACTCGGTTCAGCGGCCGTGAGGGCTTTTGCAGGTGATGGGAAGGTGAACTGATGGCTGGCCGCGGCGAGTTCTCCATGTGGCTATGCTTTCCTGTTGGAGCCGTTGCCGGTGGCGTGCAAAGGAGAGAAACCAGCTGGTCGCGATCCTCGCTGGAGAAGATCCACAGTGGCCAACGCCGAGCACACACGTGGCAGCAGGCGAAGCAAACAGTAGTGGCGCGCTCGTGGTCGAAGGCTCCCATGCTCGTGCGCTGTTCCAGGTCGTGGTCGAAGTCCCAGGCGCTGGTCGAGGACAGCAGCTGGTCGGTTGCACTGTTCTGGTCGATCAGGGGCATAAGTGTGAGAGTTTTAGTTGAAATCTGGACTGATTTGTAAATCTGGTTTTAAACAGGTTTAATTTGGAATTTGATTTCATGGATGAGTATAATATTTCTATTAATACTCATTTAGCTCAAATCTGGAGAAAATTTGATAAGGTTTGAGGGATTTCACCTATTTCCGAAAATAGGATAAAATTAGGGTAAAATAGATCTGGATTTTGTCAATCTCGAATTCTGGTAATTAGGGTGAGATTTTGAAGTTTAAACAGAAGGGAAATCTGTATCAAATAGTATTTGGGAGGTGTTCCCTGAAGAAATTCTGAGGTTGGAGTTGATTCGTGGATTTTAGCCTTTTCAGGCTTCCAGGTAAACAGGAAAGGACCTATTCGCAGTAAAATTTGGACTAAACTGCGAAAAGTACTTAGATGAAACAATCTGGTTTCCAACTTTTTGGAGCAAATTGAGGATGCATCTAAGAACATATTCCAAAAGATACTTGAGTCTGGATAGGGTTAGATCATGATAACTCAGTTATCTGGAAACTGGGGTATTTAGGGTAAATCTGAATTTCCTATTTTCGAAAACAGAAAGAGACTTGGATACTGGGAGTTAGGGTTAGAATTCAATTTGGTTCCTGAAGACTTTTATCTTCATAATAACTGGTAGGTTAAATCTGGATGGTCAGATATTGATCTGGATCTAGAGAATAGATTCGGAGATTTTTTTAGGGTTTGAGAGAGATTAGGGTTCAGCTGATCTGGCTACTGCTACAGGGATACATGCATGCAGGATTTTATGCAAAAACTTTTCACCCCCAAAACCAGGGTGTTACATAGGCGCGGTTCAGATCGGTGAAGTCCATGCACATCTGCCACTTGCCATTCGATTTCTTGACGAGGACGGGGTTCACGAGCCACTCGGGGTGCAAGACCTCCCGAATGAACCCCGCTTCTCGGAGTTGGGCGATCTCCCCCTTGATTGCCTCTTGGGGCTCCAGGGAGAGTTTCCTCAGCTTCTGTTTAACGGGGGGGTGACCGGGGGTCACCGCGAGCTTGTGCTCAATGACCCCCCGGGCGACGCCCCGCATGTCCGAGGGCTTCCACGCGAAAACGTCGGAGTTCTCGCACAGGAAAGCCATAAGTTGTGCTGCATGCTCCCCGGAGAGCTCCGCCCTGATCCGGACGGTTTTGTCCCCATGGTCCGGGGACAGCAGGACCTTGCGGAAGCCCCCTTCCGGACGCGACTTGGGGAGGGGCCTCCCGGGAGGTATCGACGGGATGTCTGGTTTCGGGGGAGAGGCCTCCCCCCCGGCGCCTTAATGATGTTGACGCTTCTGATTTTGGCGGCGGCGCGCTCGTATAGAGCACGGGCCATGTCTTGGTCTCCCCGGACGTTGATCATGCCGTGCCGCCCGGGGATCTTCATGTAGAGGTAGTTTTGATGGGTGGCAGCCCCCAGGCGGTTGATGGTGGTCCTCCACATGATCGCGTTGTAGGAGGAGGGGAGGTCCACTATGTCGAATCGGACCATCTCAGTCCGGTAGTTCTCCGGGGTGCCGAATGTCATGTGGAGATCCACATTCCCCACAGGATGGATCGCCTTCCCCGGGACGAACCCTTGCAGGGGCCCTGCCGCGGGCTGCAGAAGCTTCTCATCCACCTGCATCTCCTTGAAGGCCTTTAGGAAGAGGACGTCGGCGGAGCTCCCGCCATCCACGAGGATGCGGGCCAGGTGGCAGTTGTAGATGGTGGCGGAGACGATGAGCGCGTCGTCGCGGGGGAAGCAAACCCCGCGCACGTCTTCCGCCGTGAAAGTGAGGGGGACGTCCGACCACTTGGGTGGTAGAGACGTGTGCCGCACCCCCTCCCACGATGACGTTGATGCAGCACTGGGAAGTTTGGAAGGGGAGAGTTTTTGAAGGCTCCCCCTCCTGTGTCTGCCCCTGCTGACCCCCCCGCGGGGGCAGGAAGGGCCGGAACAGCTGGCCGAGGGGGCAAGGAGGCCGGAGTCCCCCCCTACCATGCTGGTCGAGGAACGCCGGGAAGTGCTGCAGCAGCTGGTGGCACTCCCAGGTAGCATGGGTACTGGACCCGTGGAAGCTGCACCACGCTCCTTCCCTGCCTCCCCCCGCTGGGCCTTCCTGACCGTGGGAAGACTGTCCTCCCCCATGTCCTTTCAGCTTGGGGAAGGGGCGGTTGCCCCTCAGGGGGTCGCGTGAGCCGCCTCTGCCCTCGAGGAAAAAGGTGTCCCGAGGCCGTGGCTCGTTACGCCCCCCCTGCCTGGGGCGTTTGAGGGGGTCCCTGGCCCCCCGGTTGGCGGGGGCGGGAGCCCCCTGGGGCTTCTTTCAGAGGTCATCTTCCTCTGCCCGAGCGTACTTTTCGAGTACGTTGAAGAGCTCGTCGGTGGAGGAGGGGCAGCTCCAGGAGAGCCTCCGATGGAGCTCCTCGGGAGGATCCCGCTTTTGCACGCTTCGATGACCGTAGAGTCGGGGACATGAGCCACCTTGCTCTTCACTTGGGCGAAGCGCTTGAAGAAGCTTCGGATGGTCTCCCCCGTCTTCTGTCAGACGGTGTACAGCTGTGAAGAGTCCAGGGGACGCACGTAGTTCCCCTGGAAGTTCGCGCAGAACTCACGTTTGAGCTGCGCAAAAGACTTGATGGAGCCGGCCTTCAGGTTCTAGAAGCAGGAGCGGGTGATGTCCGTGAAGTAGAGGGGGAAGACGTTGCATTGCACCATCTCGTCCCCCCCGGCCGCAGAGATGGCTGTGGAGTATACCTGCACAAATTCGTAAGGGTCGGCCTCACCGTTATAGTGCTCGATGTGCGGCGGGCGGTAGGGCCGCGGCCACCGAATGCTCCGAAGTCTGCGGCATAGGGGCTGATTAGCCCCCTGCACTTCCTGGGGAGAGTCCCGGTCGCTGTCTTCTTTGACAGGGGACACGCCCTCGTTGTCGGAGTCGGGAAGCGGTCCAAGAGGTCCGCCGGAGTGGCGGTGCGACGCTTTTCTTCTGGACCGGGGCTGAGTTCCCGGACTTCCGGGCTCTCCTCCGGAGAGGTTGGCTCCTCGGCTGGTCTCTTGCCCTGACCGGTGCGAGAGCGAGGCTCTCCGCAACCGCGGCCAGGGGGAAGTTCTTCCCCGCGCTTGGGTGAATGCATTCGCTCGACCTCCTCCCGGGAGAATCGGACCTGGTCCGCCGGGGGCACCCTCGGGGGTGGCCCAAGGGGAGGAGGGAGCTCATGCACCGTAGCTGCCGGCCTGGAAGCTATCGTGACTGACTGGGGGGAGCCCCCTGCGAAGACCCCCGGAACCGGAAAGGGGGAAGCCCCTGTATCATCTGGAACCGAGGAGGGGGCGCCCGCGGCGACGTTCGGAACCGAAGTGGAGGGAGCCCCCGTGGCGACGACCGGAATCGGAAAGGGGGAAGCCCCTGTAATATCCGGAACCGACGAGGGGGGAGCCCCCGCGGCGACGTCCGGAATCGGGGAAATCCGCTGAGGCAGGGGAGCTGCTCTGTCGACCGCCCCCGGTGCGGTAAACGCGACACGCGGGGCGGAACTGGCTCCCAGCACAGGGAAAATCCCCGGCATGTATTGGGCCCCCGGTGCCACGAAGGGCCCGGGCATGAAGTACCCTTCCGGCACTGGGAAGGGCCCGGGTTCCGGGAAGGGTCCGAACGTATGACCCGCAGGGGGAGGGTATCCCCCACTGGGGTCATATGGGGCGGATAAACCTCCGGAGACTGGAGGGAGCGCCGAGTGACCCATAAACGGGGGCATGGCCCCCGGATATGGGTACGGCGGATATGTGGGGGCCGGTGGCCGCGCCAACACACGAAGTAGCTCATCCATGGAGCGCTGGGTGTGGAGCTGGCCCTCCACTAAAGCCTCGAGCAGGACGTCCCGGGGAGCCGGGGGAGCCGTCGGGGGGAAACTGGTCCCGGCCGAGGTTCCCGCGGTCACCAGGAGCAACCCGGAGGTAGAAGCACATAAGTTAAGAGGAGAGGTGGGAGGCGGTACCTAGGTCTGGCCGCCTCCGGGCAGAGGTGCCAGGAGAGTCGTGTCCCGGACGGGCGGCGCCGGGTCTCCAAGACCGGCGTCACCGGGAAGGGCGCGGGCCATTATTCTTGGGGAAGCCATGGCGTCTTGTCACGAGTCCCCACGGTCGGCGCCAACTGTCGTGGTATTGCGAATACCCGGGCAGGATTCGTGGATGACCCTAGCGAAGAAAACGCGGCGCGGGCTGACCGGGTGACCGGTCCTCCCCCACCGGACGAACACAGCAATTGACACGAGGATTATACAGGTTCGGGTCCCGGGGGGGGCCCTAGTCCTGTCGGCGTGCTCCCGATCGGAGTCGGCTGGGGAGGCTCTCTCGGAGAGAGGCTTCCGGAGCACACCTGTGAGCTTGGCAATTCTAGAAATAATGAATCAGTTGTTCTTAGAACAGGGGGTACAAGGGCTATTTATAGCCCCAAAAGAAAGGAAAAAAGACTAAACTACCCCGGACGCTACCGTCGGATTGAGGGGTAGCAGCGTCCTTCTCCCGGTCAGGTGCCTTGTATGCTTGACAGGTGGTCGCTGATTCCCAAGGCGCTCCTCGCGTGACCTGCACGTGATCAAGAACCAAAGACTTTACCTTTAGAAGGGCGACGATGCCCAGGACATGCACCAGAGGCGATGTCCCCGGGCAAAAGGCGGCGCTCGGGATCGGCACTGGATGCCAGGTCCCCGGCGAAAGGCGGCTGCCGGGACCGGCACCGGAGGCCAGGTCCCCGTGTAAATGGCGACGCCCGGGACATGCCCCGGAGGCCACGTCCCCGGACGAAAAGGCGGCGGCCGGGGTAGGCACCGGAGGCCACGTCCCCGGGCGAATGGCGGCGCCCAGGACATGCCCCGGAGGAAATGTCCCTGGGCGAAAGGCGGCGCCTAGGGCAGGCACCGGAGGCCAAGTCCCCAGGCGAAAGGCGGCGCCCGGGGCTGGCACCGAGGGCCACGTCCCCAGGCGAAAGGCGGCGCCTGGGACCGGGACCGGAGGCCAGGTCCCCGTGCCAATGGAGGCACCCGGGACATGCCCCGGAGGCAATGTCCCCGGGCGAATGGCGGCGCTCGGGGCAGGCACCGGAGGCCACGTCTCCGGGCGAATGTGACGCAACTTACCTAGACTTAGTCTCACGGAGATTTCCCCCAACAAAATACTTTTGCGAAATGGAAACTGAATGCATGTTTTATTAATAACTTTGCCATGTTCTCCCTAATATGATTTATCTGACGTGTCTTAATTTGACTTTCATTTTTAGTCTTGATGAAAATTAAAGTAAATACTTCTGCTAAATAGAAGGTGGTGGGAAAGGAAGGAACTGATGGTTAGATAAAAATGGAGGTCTTGTATGATTGTTTTTTTTAATTGCACTGGTGAAATGAGGGTTCGATCTTCAAAGTGAGCATGAAAGATATACACAGAAGATGCTTTTGATGGGCGTCCTGTAATAATTGGAGACTATCCAAAGGTTTGTATAGTATGTTTCTCGTTGTTTATCTGGTCAAACAACGAAGAATCATATCTTAAAATTCTTGTAAGATTGTAGGAAACTAAACCTTTTTATATGGGAAAAAATGACAATGAGAAGACAGTTTGCAATGGATCTGTTGGTTCCTAAGGTAAGTACGTTAACAAAATATCTTGATACATGAATGAAGAAAAAGGTAGTGAAGCTTTTAACTCTAGTTATGCCAATATAATTTTTTTTTCTGTTGAACTTTAGGTTGGTGAGTTTATTGGAGGAAACTAAAGGGAAGAGCGCCTTGATTACCTTGAAGCCCGGCTAGATGAATTAAATCTTAATAAAGATAGCTATTGGTGGTATTTTGATCTATGGTGATTTGGATCAGGTTAAATGCCTAAACCATGCAAATATTGAAAATAATTTGGTCAATGTGATCTTAGTTTTTGTTAAATGCCTAAACCATGGAAATATTCAAAATAAATTGGTTGATGTGATCTTAGTTTTTATTACAGATCCCAAATTAATTTTCTTATGTGCTACATCTAACTTTGACATGACTTTTCATCTTGTCAGGACAAACTTCCACTTTTCTGTTTTCAGTTCCTCATGCGGTTTTGGTCTTGAATTCGAACGAGTTGTATGGATTGTAACTAGAATAGACAACTTAAGGGATTCCATTCCATTTTCGCGAGTTCCTGTCTTTGCAGAGTTTTAGCACTCTGAGTTTTCATATATATTTTTTACTAGCTTTCTTGATTGAGAAAATCATGTGTCAACCTTTCATTGTACAAAGTTTAGTTGATCCTCGTTAATCTGGTGCAAAGCAAAGTTGTGGCAAGTTTTCATTGTTCACGGAACTTATAGGAATGATATGAGCAAAATTGTAGCCATTTTCATCTGCAGGATCATTTTTTTAATGTATATTACTATGCAATGAACTCAACATTTTTGGATGTAGAATTGATATTTTGGACTTGTATGGCATATGGATAGTTTCTTAATGAATGAATATAGTACTTGGTCCATGTTCTCGCTGAAGTCTGAATTTTGGTTGAATTATGTCATTTTTCTTTTGTTTGATACTTTTGTTGCAAAATGTGGTGTGATTTGTGTTAAGATTGTGTGTATAATATAGTTTTAGTTGTTATATTGTTATCTAATTATTGAAAAAATATACATTTAAAATTAATTATTGACACAATTCCCAATGGTACAGTTACTACAAATAATTAACATATTCAAATTTGAATGTCTAAAATCTCAATGACCGATCAGTTGGTAATAATTTATTTTCAATAGTTGTACAACTTGGATTAATATATTACAAGTAGACATAAAGGTGGGAAAGTTCAAACTTTTCAAGCCACTTACAGCTGTAAATACTCTTTGCCATTGGACCTACAGTTGGGAAAAGATATTTCAAATAATTGTACAACTTGGAATAATATATTGCAAGTGGACATATAGGTGGGAAAAGTTCAAACTTTCTAAGCGACCTACAGTTGGGAAAAAATTGCAGCTGGAAAAATTTTTTGCAGCACTTCTTTCCCCAGCGGTATCAAATCTTATTCCCAACAGCTAAAGTGCTGCAAATGCTAGCTTTTATCAACTACTGCTAGCATTGAAGTGCTATCTTATATTGGTGGCGCCAGTTTTGGCCCTTGATTTGGTTGGGTTTGTGTCTGTTCTATGAATGCTTGTGTGTGTGTTCTTGTGTCCATGTCTTGAGTGATGTGTGATGATGATTGTGAATACCTCACGTTGTAGCAAAGATCTAATCTTTCCTGGGGGTGTTTGGGAGTGGATTTGATCTAAATTTCCTAGTGTATTCACAATCTCAATACGTGTTCGACGAATTTTTGTAATAAGATTCATCAGGAAAAGTCCCATATGATCAAAAAGATCACAATAAAACACACTGTTGACAGTTAGTAAAACCTAGTCAAAACCCCACTAAATGTCGATTGGTTGAATCTGATTTAAACTAGGTCTGATTGAGTCCAATTCGAATTAGGTCTGGTCGAGTTAGATTCAGAGTTGGACTGGTTGAGTCATACCCTAAGTTTGGTTGAGTTAGATTCAGACTAGGTCTGGTGAAGTTAGACTTGGACTAGGACTGGTCGAGTAAGATCTTGGTCGGATTCGAATCAAACTTGAGTCTGGTCGAATTCGACCTGGATTAAGTCTGGTCGCGCCGACATTCAGCCTAACTTTGACAGGATAAACTCTAAGTTTATCTTTTAATTATTTAAATAATAGAGTTTATCTGCTATTCAAATTCAAATCCCCCGAGTATCTCTAGTTATTGGATGGTTGCAACCGACTCATAGCCTTTGTAAATAGAGAGGGCTACTCAGCTTTTGCAGGTGGATGAAAAAGGTGGACAGGGTAAACAAGGACAAGACAAACAGAAGATCAAGAAGGAGCCTCTTTGTTCGACCAAAGAGTCCTTTTCCTTTTTCCCCTATGCAGATCCACTCGAGAAAACCATGAAGGTAACCATGGATGAGTGTTGATCGTTCATAAAACCAGCATCATTCATTGCATCAGGTGGACGTCTTGTTCGTTGGTGCTCGGGCTAAAAGTTCATGAACATCAAGTAAACATAGTGTACTTATGATGCCACTAGAAGATCCAAGAATCCTCCCAAAGAGAGCACCAAGTAGTTGGAGCCCCGGCGAATTTCAAACTTGCAGGTTGAAGAGAGATCAAATTCGATCACGATCAGATCGGCATTTGCAATTTGGTCACGCCCTTAAGTTGCACTTTTGGGTAAAATCCAATTAGCAATTTGATAAGAGATCAAATTCGATCACAATCAGATCCGAATTTTCAATTTAGTCGATCCCTTAACTTGCACTTTTGGGTGAGATCCAATTAGCAATTCGATCAGAGATCAAATTCGATCACGATCAGATCCAAATTTGGAATTCGGTCGAGCCCTTAAGTTGCACTTTTGGGTGAGATCCAATTAGCAATTCGATCAGAGATCAAATTTGATCATGATCAGATTCGAATTTGCAATTCGGTCGAGACCTTAAGTTGCACTTTTGGGTGAGATCCAATTAGCAATTCAATCAAAGATCAAATTTGATCCCGATCAGAACTGAATTTTCAATTCGGTCGAGCCCTTAAGTTGTACTTTTGGGTGAGATCCAACTAGTAATTCAATCAAAGATCAAATTCGATCACGATCAGATCCGAATTTGCAATTCGGTCGAGCCCTTAAGCTGTACTTTTAGGTGAGATCCAATTAGAAATTAGATCAGAGATCAAATTCGATCACGATCAGATCAGAATTTGCAATTCGGTCGAGCCCTTAAGTTGTGCTTTTGGGTGAGATCAATAGCAATTCGATTAGAGGTCAAATTCGATCACGATCAGAGGGCAGCATGACATAGATTATTAACCGAGTTCAATCGCCCATGTCTTTTCATGGTCGCACATATTGTTCCATGGTCGCACATACTGCTTCATGGTCGCACATAAATTTCTATGGTCGCAGAAAACCATAGAAAGAAGTTCAAACTTCATGTCACTCACAAGATAACCAACTAGAAGATAAGGATAAATGTGAAGTTTCTATAACCGCATGATATGAATTGGCAATCTACAACCTACAATAACCTGTGGCAACCACTATGCAATAGTTGTTGGTGATCTCCAGGCGTCTCTTTGATGAAGCAACTGACGTCCTTTCAACAAGTATAAAAGGACCTTTAGGGAAGTGTTCAGGGACAATACATTCTCTTTGTAATCCATTATACTCATAATGAAAACCAACAGGAGTAGGGTTATTACACAAACTTTGAGAACCCGAACCTGTATAAATTTCTTTGTCATTAGATCCATACATACAGTGACTTCTCTGGTGATTTTCTGGATTATCTCCCACTAAACAAACTAAATTGGTGTAAGTTCGACTAGGAACCCTGGTTTCAATCGTTGACACAACATTTGAGTAGTACAAAGTGGTACTTCGGCCAAAGACCAGTTGTGCCAATTCGACAAAAGACCAATTGCGCCAATTCAACCAGAGCCCTCCATGATGCAATTCGACCAAGGAGAGGATCTGTCCAATTGAATATCAGCTTGTCCCATGGGAGAATATCAATGATAACTTCTTGTCTAGAAGTCTGATTGTAACACCCTAGTTTTGGGGGTGAAAAGTTTTGCATAAAAACCCTGCATGCATGTATCTCTGTAGTAGTAGCCAGATCAGCTGAACTCTAATCTCTCCCAAACCCTAAAAATCTCCAAATCTATTCTCTAGATCCAGATCAAGATCTGACCATCCAGATTTAACCTACCAGTTACCCTGAAGATAAAAGTCTTCAGGAGCCAGATCAGATTCGGACCCCAACTCCCAGTACCTAAGCCTCTCTCTGTTTTCGAAAACAGGAAAATTCAGATTTACCCTAAGTACCCCAGTTTCCAGATAATTGAGTTATCTTGATTTAACCCTATCCAGACTCAAGTAACCCCTGGAATATGTTCCTAGGTTCATCCTCAACTCACTTCAAAAAGTTGGGAGCCCGATTAATTCATCTAGACACTTTTCGCAGATTAGTCCAAATTTTACTGCGAATAAGTCCTTTTCTGTTTACCTGGAAGCCTGAAAAGGCTAAAATCTACAAATCAATTCCAACTCCAGAATTTCTTTAGGGAACACCTCCCAAATGCTATTTGATACAGATCTCCTGTTTGATCAGACTTCAAAATCTCTCTCCAATCACCAGAATTCGAGATCGACAAAATCCAGATTTATTTTACCCTAATTTTACCCTATTTTCGAAAATAGGTGAAATACCTCAAATCTTATCAATTTTCTCTAAATTTGAGCTAGATGAGTATTAATAGAAATATTATACTCAGCCATGGAGTCAAATTCCAAATCGAACCTCTCAAAGACCAGATTTACAGTTTAGTCCAAAGCCAAACCAAAAATCATCGCAAATCAGTCCCTGGTTCGACCACAGGCTACTGTGCACGACCAGGCCGTTCAAACGACCACGAGCGCCGGAGCTTGGCCGTTGCCGTTGCCACCGCTGCGGTTTCGTCGCCGGCGATCTCCAGCGTTGCCACCCCAGCCACTGTTTCCTTGCCGCGTGTGCGCATCGTGTTCGCCACCGTGGAACCGTTTCACCCACCAGCAGCGCCTTCGTTCTCCTGCGCGTGCGCCTGACAACGGCAGCGCAGTTGCGCCACGTTGCAAGCATGCCTGGGGGAAGCATCAAGTCGCCGTTGCATCAACCAGGACTGCACGCCAGACTGTAAAAGCCGGCACGGCCGCTGGAGCGCGTCACCTCGCTGCTGTCCCGCCTAGCCAGTCAATTCGCCGTTGATTCACAGCTCCAAGTCTCCAGGCACTTTCAACCGTTGCTGCTCACTTCGCCTACTTAAGCTTGCACTGGCCATCTCCTTTACTCACACACACGCCAGAACCACTCAAATTCTTAACCACGCCGTCGTCTTCGTCTTCTTCGGCGAGCTCGAGAAGAGGCTCACGGTGCCAGGCCAATCCACTGCACCGAACTCCAAATTGAAGCTACCAGTAAGTTACTCTCATCCACTTACCTGTGTAGTAGCAGCCAATTGAGTTCTATCGCACCTCATCGCCGGGAATTGCTGATTTTCCCCGACAACTCCGGCGAGCAATTAAACCCTAATTAAACCGATTTAGCTCTCGAGCCTGTGATCAATATTGATTAGTGAACTTATCTAAGCATCTCTAAGCAACCAGAATCGAAGAATTTGCTAAAATATGAAGAATCCCAACTTTGCACCTTGCATGTAAGCTGGAGCTCACTGTTAAGCTTCTCTGGTGTTTCTCCAGACAATCTAGCTTCACACATAGCTTTTGTATGCCCCAGAGACCCTCCTCAAGCAAGGACTCGAGTTCAATTGGCCTAGAACAGAAATACCCAAATCAGGATTTAGTTCATCTTTCCTCCAGCCAATATCTTCTCAATTCCGCCACTCCAGCTCAACCCACCTTGCCATCTAGATGTTTTGGACCATTTTGAGCAACTTTGTCTTCTACCACGACCCCTAATTCGGCCTAGATCAAGAGTTATGGCTATGCCCTAGTTGCTGTACTGTTGTGCTGCAGGCACTCTAGGCCAGTCAACTTCTTCGCTGGTTTTCATCACCTTCCAGCCATCTCCTGCCCTAGATCCTGTTGAGACATTTGTTCCTGTTACAAATGCCTAACCCCCAGACAAAGTGGTGCATCATTTGGAGCCTTTAATCAAAAGATATGGCTAACCCTAGTTTCTGGCCGTGTCAAGCCTATGCCAGGCTATGTCAGCCAGTGGCATTAGCCCTGTTCACCCACCTCTGGTCATGTAAAACAGAAACTACTTTGTCAAATAGTTGTCTCACTACCTTGTGCACCATATGCTTGGATCAAAACCTACTTTGGCCACTGGAAACTGCTCAAACCATGTCAATGCCATTCTAGAGCACTGTCAGCCTATGTCAGCCAGTGGCATTGAGCCTTTTCACCCACATCCAGCCATGAACTTTGGAAATAACTTTGTCCCTTAGACTCCTGACGTTGTGATCTACACTTTTCTCTACTGTCACAACTTGAGTTGAGCCCTCTATCACCCATTGACCTTATGTCGATGCCTTGAATCGAATGTCAACCTAAAGATGTTCGCTGTTTTTGGGCGAACCAGTCACAACCTTGATATTACCCTGATATTTTGGAACCTTGTAAACCTTGACAACTAATCTTAACCCTGGTTTCCATAGTTAAACTCAAATCGCTTTCAAACCTTGTATCACCAGAGTATTTTCTCCTTGCATCTTTGCATGTAGTGAATTAGTAAGAATAGGATTGATTGTAATGCCTGTTTGCTTGTTTGATCTTGTTCAGAGCAAGAGTCCGGGGTTGAAGATCTTGTCGCTGAACCGTCATCGACTGCTGATACTTACGACGCGGAAGGCAAGTCATACTTTGACCATATTGAACCTATATTTTATGAATTGCTATGCTATTCCATGAGTAAATATCTCATTAATATTGCATGTGTTGAGATCAATAATATTATGGCAGTGATAGATTGAATACTTGAAGAATGTGAACTTGTTAAGATAGCAAGCCATGAACTAATAAAAGTATGTACATATACATTTATATTCATGAAATAGAATCCTTAGCCGTGACCAGTATTTTGGTGTGGAATGGTGGTAGCACTGGAGGTGCTTGGCTGCACTGGATGTGCAGGCACTGAAGGTGCATGGTTTGTGGTATGATCTGGTCACTGGCATATAAGGACTAGAACCTTGTGTCGTGCGTCTAGTGGCATGAAAAACGTACCAACCACTTACCTGGTATGGGACAGGCGCAATCTAGTAGCTTTCTTAGTATTATCAGTTCCCTGCATGGCTTGTCGATCCGGTTTCTCGCGTGGAAACTGGTGGGACGCAGTTCGTCCATGAGTGGTGTGAGATCAGAAAAATTATGAGAGGATAAGGTGTAAAGAAGGAAGACGCCCTACGCCAGATTAAGTCGTGCGCGACTATAATCAAGAGAGGCTATGTGTCTTGCGAGAACATAGACCCAGGCTAGGAAGTAAGGCAGTGGGGAGGACCGACAACGGTACTTGGGACTGGGTTGTCCACTTACCGGGCAGGGATGCTGTTAATACTAGACTGCAAAACGTTGTGTGATCTCGGCCTTGTCACATGCGTATAAGTCGCCTGGAGTTGGCCCGATTTGGAAGTCGAGTGAAAAAGTGGATTTAAAAAGAGGTACACCTCTGCAGAGTTTAAAAATGTATTCGAATACTTCGTGCTCCCGAGTTTTAGGAGTATGCCGCGGTGGATTAAATCCATGGGGTGTGACACAAGTATTGTTTTATAAACTAAAATTTGTTAGTTCAAGATTACCCAAGTGGCATGTGTTGTCACGATAAGGGGCGTTGCCGTGGACTGTCATGTGTTGACGTGTCGCGGTAATACCATAATCTAGTAAACATGTGATAACTAAGAGGCATGTGGATTTATGCCCTAAAGTATACGAAATACTGTTATGAGTATAAGATTGAAAGGCTTGAATAAAAATAATGTGATATGATGATATATCGCCTTGGATATGGGATATATGTATCACCATCAATATGATTTATTTACTGCCATGGGTATGATCGGGATTTGAATAAGAAAAGAGAAAGAAATGTATTTTCAAAAACCTTTCACTCTTTCCCCAATAGCATAGGTTCATGTCATATATATATATATGTATCTCTACCTTCCCTATGACTTGCTGAGTACGTAAGTACTCACTCTTGCAACAACTCATCAATAGATGGAGTGTTCTACGACCTTGGAGGATACCCTGAAGATGCTGCGGACCCAGGAGATGACGAGCAGATTCTGTTGCATCTAGGCCTTTCATGCCTAACCCTGATGTGTTTTGATGGTTGATGATAATAAGTATTTTTGGACTAACTATGTGTTTGAGTTATTGTTACAGATTTCAGACAACCGCACAAAAAGCGAGGGCTTAGGATCAAGATGTTGAAGTTCAATTTAAGTTGTTCAAAAGCATAAGAAGACGCAAAAAGAAATTGTTTTTGCTGGACTAAACTGATGCATCGAGGTATGTTGTAGTTCTAGGTTTACCGATCTCAGGGTGCATGAAGATCGATCGGTTTAAGGATTTTATTCTTAGTTTAAACCGTACTATAAAGAGGGGACACAAGTTCTCTCTACATCTCCAATCATACCGAGAAAAATCTAGGTCAATGCACGCATATCATTATCTGTGGTTTTTCGACAATTTGTTTTGATGTATTGAATTTTGTCAACAGTTGAGGTTTTTACTTCTTGAGAAAGATCTGAAAAGATCTAATTTTTGTTGCTGTTGTCAAAAATGTTCTTCTCGAAAATATCTTCAAAACAAAACTGAAATCATTTGAATCAGATCTCTGGATTTTGAGTTTTCTCTGTTTTTATCCAGACTGACTGTCAGTCTTTGTAACTGACTGTCAGTATGAATGTCAGTTAGTGCAAACTGACAAATCTCCAGAGAGCATGTTTTTCTGTCTCAGATTTTTTGTACTAAACTGACTGTCAGTATGAGTATACTGACTGTCAGTGTGGGTTTCGACCACAGAGAGTTTTTGAGTTGATTTTAATTAATTCTGTTTTTCTCTGTGAGACTGACTGTCAGTTTGGAACACTGACTGTCAGTTTGGGCAGTAAATTTTTGCTGTTATAAAGTTTTTAGCCGTTGGTTTTCACTGTTGATTTTGTGGACACTGACTGTCAGTCTTTGTAACTGACTGTCAGCTTGGACTGTTTCTTTTTACCGTTTTAGTCCACAACGTTCGAGCTGTTGTGATCCTATTTTTACTCTTTCTGGTGATACACTAGACTGACTGTCAGTTTGTGAGACTGACTGTCAGTCTTAGTTACTATTTTTCAGCTCGAGCGCAAACGGCTCTTTTGACCACGAAGGCTATAAATAGAGGTGTTGAGCTACTGTTTCAACACAAGAAAACACAGCAACACAGCCTTTCTTACTTTCTCACTAGTGCTTCTTCGTTTTACTTAAAACTTGATCTTTTGATCGAGTCGTGAGAGTTTTAGCCACATCGAGCATATTGTTCTTGCATTCCATTTCTAGATATTTTCTCGGTGTGCATTGGAGGTCTAGAGTAGACCTTGCTTCTTATTACTCTTGGTGAGCGCCCTCACCAAGACGGTTCGAAGGCGTAAATCGCTGATCTCTCCAAATCGGAGATTGTCGGAGAGACGCGATTACTTGTAAAAGGCTTGGTGCTCGCCTTTCCGGAGGGGACAAGGCGCAACCTTAGTAGACAGTGTCCTGTGTGGATACTGAAGCTATACTCAAGGACTGAGTGCTTCAACGAGGACTAGTGGAGACTGGGCGTGTCTCCGATACCTCGGGATATATCGGTTTCAATCTCTTATCCTTTTCTATTACTTGTTTTATCTGAATTTTTCATTTGCAAAAACAAATTTTAAAAGTCTCCTATTCACCCCCTCCCCCTCTAGTCGACATCCTGATCCAACACGTGGTATCAGAGCTCGGTCTCTCATTTATAAGCTTCACCGCTTAGAGAGAGGATGTCGTCTACTGATGGCTTTAATCTGGGTCATACTAGCCGTGCGCCTATCTTTGATGGGACTAACTATCCCTACTGGAAAGTGCGTATGTCTGTATTTCTAGAAGCCATGGGATTGGATGTCTGGTTGATTGTTAAAGTTGGTTTTTCTCCTCCGGATGATCCGGAAAGCTATACTGAAGATGATAAGAGAAAACAACATCTGAATGCTCGTGCTTTAAATGCTTTATTTACTGGTTTATCTCTAAATGAATTTAATCGTGTAAGCAATTTGAATACTGCTCACAAAGTTTGGAAAACTTTAGAAGAAATATATGAAGGAACTACTAAAGTAAAAGAGGCTAAACTTTTAATGGTTAGACAAAAGTATGAAACTTTCAAAATGTCTTCTTCTGAAACTGTTGATTCCATGTTTACTAGATTGAATAATATTGTGAATGAACTTAAAGGTCTTGGTGTTATCTTTACTGATCTCGAAATTGTCAGAAAAATGCTTCGAGCTCTCCCAGAAAGCTTTGACACTCTTGTAACAGTTTTGACAAACTCCGATCTTTCTACAACTTCACCTACTGATCTCTATGGAAATTTGATTACCCATGAAATGCACAAAAAGGAGAAGAAGGAACTGAACGAAACCTCTGATACAAAGAAAAAGACGGAGGCTTTCAAAGCAAATTCCAAGGACGGCACAAGTGAAGGTTCCTCCGATGAAGACTTGGCTCTCTTGGTAAGAAATACTCAATGTCTTCTTCGCAGGTTACACAAGAAGGGAGTGAGCATCGACACTCGTCCAAAAGGTTCAAGACCAACAAACTTCAAAGATGTGATATGCTATGAATGTCATGAAAAAGGACATATAGCATCAAGATGTCCGAACAAGAACAAATCTACGGATAAAAAGAAGAAGAACTTCAAGAAGAAGTTTAACACTCCTAAAAAGGCATGCTTTGGCGAATGGATGTCTGGAGGTGAGAATTCCGACTCCGACTCTGATGATGAGAGATGTACAAAGAATTTAGCCGGAATTGCCCTCAAAAATTCATCAAGCTCTCCAGTTTGCCTTATGGCAAAAAGGAATGAAAAGGTAAACTACAAAAATGGTGGACGTCATTGGGTGCTTGATAGTGGATGTTCCGAGCACATGACCGGAAATGTCAAACTGTTCACCACAATAAAAGACAATTCCGACGAACATCAAAAGATCACCTTTGGAAATAATCGTCAAGGAAGCGTGACAGGTTTGGGTAAAGTTGCCATTTCAAATGATTTAACTATTTCAAATGTTCTTTTGGTTGAATCTTTAAATTTTAATTTGCTTTCAGTTGCACAAATTTGTGATCTTGGTTTCCGCTGTATCTTTTATCCCAATGAAGTTTTGGTTGAAAATTTAAAAGACAATTCTTTGATTTTTAAAGGTTTTCGTCATGAAAATTTATATCTAGTTGATTTCTCTTCAAAAGATGCATCTCTTGCAACATGTCTAGTCTCACAAACATCTAAAGGATGGTTATGGCATCGGAGACTTGCTCATGTTGGAATGCATCAACTTAAAAAGCTTTTCAAACGTGATTTGGTTATTGGCTTAAAGGATGTGGTCTTTGAAAAGGATAAACCTTGTAGCGCTTGTCAAGCAGGCAAGCAAATAGCTACCACACATCCAACTAAGCGAATACTTTCTACAAGCAAACCTTTGGAACTTTTGCATTTGGATTTATTTGGACCTTCAGAGTTCCAAAGTATTGGGGGAAATAGTTATTGCTTTGTTATTGTTGATGATTTCACTCGTTTTACTTGGGTTTTCTTTATTTTTCAAAAATCTGAAACCCCCGATGTTTTCAAAAGTTTTGCAAAACGTGTTTCTAATGAATTCGAATTATCCATCAAGAAAATCCGTAGTGATCATGGTGGAGAGTTCGTTAATTCAACTTTATTTGATTTTTGCGACTCTCTTGGAATCAAACATGAATTTTCCACATCCTACACTCCACAGCAAAATGGAGTTGTTGAAAGGAAAAATCGAACATTAATAGAGATGGCAAGAACCATGTTATGTGAGTATAATACACCTATTCGCTTCTGGGCAGAAGCAGTTCACACAGCTTGCTATTCTATTAATCGACTCTATTTGCATCCTCTTTTGAACTTGACACCTTATGAACTTCTTTTTGGAAGAAAACCAAATATTTCATATTTTCGTGTTTTTGGTTGTAAATGTTACATCTTAAGAAAAAGAAACTTTGGTGGAAAATTTCAAAGAAAAGTTGATGAGGGTTTTCTAGTTGGTTATTCTACCACTAGCAAAGCCTACCGTGTTTTTAACAAAACGTCAGGTTGTATTGAGGAATCTTGCGATATTGAGTTTGATGAATCTAATAACTCGCAAGAAGAGCAAGCTGTTCATGACACTTCAGGTGAAATTCAAGAACCTTTGAAAGAACTTACCATTAAAGAAGCTGAGGAAGTTGATCTAGATAATGATGGAAGTGAAGACAACAGTGAACAACCTGGACCTTCTGTGCAAGTTGAGTCTACTGCAGAAGAAGCAGCACAAGAAGAAGCGCCAAGCCAGCATAGAACAATTATCAAGGATCACCCTTTGAACCAAGTTCTGGGTGATATTAGTAAGGGTGTTCTAACTCGATCTCGTATTGCTTCTTTTTGTGAACATCATTCATTTGTTTCTTCTTTAGAACCAACATGTGTTAGTGAAGCTCTAGATGATCCTGACTGGGTAAATGCTATGCATGATGAACTAAATAACTTTACTAGAAATAAAGTCTGGAACTTAGTAGAAAGACCTAAGGATCATAATGTCATTGGAACAAAATGGGTTTTCAGAAATAAGCAAAATGAAAATGGACTAGTAATTAGAAACAAGGCTCGTCTTGTTGCTCAAGGTTTCACTCAAGTCGAAGGTTTAGATTTTAGTGAAACTTTTGCTCCTGTGGCGAGACTTGAAGCAATTAGAATTCTTCTTGCTTATGCTTCTCATTTTAACATTAAACTTTTTCAAATGGATGTTAAAAGTGCTTTTCTAAATGGTGAAATTTCAGAACTTGTATTTGTAGAGCAACCTCCCGGGTTTGAAGATCCAAAATTTCCAAACCATGTTTTTAAACTAACGAAAGCTCTGTATGGCCTCAAACAAGCTCCTCGAGCTTGGTATGAACGCCTTAGAGATTTTCTTCTTTCTAAAGGTTTTAAAACTGGAAAGGTTGACACAACTCTGTTCACCAAGAAAATAGATGATGATTTATTTATTTGCCAAATTTATGTGGATGACATAATTTTTGGATCTACTAATGAATATTTTTGTCAAGAATTTGGAGATATGATGTCTAGGGAGTTCGAGATGTCCATGATTGGTGAGCTGAGCTTCTTCCTTGGACTTCAAATCAAGCAACTCAAGAACGGTACGTTCGTGAGTCAAACAAAGTACGTGAAGGACCTGCTCAAGCGCTTTGGGATGGAAGAAGCTAAGGCTATCAAGAACCCCATGGCTACAAATGGACACCTTGACATGGACAGAAATTCAAAATCAGTAGATTCTAAACTCTATAGGTCTATGATTGGTAGTCTTTTATATCTTACAGCATCTAGGCCTGATATCATGTTTAGTGTGTGTTTATGTGCTAGATTTCAGTCAGATCCTAAGGAATGTCATTTAACTGCTCTTAAAAGAATCCTTAGGTATTTAAAATGTTATCCCAGTTTAGGCCTTTGGTACCCTAAAGATGCAAATTTTGAATTAATTGGGTATTCTGATTCTGATTATGCTGGGTGTAAGATTGATCGAAAGAGCACATCTGGTAGCTGTCAGCTGTTGGGGAGATCATTAGTATCATGGTCATCTAGGAAGCAAAACTCTGTTGCTCTCTCAACAGCTGAAGCTGAATACGTGTCTGCAGGTAGTTGTTGTGCTCAATTATTATGGATGAAACAGACATTTTTGGATTATGGAATTAAATTTGATAAAGTGCCACTTCTGTGTGATAATGAAAGTGCCATTAAAATTGCTAATAATCCTGTTCAACATTCTAGAACTAAGCATATTGAAATACGGCACCATTTCATAAGAGATCATGTGGCAAAAGGAGATATTGATCTTAGTCATGTAAGAACAGATCTTCAACTAGCAGATATCTTCACCAAACCACTAGATGAATCCAGGTTTTGCTTTCTTAGAGGTGAACTAAATATTATAGATGTTTCAAATGCTAGTTGATAAAGTGATACTTCTATTAACTTCATCATACTATTGATTGCTTATCTTGATTAATGAAGTATAATATACATCTATATATATATATTATTATTAAAATATTTTCTCCCTTAGAGCTCTCTCCTGGTCGAAGTCATAACTGACAGTCAGTTTTTAGAACTGACAGTCAGTATAGTGTTGTTTCTTGGTCGTAGGATTCTGGTCGTTTTGAAGTCTCACACTGACTGTCAGTATTCAACACTGACTGTCAGTATTCAACACTGACTGTCAGTCTCAGCACTTGATTTTATTGAACTGACATTCAGTGTACCACACTGACTGTCAGCTTTTGAAATTAAGTGACTAGACTGACAGTCAGTTTGTGAAACTGACTGTCAGTTTGAGTCCTTAAAACCCTAAACCGATCTTTTCTTTTTATCTTCTTCGGCCGCCGTTTTCTTTTCTCTTCGCCGTCGCCGTCGCCGTCGCCGTCGTCATCCTTCTCCCGCCGTGAGCTCTCTTTCTCTTTTCTTCTTCTTCTTCTTCTTTGTTTTTCTTTCTTTCTCTCTTTAATTCCTTCTTTTCTTTCTACTAATCCAAAAATTGCTTTGCTTTTTCCTTTCCTTGATCTGCTATAGCACTCTTTCTTCACAATATTTGCAAATTCCCTCTCAATCCCCACAAAAATCTCGTCCTTTCTCAGTTCGCCGGTTCCAGGTTGGAACTGACAGTCAGTCTCTCATACTGACTGTCAGCATCAGGTTCGAACTGACTGTCAGTTCATAAGACTGACTGTCAGTCTGAACCCTGAAAACAGAAACTTTTGTTTTCTCCACCCTTGTTCATCCTTGCATTCCTTTAGCTATCCACTATGTCTGATCAGCCTCATCGCCGCGTTGCTCGACGCAAGACTGTTGCGTCCAGCAGCAGGTCTTCGGGCCAGTCCTCTGGGGCTCGGCGTTCCCCCTCTCCAGAGCGTGTCCCCGTGAACTATTCGCGGTGGAACACTAGTCGGCTTCGGACTCTTCGTCAGCCGAACCCCTATCTATCTCCTCGTCCTTCTGGCACGGATGCCTCGCCACGTACCACCTTCTACACCATCACTCAGTTCGACATGTTTGAGAGCATCTACTCTCACATGCCCTTCTTCATTCATCGTTCTGTCTCTTGGCAGACGATAGTTTCTCGCACTGGCATCGCTTCTCTTTCTGATGCTTTTGCCTCTGTAGGGATCCGAGACTTAGTCTCTGATTCTTCTTTGACCTGGGCAGAGGAGCCCATTAGGCAGTTCTATGCCACCCTCCACATTTCTTCTCAGCGTGACTCACTGACCTTTATGACCGGTCTCCAGGTATACACGGTCACAAAGGAGCAGCTTGAGGCCGCTTTAGGACTGGTTCGTCCTGCTTCAGGGCGCCAGCTCCATACTTTACCTGATCTTGAGCATCGTGAGGTCGCTATGCTCTACTCCGGCGCCTTTCAGGTTCGTCACATTGCCGGCATGCGCCGCGATGTTGACCTGGCGCTAAAGATTCTTCGCCTCACTCTTCTTCCGATTACAGGTGACCGCGCCAGGGTCACCTACATCACTCTCCATGCTCTCATCTCGATCTTTCGAGAGGAGCCCTTCGACATCGCTGATCTCACCATTAGTGAGCTTCAGCACGTTCTTCTCTCTCCTCGTCGTCGCCTGGTGTATGCCCCATACATCATGGCACTACTGCTCCACATTCGAGCAGTAGACACCGCTCTTCCTCGCCCTCATCAGCTTTTGGCCTTCTATCCCCCTGGCCAGGCTGATCGTCGCCTTGGCACTCGTCCTCCAGCTCCTAGTGCTCCCTCCTCAGCCTCTGATGATGATGAGGATTCTGAGGACGCGACTGCAGCTCCAGCTTCTGCCTCTGCTCCTGCCCCTTCTAGCAGCTCCCGCACAGCTTCCTCTCTTGCATCTCTGCAGGTGTCTCTTGACCAGGTCATTCAGACACAGCAGGTGATCCAGAGTACCTTGGCAGCTCAGCAGGAGATCCTTCAGCAGATACTGCAGCGACTTCCAGCTCCTGATGCTGCGATGGCATCTGCTTCCCTAGCTCCTCGCAAGAGGGCACAGCCTGCAGTTTCTTCACCAGCATCATCTGCCGGCACCGCTCCAGTTCCAGCAGGACCTGCATCTCCCGCTGTCGTACCTTCCGCGTCTCCTACAGCTTCTGGAGGCACTGAGATTCTAGGAGACTCAGATGACCAGGAGTAGATTAGGTTTAGTTTCTCTTGTTAGGCCTCCCTTTTTGTGCTTGATGCCAAAGGGGGAGAGATGGATGATGTTATAATATTTTGTTTAGATGGATGATGTTATGATATTTTGTTTAGATGGATGATATGATATGTTTTTGTGGTTCTCTCTTATGGTTCTCTCTTATGCTATGATATGCTCTGATACATCTTGAGGGATGTGCACACTTTCAGGGGGAGATTTTTGCACAAAATCAGGGAGATTATTAGTTGATTAACTTGTTGTCATCAATCATCAAAAAGGGGGAGATTGTTGCATCTAGGCCTTTCATGCCTAACCCTGATGTGTTTTGATGGTTGATGATAATAAGTATTTTTGGACTAACTATGTGTTTGAGTTATTGTTACAGATTTCAGACAACCGCACAAAAAGCGAGGGCTTGTGACAAGATGTTGAAGTTCAATTTAAGTTGTTCAAAAGCATAAGAAGACGCAAAAAGAAATTGTTTTTGCTGGACTAAACTGATGCATCGAGGTATGTTGTAGTTCTAGGTTTACCGATCTCAGGGTGCATGAAGATCGATCGGTTTAAGGATTTTATTCTTAGTTTAAACCGTACTATAAAGAGGGGACACAAGTTCTCTCTACATCTCCAATCATACCGAGAAAAATCTAGGTCAATGCACGCATATCATTATCTGTGGTTTTTTGACAATTTGTTTTGATGTATTGAATTTTGTCAACAGTTGAGGTTTTTACTTCTTGAGAAAGATCTGAAAAGATCTAATTTTTGTTGCTGTTGTCAAAAATGTTCTTCTCGAAAATATCTTCAAAACAAAACTGAAATCATTTGAATCAGATCTCTGGATTTTGAGTTTTCTCTGTTTTTATCCAGACTGACTGTCAGTCTTTGTAACTGACTGTCAGTATGAATGTCAGTTAGTGCAAACTGACAAATCTCCAGAGAGCATGTTTTTCTGTCTCAGATTTTTTGTACTAAACTGACTGTCAGTATGAGTATACTGACTGTCAGTGTGGGTTTCGACCACAGAGAGTTTTTGAGTTGATTTTAATTAATTCTGTTTTTCTCTGTGAGACTGACTGTCAGTTTGGAACACTGACTGTCAGTTTGGGCAGTAAATTTTTGCTGTTATAAAGTTTTTAGCCGTTGGTTTTCACTGTTGATTTTGTGGACACTGACTGTCAGTCTTTGTAACTGACTGTCAGCTTGGACTGTTTCTTTTTACCGTTTTAGTCCACAACGTTCGAGCTGTTGTGATCCTATTTTTACTCTTTCTGGTGATACACTAGACTGACTGTCAGTTTGTGAGACTGACTGTCAGTCTTAGTTACTATTTTTCAGCTCGAGCGCAAACGGCTCTTTTGACCACGAAGGCTATAAATAGAGGTGTTGAGCTACTGTTTCAACACAAGAAAACACAGCAACACAGCCTTTCTTACTTTCTCACTAGTGCTTCTTCGTTTTACTTAAAACTTGATCTTTTGATCGAGTCGTGAGAGTTTTAGCCACATCGAGCATATTGTTCTTGCATTCCATTTCTAGATATTTTCTCGGTGTGCATTGGAGGTCTAGAGTAGACCTTGCTTCTTATTACTCTTGGTGAGCGCCCTCACCTAGACGGTTCGAAGGCGTAAATCGCTGATCTCTCCAAATCGGAGATTGTCAGAGAGACGCGATTACTTGTAAAAGGCTTGGTGCTCGCCTTTCCGGAGGGGACAAGGAGCAACCTTAGTAGACAGTGTCCTGTGTGGATACTGAAGCTATACTCAAGGACTGAGTGCTTCAACGAGGACTAGTGGAGACTGGGCGTGTCTCCGATACCTCGGGATATATCGGTTTCAATCTCTTATCCTTTTCTATTACTTGTTTTATCTGAATTTTTCATTTGCAAAAACAAATTTTAAAAGTCTCCTATTCACCCCCTCCCCCTCTAGTCGACATCCTGATCCAACAGATTCCTCCGGAGCCCTGATGTGGTGCTGTCCTGCTGTCAACCTCTGTTTCCTATGGATTGCTTTTGGGCCTAGCTTCCGCCGACTAGATGTGTTATTTTGTTAGACCCTTGTGCCTTGTAAGGCACTGTACCTCGTTTTGTATTAAGGCCTGATGGCCATACAATTATGACTATTGTACTATTTTGCTGCTGCAATGTAATCCTGTGATTGACTCATCCTGGGAAGTCAAGTGGTTTATGGGACCAGCTGCACCGAGCTGGGCTCCTCACAGGTGATGTCACAGTCGTGGCAGACGTGACAAGAAAAAGTGGTATCAGAGCAGCACAGACCTTGACTGTAGGACGGTACCCTTAGGGCTTGGTAGCGCCAGGACCTCGTAAATTATTTAAAAATTATTTCTGAAAAAAAAAAAATTTATTTTGCAAAGGATGTTCTTGTTCCTATAAAAATGTTGATTTCAAAATCTTATTTTGCTTCCAAAATTTCTCAGCAGGATGGCCAAGGAGCGTTTCAGCTACATCGAGCGTCTCGGTGGATGGGCCACATTGCTGTGGCATATCGCTCAATTCCTAGGGATTGATGAGCGCCCGATCTGCGAGACTAATTGGGACTATTTTGAGGGGTGTCGCTTCGGCTTCAAGGCCAAAGTGCTGGTGCACGCTCTCGATAGTCGTGAGGGACAGGTGATCAGGGCGGAGGCCAGCAGGGCAAGCCGACTGGATGCTATCCAGGACGCAGCTCGAGAGGCGGTGCATCGGGTACGCCAGGTGTACTCATGCCGGCTCCAGGAGTCACCTTTCCGTCATGTGCCTTCATCTCCCTCTGGGTTGTCACCCATCGAGGAGTACCCGGACCCGTGTCTGGCAGGCACCGTAGGTCTGTTGAGGACCCTCGACTCGCGCTACTCTACTCTGCTTGCTGAGCATCAGGAGCCCCGCAAGGAGTTTGAGGAGCAGAAGAAACGTGGCCGAACCGCTTCCCCGTCGTTGACCTCTCAGCCTGCAGCTCAGAGACGCCGCACAGTTGAGGAGGTTACTCCGACAGTTGTCTCCCCAGCTCGTACCCTTGGACCCAGTGCGGGACCTAGCTTGATTCCTCGGAGGGTTGCTAATGCAACGGGATACCGACGCTCATTCTCTATCCCTAGCACCCGCCAGGCTGAGGGTAGTGGGTCAGCGCTACTGTTCCATGAGTCTGGACCACCCGGGGTTGTCACTCTGGAGGAGTCCGACGACGAGATGGAACCAGAAGAAGTTGAACCCTATGGGAGCAGTTAGCTGCTTGTTCTTTTAGATCCTCAGGCTAGGGTAGATCTTCTAGGATTGGTGATGCTTTTGGTTGTTATCATCACCATTACTTGTATTTTGGTTGTATCAGTCTAAGGCGTTTAGCCACTTTGTATCAACTACTTGTGCATTAATGAATCAGCTTCGCATTAATTTCTGCATTAATACCCTAATTCTCTCTTAGTTAGTTAGACCTGTCTGCTTCTCTCTTCAGAAGATCAGAATGGTTCACACAAGGAGAAGGACCCAAGATGACCAAGAGGGCCAAGACCCAGTTACACCACGAAGAGGATCCACACCTCATCCAGGAGCGCAGAGCTCGCTACCCCCACAAGAAGACTCACCAAGTCTCCAGGAAATTCTTCTTTCAATGGAGAGGAGCCGCCAAGAAGCCCAGGCTGCACATACCCAGTTGCTAGCTCAAGTCATTCAGAAAATGCCAGGGACTGCTGAAGGTACTGCCGTCGGAACTCGACTCTCAGATTTCCAGAAGACGCTACCGCCAACCTTCGCAAGCGCGACAGACCCAATCATCGCAGACGACTGGCTGCGGGACATCGAAAGGAAGCTGGACACTGTTCGTTGCAATGATCGAGAGAAGGTGCTGTTCGGATCACACCAACTCATTGGAGCAGCAGCTACTTGGTGGATGAATTATCAAGAAGCACATCTGGACAAAGACAACATCACTTGGACGGAATTTAAGGACCAATTCTGAAAATTCCATATCCCTACAGGCGTCATGGCAGCTAAACGCCGAGAATTCCGGAACTTGACTCAAGGGAACCGGACTGTCACTGAGTACCTGCACCAATTCCACCATTTAGCTCGGTATGCGACAGGCGACATCGACACGGAAGATAAGAAGATTGAACGCTTCACCGAGGGACTTCAGCACTATTTGCAGTATCAGATTGCCTCCCATGAGTTCACAGAATTCCAGACCCTGGTGAATCGAGTATTGAAGATAGAGGAAAAACGAGGCATCAGAGAAGAAAGCCGGAAGAGGAAGATGATGCAACAGTCGCGACTGCCAGCCAACTCATCTAGGGGAAGGGCCCCAACATCTCCAAACTTTCGTCCGACCTACCCGGCGCCAAGACCACCATTCACGCCGACATGCCCCAACGGGACTGCCCTCAGACAAGGACTCAATGCTATCATTGCGGACAGATGGGACACCGCAAAGACAGTTGCCCGTGGATTCAACTCCCAATGGCGATAGCAAGATCGCAAGCTGGAACACAAACAATGGCACCTAGAACCACAGCTTCATCACCATTGCAGAGCCCCAGAGGAGGTTTGCCCAACCGAGGGGGAAATGTAGCAGGCCGAGGACGAGGGCGAGGAGGAAGACAAATGGCAGGCCGAGGAGGCCGACTAAACTTCACCTCCCTTCAAGAAGCGGACAATGCCTCTGACATTCTCCTAGGTAGATTCTTGATCCAGTCTGCATCTACTTTAATACTGTTTGATTCTGGAGCTACAAACTCATTCATATCTGAAGATTTTGCACTTAAAGTGGGAATACCTATGGTACCTCTAGAGTACTCTATGGCTATACAGACCCCAGGAGCTAAGCTGCCTATATATTCAGCTTGTCGTCATATAACCTTCGAATTAGAAGGGGTAGAGTTCTTGGCTAACCTATTAGTCCTAGAACTGCAAGGCCTAGACATTATAATAGGAATGGATTGGATATCCCAGCATAAAGGTCTAGTGGATTGTGAGAAGAAAACTCTAAGCCTTGTTAGTAACCAAGGGAAGGAAGTCCTATTCCATGCAGAAAGATCGTCGGTTGAAAAACTGCAAGGAGCAGTCCATGCACTTCAAGAAGTATGCTTGGATCAAGTGCCCACAGTACAGGAATACCCGGACGTATTCCCAGAAGAACTCCCAGGGATGCCGCTTGACAGGGAGATAGAGTTTACCATCGAGCTTAAACCAGGAGCGGCACCTATAGATAGGAGACCATATAGGATGCCGGTAACGGACTTAGAAGAGTTGAAGAGTCAGTTAGAGGAACTGGAGGGTAAAGGATTTATCCGACCCAGTGCTTCACCTTGGGGAGCTCCGGTTTTGTTCGTGAAGAAGAAGGACGGAACTTTACGGATGTGTGTAGATTACCGAGTTTTGAATGAAGTCACTATTAAGAACAAGTACCCATTACCAAGAATTGATGACTTGTTCAACCAACTTCGAGGAGCCAAAGTATTTTCTAAGATAGATTTGAAATCTGGATATCATCAGCTGAAAATCAAGAAGGGAGATATACCGAAGACTGCTTTCACTACAAGATACGGGCTATATGAATTCACAGTAGTGCCCTTTGGATTAACCAATGCTCCGGCAGCTTTCATGAATATCATGAACAGTACATTTATGGATTATCTTGACAAGTTTGTCATAGTATTCATAGATGACATTCTGATATATTCCAAGAGTCCGGAAGAACATGAGCAACATTTACACCTAGTCTTGGGAAGGCTACGAGAGAGGCAATTTTATGCCAAGTTTGACAAATGCGAATTTTGGATGTCAAGAATTTCATTTCTTGGACATGTGTTGACAGCAGAAGGAATTTGAGTGGATTCAGCTAAATCTCCGCAATCAAGGAATGGAAGCAACCTACCTCAGTCTTAGAGATTCGAAGTTTCTTGGGATTAGTAGGATATTATAGGAGATTCATTGAAGGATTTTCCCAAATAGCCAAACCTCTTACGAACCTGCTAAAGAAGGATGTTACTTTTGAATGGACCATCAAGTGTGAAGAAAGTTTTCATAAGCTGAAGCAGAAATTGACAACAACACCGGTCCTCACATTACCAGACAGCAAAGAAGATTTTGTAGTTTACTGTGATGCTTCAAAGCAAGGAATAGGCTATGTGTTAATGCAGCAAGGTCGAGTAGTAGCTTATGCTTCACGTCAATGGAGACCACATGAGGAAAATTATCCGACTCATGATTTGGAGTTAGCAGCAGTGGTGCACGCTTTAAAGATATGGCGGCATTATCTCATTGGACATAAGTGTGAGATCTTTACAGATCATAAAAGCCTCAAGTATATCTTCACACAGACGGAGCTCAATATGCGTCAGCGCCGATGGCTCGAGCTGATCAAGGACTACGACCTCAGCATACTCTACCATCCAGGGAAAGCCAACGTAGTGGTAGATGCCTTGAGCAGGAAGGCTTATACCCTACAAGGAGCTACACCCAAGAACCCGTGCTTACGGCAGGAATTTCAGAATCTTGAAGTAACCATAGTGCCATCTGGGATGTTAGCTACATTGACTGTGGAGTCTCAACTCCAAAAGCAGATTGAGGATGCTCAGAAAGAAGATGAGGAAATACATAAGATCAAGAGCCACATCAGATCAGGAAAAACCCAGGATTTCATTGAAGATCATCAAGGAATTGTGTGGTATCGGGGAAGGATTTGTGTGCCCCGAAATACAGACCTTAAGGAATTAATTCTTTTCGAAGCTCATAAAACCCCATATTCACTACACCCTGGAAACACCAAGATGTACAAGGATCTGAAGACGCAATTCTGGTGGAATGGAATGAAGAGGGAAATAGCGGAATATGTCGCAAGATGTGACACTTGCCAAAGGATTAAGGCCGATCTTCAGAAGATAGCCGGAAAGCTGCAACCCTTACCAGTGCCAACTTGGAAATGGGAAGAGATTGGTATGGATTTTATCACAGGACTTCCCAGAACACAAGGGGGATATGATTCCATATGGGTCATTGTGGACAGACTCACGAAAGTTGCTCATTTTATACCAGTCAAGAAAACGTATAATGGCAACAAATTAGCGGAGCTATACCTGCAGTGAATAGTGACACTGCATGGTATCCCGAAAAAGATCGTTTCAGATCGAGGAACACAATTCACATCCAAATTCTGGAACCGACTCCACGAAGCTTTGGGAACCCAATTGCAGTTTAGCACTGCATATCATCCACAGACAGGAGGACAGACTGAACGTGTAAATCAAATCTTGGAAGACCTTCTCAGAGCTTGCATCTTAGATTATGGAACCTCTTGGGAAAAGTGCTTACCATTTGCGGAGTTTACTTATAATAACAGTTACCAAGCTAGTCTGCAAATGGCACCCTTTGAAGCTTTGTATGGGCGCAGGTGCAGAACTCCACTACATTGGGACGAGCCAGGAGAAAGGCAAGTCATTGGACCCGAACTAATCGAAGAAGCTGAAGCACACGTCAAGCTCATCAGAGAATGATTAAAGGCAGCACAGTCACGCCAGAAGAGCTATGCCGACAACCGAAGAAGGGAATTGTCGTTTGCACCAGGCGAATCAGTTTATCTCAAGGTTACACCGTTAAAAGGGTTGAGAAGATTCCATCAGAGAGGAAAACTGTCCCCAAGGTACATTGGGCCATTCAAAGTCCTTAAGAGGAAAGGAGAGGTATCTTACAAACTGGATTTACCATCAGATCTTGGAGAAATTCATGACGTGGTTCATGTCTCGCAACTCCGTAAGTGCCTCAAGGAACCAACGGATCAGATAGAACACCAGGGGATTCCGCTTCAGAAGAATCTCACTTACCTCACTCAACCACTGCAAATACTGGCTAGTGATGAGCGTCAACTCAGAAGAAAGAAAATCAAGCTTTGCAAGGTTCAATGGGAAGATCACTCAAAGGAAGAAGCGACTTGGGAGAAAGAGGATGATCTGCGGCAGGCTTATCCCTACCTCTTCCCTTCTCTAGGTAAATCTCGGGGCGAGATTTCTTTAAGGAGGGTAGGCTTGTAACACCCTAGTTTTGGGGGTGAAAATTTTTGCATAAAAACCCTGCATGCATGTATCTCTGTAGTAGTAGCCAGATCAGCTGAACTCTAATCTCTCCCAAACCCTAAAAATCTCCAAATCTATTCTCTAGATCCAGATCAAGATCTGACCATCCAGATTTAACCTACCAGTTACCCTGAAGATAAAAGTCTTCAGGAGCCAGATCAGATTCGGACCCCAACTCCCAGTACCTAAGCCTCTCTCTGTTTTCGAAAACAGGAAAATTCAGATTTACCCTAAGTACCCCAGTTTCCAGATAATTGAGTTATCTTGATTTAACCCTATCCAGACTCAAGTAACCCCTGGAATATGTTCCTAGGTTCATCCTCAACTCACTTCAAAAAGTTGGGAGCCAGATTAATTCATCTAGACACTTTTCGCAGATTAGTCCAAATTTTAATGCGAATAAGTCCTTTTCTGTTTACCTGGAAGCCTGAAAAGGCTAAAATCTACAAATCAATTCCAACTCCAGAATTTCTTCGGGGAACACCTCCCAAATGCTATTTGATACAGATCTCCTGTTTGATCAGACTTCAAAATCTCTCTCCAATCACCAGAATTCGAGATCGACAAAATCCAGATTTATTTTACCCTAATTTTACCCTATTTTCGAAAATAGGTGAAATCCCTCAAATCTTATCAATTTTCTCTAAATTTGAGCTAGATGAGTATTAATAGAAATATTATACTCAGCCATGGAGTCAAATTCCAAATCGAACCTCTCAAAGACCAGATTTACAGTTTAGTCCAAAGCCAAACCAAAAATCATCACAAATCAGTCCCTGGTTCGACCACAGGCTATTGTGCACGACCAGGCCGTTCAAACGACCACGAGCGCCGGAGCTTGGCCATTGCCGTTGCCACCGCTGCGGTTTCGTCGCCGGCGATCTCCAGCGTTGCCACCCCAGCCACTGTTTCCTTGCCGCGTGTGCGCATCATGGTCGCCACCGTGGAACCGTTTCACCCGCCAGCAGGGCCTTCGTTCTCCCGTGTCGCACCCCGAGACTGGGACAACGACTACTCCTGTAGAGACCTAACTCGCTGCAGCTAGTCTCAAACCACAACCCTTTGACTTCCCAGGATGAGTCAAACACAGGAGTATATTACATTGCAACAGAGTACTAGCAAAATATTAAGCAATGTGGCCTGCTGGCCTTAATATTACATAAAGAGGATTACAATGCCTACAAGGCATTCAGGGTTTAACAAAATATTTAACTACGCAGCAGAAGATAGGTGACCCTCCCACAAAAGAAGTTGACGGCAGAACAACACACTTCAGGGCTCTGGCAGAACTGATTCTCCTCCTTCTGGATCCACGTAATACTCCGTGCCATCATCTTGATCAAAGTAGGCTCCATCTATTGAGTTGAATGTTGCAAGGGTGAGCACTTACGTACTCAGCAAGTCATAGGTAAGAGTAAGTACATATAGTAGTGATGATATGAACCTAGACTAGTCAAGAATTATGGATATTTGTAAAATAGTCTTTTCCTTTCTCATCTCATTTTATGGCAGCACTTTTCATAATATAACATCATCAATCATGTTCACTAGATTATAGCACTACCGCGACACGTCGACACACGACAGCCCACGGCAGCACTCCTTATCATGACAACACATGTCATTTGGGTAATCTTGATTTAAACATATTTTATTTAGAAAATAGTACTTGTGTCACACCCCGTGGATTTAATCCACCGTAGCAGACTCCTATAAACCCGGGAGCTCGGAGTATTCGAATACGTTTTTAACTCTGCAGAGAGGTACCAATTTACCCGCAAGATACTCCACTTTCAAACCTTTCCTATCATAACAAAATGATTGGACCCCTGACTCACTTCATATTGTGAGCGGCAAGGTGGAAATAACAAGAACTTTTGTTATGTTTTACTCACAATTCACCCCCGACCCTGTGGCTCTCAGCGTGGCACAGTTGTGGCAGGTTGTATCCAAACCTCCACCCCTTTGCTTATTCCCATTACTGGGTCAGCGTGCTTGATCACCTTCAGTGATATGTGTGGGAGCCGCGCTCCGTGTTTATCGTGCATCACTACACATCTCATGCAGGGGTTTCATGTGCGATCCACATAATTACTTGTTCAGGCCTGTCCCATACCAGGCTTGCGGTTAGCACGTTGTTCATGCCACTAGACGCACAACACAAGGTTCTAGTCCTTATATGCCAGTGACCAGACCATCCACAACCCTGCACCTTCAGTGCCTGCATTCCTTTGCAGTCTAGCACCTCCAGTGCTACAGCCATCCATACCATTTTTCTGGTCACGGCTAGGGGTTTTATTTCATGAATATAAGTATATAAATACATATAATAATTCATGGCTCAAAACTTGTTTATTTCACATTTCACAGATAACCAGTCTAGTACTGCCAATTCATAAATCAATTATTCTCGATCTTTCACATGCAATATTGCCTATATTCAAGGTTATGTTTTAGCAACATTTAAAATATAGGTTCAAGATGACCAAGGATATGACTTGCCTTCCGCGTCGTAAGATACAGCAGTTGACGTCGGATCGGCAATGAAGTCCTCGAACTCGGGCTCTTGATCTGCTCTCCAATCAAACAAACAACCAATAATCATAATCTTTTCAATACATTATTATACTATATGCAATGATGCAAAGATGAAGTCTCGATGATTCTGAAATGATTGAGTTTAGAGGTTGATTTGGGTTGAGTTAAGGAAACCAATGTTAAGATTAGCTGTCAAAGGTTTACAAGGTTCCAAATGTCTCAAAATATCAGAATGATATCAAGGTTGCGACTGGTTCGCTCAAAAACAGCGAACGTCTTTAGGTCGACATTCGGTTCAAAGCATCGACATAGGGTTGATGAATGATAGAGGGGTTATCTCAACTTGTGGTAGTAGAATAAAATGTAGATCATAACTCTACAAATTTAGTGGACAAAGTGGTTTTCAAATTACACAACCAGAAGTGGGTAAACAAGGCCAATGCCATTGGCTGGTATATACTGAGAAAATGTCAAAAATTAGGGTTTAGCAACAAATATAATTCAAGGGCTCAAATCAAGTTGTGATAGAAGAAGAAATTGTAGATCACAACTTCAGGAATCTAAGGGACAAAGTTATGCTCAAGATGCACATCTGGAAGGCAGTGAAAAGGGCTAATGCCACTGACTGACATAGCCTGGCATTAATCTTGACATGGCCAGAAACTAGGGCTTAGCATAACTTTTGATCTAGGGCTCCAAATGATGCACCACTTTGTCTGGGAGGTAGGCATTGATAACAGGAATAAATCATTCAATAGGATCTAGGGCTGAAAATGACTGGAAAGCAAGAAATTTGATGATGAACTGAGATGAATTGGTTGTACAGGAACAGTTCTGGACACAAACTTGGCATGGTTATATCTTCCAATCTAGGCCGATCTAGGTGTCAGGCTAGAAGATAAAAATACTCAGGAGACTAAGGCACATCTAAATGACAAGGTTTCGAGGGCTGAAATGGCCGGGATCACTTTTCCGGTCATCGGCGCCGGAGAAGAGATACTGCCAGTTGGGGGTTTCTGCTACAGGCCGAGAGAACTAAATTCCTTGCTTGGAGGGCATCTAGGAGGTATAGGGAAGCTTCTGGTAACCTCAAATTGACCGGAGGATCGCCGGAGAAGCCTGGCGACGATCGCCGGTTTTCTGGTGAAGCTCGGTTTAGGGAAAAGGTTCGATTCTTGCTAAATTTCGAAATTCAACTTCACAGGCTTGCTTGATTTGGCTCACTGATCAATTTACTTCACAGGTTCGAGGGCTAATTCGAATTGGTTTGGCCTGCATTGCCGGAACAGGGCAATCTTCGATTTTCAGCCAATTCCGGTGATCGCCGGCGTTAGAGTCCACCGGAGAACAATTAGATGGTACAGTACAATCAGGAGGATGAGAGGTACTCACTGTTAGCTTCAATTTGGCAGGAGATGCAGTGAAGTGAGCTGGCACCGTGAGCCTCCTCGACGGCTCGCCGGAGAAGAAGACGAAAACAGGAGAGTTTCGAGACTTAGTTGATTTCCAGTGAAACAAGAAGTTGCTGGGGGGTTACAGTGGTGTATAAATAGGCCAGGCGAAGCAAGCAAGAAAGAGACACGAAGTAATTGGCAGCCGATGACTTGACTGGTTGCGTGCTGGAGCAACAGCGGCGAAGACTCAGCGAAGAACGGTGATGCGACGGCGACAAGCTTGCAGTTGATCACAGTGTCGCATCATCGGGACCTGGCAAAGTTGTAGCAAGCGGTGGCGACAACACTGGCGCGGCAAAGCGACGTGGCGAGGAGTTGCTGACAAAAAGCCGTTGATCGCGCGCGGGAGCAGCGCTGGTCGTCGACGTAGCAGCGGCCTTGCCACGGCACTAGCTGGAGTGGGGACACGTGCGCACCGGCATGCACGGTCACGAGCGTAGGCGAAGCCTCACCGGCGATGAGCAACCACGGCGCACAAGCACGGCAATCCCTGGTCGAATGCTGCTGTTGACCTGGTCGAAAACAGCTAAGTCCTCTGGTCGAATTTGGACTGAACTGCAGTTTCAAATCTTGAATTTTGGACTGAATTGTAAATCTGGAATTCTGGAAGGTTTAAATTGAATTTGTTTTCACTAATCTGGCAGATTATATTCAACAGGTTAATTGGCAATGATAATTGATAAAATCTGGTACATTTGAATAGTTTTTGATACAAACTGAAAATAGGGTATTTTAGGGTAAATTAGATTTGAGTTTTGTCGATTTCGAATTCTGGCATTTTAGGGTTCGATTTTGATATCTGCACAGAAGATAAACTTGTGGCAAATAGCAATTAGGAAAGATCTGCTGAAGAAATTCTGAATTTAGAGTTAATCTGGAGATTTTAGTCTTTTTTTTAGGTTTTCAGATATCAGATAAGGACTAATTTGCGATAAGTCTTGGACTGATTTGTGAAAAAGGTTTAGATGATAAAATCTGGCTGTCAACTTTTTAGATTAAGATATTGACATACCCATGATCATATTCCAGAAATAATCTGGTCTGAACTTGGTCAAGATTTAGGTTAAATCTGGATTCTGAAACTTACGGTATTTAAGTAATATAAGGTATTTCTGTTTTCGAAAACAGAAGGAGTTAATAAATCTGGGAGTTAGAGATAGAATTGGATCTAGGTTCTGAAGACTTTTAAATTCAGAGTAACTGATAGATCACATCTGAACAATCTGATCTTAATTTGAGGTCATAGGATAGATTTTGGAGATTTTAGGGCTTGAGATAGAAATTGATCTGGCTATTACTACTGATACATGCATGCATGCTATTGATGAAAAAGGAAATTTTCACCCCTAACTCAGGGTGTTACATCCCGCGCGCGCGCCCGACAACGGTAGCGCAGTTGTGCCACGTTGCAAGCATGCCTGGGGGAAGCATCAAGTCGCCGTGGCATCAACCAGGACTGCACGCCAGACTGTAAAAGCCGGCACGGCCGCTGGAGCGCGTCACCTCGCTGCTGTCCCGCCCGGCCAGTCAATTCGCCGATGATTCACAGCTCCAAGTCCCCAGGCACTTTCAACCGTTGCTGCTCACTTCGCCTACTTAAGCTTGCTCTGGCCATCTCCTTTACTCACACACACGCCAGAACCACTCAAATTCTTAACCACGCCGTCGTCTTCGTCTTCTTCGGCGAGCTCGAGAAGAGGCTCACGGTGCCAGGCCAATCCACTGCACCGAACTCCAAATTGAAGCTACCAGTAAGTTACTCTCATCCACTTACCTGTGTAGTAGCAGCCAATTGAGTTCTATCGCACCTCATCGCCGGGAATTGCTGATTTTCGCCGACAACTCCGGCGAGCAATTAAACCCTAATTAAACCGATTTAGCTCTCGAGCCTGTGATCAATATTGATTACTGAACTTATCTAAGCATCTCTAAGCAACCAGAATCGAAGAATTTGCTAAAATATGAAGAATCCCAACTTTGCACCTTGCATGTAAGCTGGAGCTCGCTGTTAAGCTTCTCTGGTGTTTCTCCAGACAATCTAGCTTCACACATAGCTTTTGTATGCCCCAGAGACCCTCCTCAAGCAAGGACTCGAGTTCAATTGCCCTAGAACAGAAATACCCAAATCAGGATTTAGTTCATCTTTCCTCCAGCCAATATCTTCTCAATTTCGCCACTCCAGCTCAACCCACGTTGCCATCTAGATGTTTTGGACCATTTTGAGCAACTTTGTCTTCTACCATGACCCCTAATTCGGCCTAGAACAAGAGTTATGGCTATGCCCTAGTTGCTGTACTGTTGTGCTGCAGGCACTCCAGGCCAGTCAACTTCTTCGCTGGTTTTCATCACCTTCCAGCCATCTCCTGCCCTAGATCCTGTTGAGACATTTGTTCCTGTTACAAATGTCTAACCACCAGACAAAGTGGTGCATCATTTGGAGCCTTTAATCAAAAGATATGGCTAACCCTAGTTTCTGGCCGTGTCAAGCCTATGCCAGGCTATGTCAGCCAGTGGCATTAGCCCTGTTCACCCACCTCTGGTCATGTAAAACAGAAACTACTTTGTCAAATAGTTGTCTCACTACCTTGTGCACCATATGCTTGGATCAAAACCTACTTTGGCCACTGGAAACTGCTCAAACCATGTCAATGCCATTCTAGAGCACTGTCAGCCTATGTCAGCCAGTGGCATTGAGCCTTTTCACCCACTTCCAGCCATGAACTTTGGAAATAACTTTGTCCCTTAGACTCCTGACGTTGTGATCTACACTTTTCTCTACTGTCACAACTTGAGTTGAGCCCTCTATCACCCATTGACCTTATGTCGATGCCTTGAATCGAATGCCAACCTAAAGGCGTTCGCTCTTTTTGGGCGAACCAGTCACAACCTTGATATTACCCTGATATTTTGGAACCTTGTAAACCTTGACAACTAATCTTAACCCTGGTTTCCATAGTTAAACTCAAATCGCTTTCAAACCTTGTATCACCAGAGTATTTTCTCCTTGCATCTTTGCATGTAGTGAATTAGTAAGAATAGGATTGATTGTAATGCCTGTTTGCTTGTTTGATCTTGTTCAGAGCAAGAGTCCAGGGTTGAAGATCTTGTCGCTGAACCGTCATCGACTGCTGATACTTACGACGCGGAAGGCAAGTCATACTTTGACCATATTGAACCTATATTTTATGAATTGCTATGCTATTCCATGAGTAAATATCTCATTAATATTGCATGTGTTGAGATCAATAATATTATGGCAGTGATAGATTTAATACTTGAAGAATGTGAACTTGTTAAGATAGCAAGCCATGAACTAATAAAAGTATGTACATATACATTTATATTCATGAAATAGAATCCTTAGCCGTGACCAGTATTTTGGTGTGGAATGGTGGTAGCACTGGAGGTGCTTGGCTGCACTGGATGGGCAGGCACTGAAGGTGCATGGTTTGTGGTATGATCTGGTCACTGGCATATAAGGACTAGAACCTTGTGTCGTGTGTCTAGTGGCATGAAAAACGTACCAACCACTTACCTGGTATGGGACAGGCGCAATCTGGTAGCTTTCTTAGTATTATCAGTTCCCTGCATGGCTTGTCGATCCGGTTTCTCGCGTGGAAACTGGTGGGACGCAGTTCGTCCATGAGTGGTGTGAGATCAGAAAAATTATGAGAGGATAAGGTGTAAAGAAGGAAGACGCCCTACGCCAGATTAAGTCGTGCACGACTGTAATCAAGAGAGGCTATGTGTCTTGCGAGAACATAGACCCAGGCTAGGAAGTAAGGCAGTGGGGAGGACCGACAACGGTACTTGGGACTAGGTTGTCCACTTACCGGGCAGGGATGCTGTTAATACTAGACTGCAAAACGTTGTGTGATCTCGGCCTTGTCACATGCGTATAAGTCGCATGGAGTTGGCCCGACTTGGAAGTCGAGTGAAAAAGTGGATTTAAAAAGAGGTACACCTCTGCAGAGTTTAAAAATGTATTCGAATACTTCGTGCTCCCGAGTTTTAGGAGTATGCCGCGGTGGATTAAATCCATGGGGTGTGACACAAGTATTGTTTTATAAACTAAAATTTGTTAGTTCAAGATTACCCAAGTGGCATGTGTTGTCACGATAAGGGGCGTTGCCGTGGACTGTCATGTGTTGACGTGTCGCGGTAATACCATAATCTAGTAAACATGTGATAACTAAGAGGCATGTGGATTTATGCCCTAAAGTATACGGAATACTGTTATGAGTATAAGATTGAAAGGCTTGAATAAAAATAATGTGATATGAGGATATATCGCCTTGGATATGGGATATATGTATCACCATCAATATGATTTATTTACTGCCATGGGTATGATCGGGATTTGAATAAGAAAAGAGAAAGAAATGTATTTTGAAAAACCTTTCACTCTTTCCCCAATAGCATAGGTTCATGTCATATATATATATATGTATCTCTACCTTCCCTATGACTTGCTGAGTACGTAAGTACTCACCCTTGCAACAACTCATCAATAGATGGAGCGTTCTACGACCTTGGAGGATACCCTGAAGATGCTGCGGACCCAGGAGATGTCGAGCAGATTCCTCCAGAGCCCCGATGGGGTGCTGTCCTGCTGTCAACCTCTGTTTCCTGTGGATTGCTTTTGGGCCTAGTTTCCGCCGACTAGATGTGTTATTTTGTTAGACCCTTGTGCCTTGTAAGGCACTGTACCTCGTTTTGTATTAAGGCCTGATGGCCATACAATTATGACTATTGTACTATTTTGCTGCTGCAATGTAATCCTGTGATTGACTCATCCTGGGAAGTCAAGTGGTTTATGGGACCAGCTGCACCGAGCTGGGCTCCTCACAGGTGATGTCACAGTCGTGGCAGACGTGACACTGATCAACCCCAAATTTTTATGTTGGGTAGAAAACTAGACGTGAAGCATGACCACCATGTTTCAAGTTAATCAGAGGTCCCGAAGTTTTACTTTGATCAGAGCTAAGTTCCAGCTTGATGTGCGGGAGAAGATCGATAATAACTTCTTATCTAGAAGTCCAATCGACCCCAAAATTTTATACAGGGCAAAAGGTTTAGTGTGTGAAAATCTTCCAAGTCCAACCTTGATCAAAGGACAAGAAGATCTCTAGAAGACCATTGTAAACAGTCAGTCTTGCTGAATTCCAGCTTGACATAAAAGTAATGTAGTGAAGATAGCTTTCAATCTGCCTGTCTAATTAATCTCAAATTTTGGTGGGTAATCAAAGGCTTGTCCAGAAGCTACTTCACCAAGTTTCGCACAGATCAAAGGCCAAAAAGGCATCCATCCATTTAGTCGAATGGGCGCCAGTGCATTTCAATCATGTCTGAAGTTGCCAAGACAAGTCAAATTATTTCTAAGCCATTGATGAATGTCCCGATCTGCGGCCTACCATGTAATGTGCATTTCTTGAAGCTAAGTCAACGATTTTATCACAATCCACTACTGATAAGTCTTAATCCAGTAGAATTTTACCATAGGTTTAGTATTGAAAATGTGCAAAAATGATGCAAAAAATCCGTCGATACATTATTTTATGTGACTTTTTCTAACATTTCTACAATCTGCTTTCATGCCTGTGTTCATCATGTTTCAGGGAACAAGCATACCAAATTTAGAGATATTTCGACATCGTTTGGATAGGAAACAAAGTGGAGAAAGAAAGTGCTAAAAATATGGAAAATAACGATCCGACTGTGAAATCTGAAACCCGAAACCCGAATCCTGAATCTGAAATGGACCCGTTAGCCTGTTTGATGCGTGCCCAAACCTGTTAGTCAGTTTAGGGCATTCCACAGACCCGTTAGTCCATTTGACGTGTGCCCAGACCCATTAGTCAGTTTAAGGCATTCTGAAGTCCGAATCTGAGTCAGTTTCCTTCTTAAGGAAGTCTTGAGTTGTAATTGGTTAATTCTAGGACTTATGTCCTATAAATAGAGAATCTTTTTGCTCAATTAGACATGCATTCTTTTGGCTTTAGTAGTAGTTTTTAGCTACTTTTTCGTTTAGTTGTAGTTTAGAGCCCCCTTCTCAATTTTTATTGTTTTGTAAGCTGTCAAGGACGACAATGTTGGGGGAAAAAATATGGTTCTTAGGTGATGCCCTTTGGTGCTCCATCCTCCGAAGTAGGAGGTCGCCTACTCCGGCCCCACGTCCTCCAGAGTAAAAAGTTGCCTCCTCTGATCCTGTGTCCTCCGGGGTAGTGGGTCGCCTCCTCCAGTCCTCCATCCCCTGGGGTAGGTGATCACCTCCTCCGACCCCTCATCCTCCAGAGTAGAAGGTCGCCTCCTCCAGCCCCTCGTCCTCCAGAGTAGAACGTCGCCTCCTCCGGTCCTGTGTCCTCCAGAGTAGGAGGTCGCCTCCTCCGGTCCTCTGCCTCTCGTCCTCCGTAGTAGAAGGTCGCCTCCTCCGTTGTAGTGTCCTCGAGAGTAGGTGCACTGAAGCCAAGAGTGGCCACGTGTCCAAGATCAATGCCCCAGGCCTTGCCAAATGACTACAATGCCCTCGATCTGACGGTCGTGGATAGGGTAGTTTAGTAATTTGCATCTTTTGGGGTCTACATATACCCTTGTACCCCTCTCTTGCAACCCAAGACATTCATTTGTACTCATTACACAAAAATGCATAGGCGTGCTCTGGAGCCCTCTCCCAGGGATGCAGCCCCATCAACCGGGCCATGTCAGGAGCACGTCGACAGGAGTAGTCTCCACCGAAGCCCGAACCTGTATAAACCCTCGTGTCAAGTCTCTGTGATTGCCCAACACGGGGTGACCCGTCATACGGTCATCCCAAGTTGTTGAATATGTTTCAAACACATCATCAAACCTGCCGGGGTATTTTTAATACCACGATAGTTTGTGTCGTCCGTGGGGCTCGTGACGAATTATCATGGCTCCTCCGAGAAGAAGGAAGCACTTGACCACCATCTCCAATGACGTCGGTCCTAGCAACCCTGCGCCCTCGACGCAAGGGGCCGTCGTCGCGGCTCCTCCTCCTGGGGACACTCGGGGGGAGGTGTCACTCCCTTCTCCTACCGCCCCCGGCGGGAGCATGGGTCCTACGAGCCAACCCGGCACTTCCTCGCTGGGGGACCAACTGCCTCCTGGGTGATACCTTCGACGTTTGGAGATTCGCTACTCGGGGCGCTCGTTGAGGGCCAACATCGTGCCACACTCTTGAGGAGTTGTTGCACGCCATAGCGTGGCCTTTGGTCCCCGTGTACCCGCCTCCATCCCCGTTCATGGGAATGACACTACCATTCATGATGGGGCACCCGGGAGGTGCACCCTTCTACGGGGGTTACACCTTTCCGGGAGGTTCTCCCACCTCCAGTGGACTTCTTCCCCCGGGAGGTGCTCCTATCTCCGGGGGACTCCCGGTTCTGGGTGTTGACCTTGTCTCTGGGGTGTCTATTGCCCCAAAAGGGATTCTCCCCCGCTTGGAACTTTTCCCACGCCGCGGGTTGTGTCCATGGCCGGAACCTCCCCAGCACGCAACTCCTCTCCCACACTCATCACCGACGCACACCAACTCCCTCCCCCGGGGCCCCCCTCCCCGGGCTCCCCTGGTGGATCAAAGCCGATTCACCCGGGAGGAGGTAGAGCGTCTGTGCATGGCAAGGTCTGAGGGAGTCCCATCCCGCCATCGCCTGGAACGTCTCCCGATGCACGGGCGTCACTCTCGCGCCATGGTAGATAAGGGCAACAGGCCCATACAAGAAGTCACTGTAGCCTTTGGGGACTTCCCCGAGGTGCAAGAGGTTAGCTCCACCAACCCCAAAGAAGGGACACGCTACCGAAAGGCAGGCAGTCCATTAGGACCCCTTCCTGACTCGGACAACGAACGCGCCTCTCTCATGAAGGGGGACAGCGACTCGGGCTCCCCAAAGGAGGTGCGTCCCATGGCCGAAGCCATATTGACCCCCTCACATTGAGCACTACAACGGGGAGGCCGACCCCTACAAATTTTTGGAGGTCTACTCTATGGCCATCTCAGTAGTCGGGGGGAAAGAGAGCGTCCAGTGCAATGTCTTCCCCCACTACCTCTCTGGGATATCACGGTCGTGGTTTTATAACCTCAAGGCGGGCTCTATCAAGTACTATGCACAACTCAAGTGTGAGTTTTGTGCTAATTTTCAGGGGAATTACATTCGTCCCCTGGATTCGTTGAAATTGTACACCGTTCGTTAGCGCTCGGGGAAGACGATACGAAGCTTCTTCAAACGCTTTGCCCAAATCAAGAGCAAGGTGGCTCACGTCCTCGACTCGACAGTAATCAAAGAGTGCAAAAGTGGGATTCTACTAGAAGAGCTCCACCGGAGCATCTCCCAAAGTTGGCCATCCTCCCCCGATGAGCTCTTTAATGTGCTCGAGAAGTACGTGAGAGCTGAGGAGGATGACCTTTGGAAGAAGAACCAAGGGACCTCCGCTCCTGGGGAGAGGGACCCGAGGGACCCCTCCTACAAACGTCCCCGGAGAGGACCCCATAGAGAGCTGAGGCCTTGAGACACTTTCTTCCTTGAAGGCGGGGGCGACTCCCAGGATACTAACAGGGGACAACGATCCTTCTCCAAGCCCAAATGCGGCGGGGGAGGCCAATCCTCCCGCATGCGAGAGGCTCCCAATCCAAGGGGCAAGGAGGCTGGAGCCACCTTATTGTGCGTTTTCCATAAGTCAAAATCCCATGCAACCCGAGAATGCCACGCGCTTCTTCAACATTTCACGGCATTTCTCGAGCAGCATGGGCCGGGGGAGGAGGCCCTACCTCCTTACCCCCTCAGTTGCCGACTTTGGCAGCACTCCCCACTCGACCAGGAGGACATCAGAGGCAAGGCCGGGAAAGGGGCTCAAGCGATGAGCTCCTTGATGAGACCATGTACATCATGGTTATGACCAAGACGACATCAACATGGTGGTCATCAAGATGTCATCGTCCGCCACCTTGGCCAGGATGCGAAAGCTGGCAGCACGTACGTCGTCTGGATTTTGTGCTGTCGCCACCACAAGTTCGGCCTCCACCTTGGCCACCTCCCCAAACACAAGACGTGCTCAAGAAAGGCGCCTCTACACCTCTAAGGTCGCACAAGCCACGTCGCTCCAAGGCCAGCCCACAAGTGAGCTCAATTCATCCGCGAGTCCGGTTCGGCCATCTGCGCGTAGTCCAACTTCAAACGGACGTACAGGCCACATACGAAGTCCGTTTTTGACGTTATTGGACCCTACGGACAAGAGAACGACGAGAGCTTTCCAACGGATCCAGTACCATGTCCAAATTCCTTACGGATCAACAGGAATTGTCCAAACAAGATTACGACCAGAATCTGACGTGCGCTGCGACGCTCCACTTTGGGCCCAAGGCCCATGTACCCCTAGGGTTTCCTCCTCCACCCCATGGCCGCCCCATACAGTATATATATGGCCACCATGGCTGCCGTTTAGACTTGGGTTTTGCTTAGATTAATCTGTCAAAGAACAGTTTCGCCGTGTATCGGTTTGTGGAACCCCAACTCGTGAGATTCAATTTATATTTGCAATATTTCAGATTGCTTCTTTCTCGTTCTTGCTTGTGTTCTCGATTCGCATGCAGGGATAAGCCTTCTTGGCGAGGTCAATCGTGTTTGTGCATGGTTGATAACCAACGGAGCCGGATCGTCAACGTCGAGTTTCCACCAATCGACTTACCTCTACCTGTCGGAAGATCGGGCCACCGTGCGCATCAAGTGGTATCAGAGCCTCGGTTGCCCGTCAGGTATACTTGTATCCCCTTTGTTCATTATTCATCTTTCACCTAGAGTCCAGAAAATTGCCCCACAAAAATATTTGAGTTCGCCGTCATATCCATCGTCCAAGCCACTTTGTGCCCTTCGCGATTTCGTTTTTAGTTTCGCGTTGTTGAATTTGTATCCATCGTCATCGTCTTGTTGCTGGTTTAGAGTAAGTTCTTGATCTAGTTTGAGTCTTGCATCTTGACGTCGAGTCTAACACCATCACGTCGTCGTCGCCGCCGCGTCCAAATCGGGTGTCAATCTGTCAAGTTTGGTATTTTGCTTTTATCTCCTTCGTCTGAACACCAAATTGGACAAATTCAGAGTCTAAATTGTAGCTCCGAAAATTCTCTACAACTTTGTCCATTGTGAGAAGTTCTAGAAACGCCGTTTTCAAGTGAGAAATCGCGTTGAAAGTGAATCTGGTTGATTTCGGATTTCCTACATAGACTGTATTGCGGGGCCCATATCGCCTAGATCCGTTATCCAAAATTGGTGTTCCATATATGCAAATTGATCAACACGAAACGATCTACAACTTTTCTGTTATACGTTTTAGCGTTTGAGGCCTCCAAAAATCCGAAACAGCATAGGAAGTTTCTGCATAGTAGATCTGTTTTTCCAGCGAGAGAAAATTGAGTGTTTGTGTATATATCTTGTAATCTCTCATATGCGGCACTATTGATATTTAAAAAAAAAAGGTGAAAAAGGCAAGTGCAAAAAAAAGAAGCCGCACAAAGATAAAAAAATAAATAAATAAAAAGCAAGGAAAAAAATCAAAAGTACTTGTATCCTTTGTATCGACAGTGTTACGTCATTCGTTTTGCTTGCTTGAGCTAGGTCTGAGAACGAGTTTAGGCCAGCAACTTTGACAAGTACTTTGGATATTTATTCAGCTTTGCTATTCTGATTTCGATGATTGCATATTCCTTACTACTAAATATTGCATATCCAAGCTCCACAAATACATCCTTCTGATCAGCACAGGTTATTGACCCTTGCAATCGCTTCATCACGCCCTCACGGTGTCACGAACCAGCCACCGGTTGCACCGTCCCTCGCTGTGTTGGTAAGAACCGGGTAAGAACTTGGTAAGATTGCTTGAGAGCGTGAGATCTAACCTCGTAGTTGATAGGGATAATACTTTTGTGTTATCTTTTGTTTTCTACTGACAATGGCAGGTTCATGGATCATTGGGGAAAATGTACAACTATATCAACGCTGGAATCACGATCGAAAAGATAATGGAGGTGACAATGCCAATGGTAAAATAGCCTTACCTTCTTTTTATGGTGCATATGATGGTGAAATTTACTTTGATTGGGAGATGATAGTTGAACAAAAATTTTATTCCCATCAAGTTCCTCAAATCCATTGGGTTAGGCAAGCCACTAGTGAATTTAAAGACTTTGCTATCATCTGGTGGAATGAACTTGCTACTCTCCGCTTACAACCTGACACATGAGCTAGGTTAAAAGAAGCTATGCGTCAACGTTTTGTTCCTCCATCTTTTAAACGTAATATGCATAAGAAATTAGAATGCTTGAATCAAGGTAGAAAATCTGTAGAGGAGTACTATCAAGAGTTACAGATATGCATGTCTCGCTGTGATTTAGAAGAAACTGATGGAGAAAAAGAGATTAGATTCTTACGTGGACTTAATGAGAAAATATACAATATTGTTATTGATAAAGAATATGTTTCTCTGTTGCAAATATTTGCTCTTGCTTGTGCAGCTGAAAATAAAATAAAACGTAAGAAAGTTGTACGGAAAATTAATACATCTGTTTGCAAGAATGGTGTGTATCCTTGCACGACTAACGTTCTGCAGGCAAGTGCACATGATCAAATTGAGAATGAGGAGAATGAAGAGATGCTTGTTGCAGCACCCCTGCTTCCATCACCTACAACTGAAGATGTACCTACATCAGCTGAGAAGGAAAACAAAGGTAATGAAAAAGGTACCACACTCATTCAAGATGAGAACGATATTGATGTGCTGAAACTTTCCACGAATCAT
>CM033329.1:28625981-28725981 GCA_019359835.1 Pharus latifolius
CCAACGCATCCAGAATCATTAAATTCTGATGTCGTATGCAACCAAGAGACCAAAAAGAGTAACAACTATACGAGGAGAAAAAAGTCCAGTCCAAATTCGAGAAAAATGATTCCGAAATTCTTTTATCTCTTATAGTATGTTAGGATTTGATTTCTAGTTTAAACCTTCATATTGTAAACAACCATACAAATCATGAATATTGGAGATTATTTTGGTTAGACACCATATGATTTTTATAAGAACCAAGAAGAAAGCGTTCTGCTGCCATGTTCTGTGATTCCCCATGAATTGCACCTAATCTGTGCTACTGCGCCTTCGAGGGTCGTTGTGTGGCTAGTTTTTTAGTTTTGGACTAGCGATGTTCGGATAGCAGGCTACGGTTGGCTTCCTCGTCGTCAGGTCACAATTCCACCCAATTTATCCAGAATCCTACGGCGTGAAGATCGGAAATTCCATGTACTGATTTCTCACGAAGTTGGTGCATATCATCAAGGCTTGCAATATCTCAAGCAGATCCACTGGATCCACATGGACCTTTGAAGAGCAACTACTTGACTGACAAGCGGGGTTGTGTCAACCTCGACAGTGGTCTATACCCTTCGACTACACAATTCTATTGAGTCGTTCGTTTTTCTAGTTCATTTGAGCGAACCTGTCTCAAACTGTGCAGTCACATCTACCCGTATCTTTCGGCCAGCTCCCATTGCTTACCCTACGAAGAGTGGGCCTTCTTCCTCCATGCCCCACACTCTTCGAATCTGTCCTTCCACGGCACGACAACTCCCACGGTCCGCGTCCGCCCAAGATGCCTTTTTCCCTAGAGCCCGCGTGAGGATGTCGTTTCTCTTAGGGAGTAAACAATCCCTAGCTCCCCTCTGTCTCGCAAGAGATTGTTACATTCAAAACCACATTGTGAGAAATATATATACACTGGGTGTACACAATTGAGAAGTTAGCCAACTATGATTCGCTGCACGACTTCGACGTCCTTAAGGTTTGGAAAATCCACAGATCCCGTGGACGACATGGACGTAACACCCCCAATTTTGCAATTCTTTAATATGTCAGTCGATGCAGTTTTATTGAATCCTTCAATATCTCGACCACACCTCGGATAAATCCTGAAAAAATCCTCCAAAATCTCTTATTAAAGTTCTCTAAACTTCTCTAGATTAAATTCCACCTAAAAATCCCACTCTTTTCCAGCCCAATAATCGACCTGTTACATTGCTCCTATTCAAGTTTCTTAAACCAGCAATTTTGTTCGAATTAGTCAAGACTTGGTCGATGGTCAAGCTTTACGATCAAGACTAGCTCGCTGGTCTAAAGAAAGTCACTAGTCGAATCAGAGAGAAAACAAATGGATCCCATTGTTCTAGTTCAAGTGCTCGTGTGAAATCCTCGTCTCTTTCTAGCTTCAAGAGTTTGATCTAGTTGTTCCAGTGTTCAGTCAAATAGGCAGTACACCAATCCACAAATCAACCATGTTTTGGTTTTTCATCCAAATGAAGCCCAATCAGGAAGCCCCAAAATAGCAAACACCACTTCTAACCAATGCATGTTGGCTGTGAGATAGAGAACTGACCAGCACAGTGAAAGAATGTTGAACTCTCTCCTGTCACAGCACCGTGCAAGCCCCCCAACAAACAACGAGTTGAATCCCCTCAAGAGCAAGCAAAATCTCTACATCTGACATTGCTTGATCCTTTTTGTCTCACTCCCTTGTCTAGCATCTACTAGCAGCCTATAAGAGCCCCTCACAGCCTTTCTTCTTCTTTGTTCTTTCCTGTTCATCCTTCATTTCTTGCCTAAGTCCTGAGAAGATATGATACTTGATAGATCTTGCTTGTGTATTCATTTTTCTTAATCAACCTTAAGAGAAATCGTTCATATATCCATCCTTCATCTATTCTTGTACAGAAATCTCACCAAAAACCTCCAAGGATCACTGTTTTTCCAAGTCTTCTTCTTCGACTATGGTGAGTATCACTCTGTTTTCAGTTCTCGAGCAGCTTCCCTTTAAACTTCAAATTCATGCACGTTACCACACCATTTTCCTTGATTGTTGTTGCTGCGTGTTCGAAACTCTCTTAGCTTTGTTTGGGCATCTTTAATTAGTATTTTGATCTGGAACTCCAGCAATCGATGAAATAGTTCAGCCCAGCCGCTTAATAGTTTTTGCAAATCGCACCCCTTAGACGGCCTCAAAACTGTTCGAACCTCTTGAAAGAATTGTAGTCAGCTCATTTCCTACAACTTTTCTATTGTTGACTTTCTGAGATAAGCACTGTATTAGCCCGATTTTTGTGTTTTCTGAATCTTAGTCATTTTGTTCAAGAGTCTGACGAACAGGAGTTAAGCCAATCCTCGATTAATCCCATATTTATGCTCGATCTCACCAAACTCAAGCCTTGCGGGATCAGTTCAGAGCAACCCATGCCCAAATTTAGCCAAGCCAGACACTTGTAGCCAAGCCCAGAGTGTTTTCTCCCTCCCAGGAACATCTTCAACTAGAATACCTTGCATGCATGTATATTATACTTCACATATAAATTTCTATGATAAGTAATTTATGTATGCTTATGTGTTTTATTTTATTTCTGTGCGAGAGTAGAACTAGGAGTGGAAGGAGCACAAGAAGTGTTCGAAGACTCCTTAGTGCAATTAGACCCTGCTTTGCAAGGCAAGTCTCTTGCTCATTGATTATGTCTCTCCCAGATTTTTAAGTAAATTAGGTTATTTATTGTTTTATGTAGATGCATGCTTTATTTTTCAAATGTTATGTTGGATGAATATGAGTAGATATGACCTAAACCTCTTTGAAGGCCCTTCATGTTCATATATCCTATGCACTCATTTGTCACCCTAGGATGTGCTTACGTTATGCTTATACTTGAATATATGTGCTAAATGCTAAATAATCATTTATATGAAAAGTGTTTTTAAAACCTTGTTTGTAAAAGTGTAAGTTAGAATCGATAGTGAGGATGGTTTGTGTGGTTGGCGCTGTGTGTGCAACGGGAATGTGTTTGCTCCTCACTAACGGTTCATAAGGACGAGACCCTTGTGTTGTTCTTCCAAGCGGCATCAAAAACGTACTAACCATTTGCCCGGTATGGGACAGGCGTGGCAAAGTAGTTCTCTAGGTATTAGATTTTCCCTGCAATGGTTGTTGGTTCGGTTTCTCGAGGAAAACTGGTGGGCCACAAAAGGCTGTGAGTTGTGAGAGTAAGTGAGTGAATCAGGAGTTCGGAAGGAAGGAGCCCTAGACCTGGATACCGAGTCGTGCACTACTGGATCCACGGGCTATGAGTCTCGTGGGACCATAGACCAAGGCTAGGTAGATTTGGCTGTGGGATGCGCTCCACAACAGTATATAGACTGAGTCGTCTATTTACTGGGCAGGGAACTGTTATTTCTAGGATTACAAACTGTCAAAAGTTACAAAAACTATCAAATACTCTGAGCACCCAGGTTTTGGAGTCTGCGCGTGGTGGATTCTATCCACGTCGATGTAGCACAAGTATGATTTGGAAGATTTTCATAATATTAGATAAAAATGGTGACTCATGGAAGACCGTCACGTATAACATTTTCTAAAACTTAGTTTAGGATTTTAAAGTCTCGCTTTTGAAATCCAAACCTTTCTTCAGAACTTTAGAATGAAAATATATTCTATTCTTACCTATAAACCAAAGAGCCTATTTCTTGGAATTCCCCATCATTTATATACCTGCATTCATTACTTGAGACTTGTTGAGTAGTGTGAGGACAACGTGCTCACCCTTGCTTTTGCACATAAAATTTAGAGGAAGGACTTGTTGATTCCGACTCCTATGGCTTCGAACCCGTTGATGAAGAAGGAACCGTCATCGACGATTCAGTTTACTAGACGGTCATTCGCCTAGTGGAGCCCGATGTGGTGGGAGCCCAAGCTGTGCCGCTGCTATTGAAGATGATGAAGACATTGGAGACTGTCATAGTTGTTTTGCTTATCTCTCTGTGTGTTCTGTTCTTTTGTGCCTACCTTCGTGTCGATGAAACTTCTTAATTTGTATCAACTCTAAATTGCTCCATTCTTGACGCTATGGTATTTTAATATTGGTCCTTGTGACCTTGTACTCGTTTTAATTACCTGTGTTGTGTTGTGAGCTTATGATGTATCATTCTATGTGTAACTTAACCTGTGTAGTTGCCGTCGGATTCCTCATTTGAGGGTCCCCACACGGACCCTCTCCCCCGCCACCATTGATTGCATCGAGGATCGTGTATCTCGAAGATCGGCAAGTCAGGGGAGTCGACGAGAGCATTTTCCTCGTCTTCCTTCATCCACTGCTCCTCCTTCCCCGCATACCCACAAGATTCGAGCCAGTGCGGGTGGTCGTTTCTCTTTTGGATTTCCTTATTCTTTTCACTAAGGGCCTTCAAAGCAAAAACATACGATCGACCATAGAGTGTAACCAAGCAAAGGAAGCACATATACCTTGAACTCAGGAGTCCCCTTCTACTGGGTGAATTCTTTCCATACCTCTCCGTTATGAATGGGTACTTCTCGTAAGGAGAGCTTTTCCATGTATTTTCCTGTCCTTTAAGCAAGCTGTCTTAGATCCATCATCAGGGATGTTTACTTAGCCTGTTTTCAAACAGTGCATATAGCAGGAGTTAGTTGAACTTTAGGATAAGCCAAGGAAATGTGATTACAAAAGACTTTAGGGATTTTGATTAATTTTACCGTCACTTCCACACACAACCTATCCCTCTCGTTCACCTTCACATGCTTCTAGCTCTCGACGGTGATCTTCACCTTTTCTTTCGCCAACAAGCCAACGTAGGCAGTGTAATGTCTAGCGTTTTTCTTATCGGTCTCCCAAACTGGTTGAACTCATAGGTAAGATCGGTGTGTTTGGCCAAATGGCACAACATTATCGCGCCTCGTGCCTTCCTCTTGTGTTGGGACAAAGAAGCATCAGCTACATTGCCCCTCGTCGAACCACTACTATCAGATGAGGAAAATGCCTTGTCCTCTAGGTGGTACTCTCGATCCTGGTCCACCGACATGGGTTTGTCTAAAATTCCATGAACAAACCATCGAAAAGGCTGAGTACATATTTCATCTCAAAAATATAATAGATACAAATTTTTGAGAGAGTATTTCAAATTCCAAATATCAATCTAGGGAGAGCATGTGAGAGTATCCCCAAGTTGACATCGTGCTATACAGTTAAAATATGGAAATAATTTTAAAATATCATGCCACCAGAATGAGCCTTTAAGAGTAGAGTCATGAGTTAAGTGCCATTGATAGTAGTAGGTCCAGATGAAATTCACCCAAGGTAAATCTAATTGATTAAAAAACTTGAACAGATATTTCAAAAAGAGGACAATATTTTGTACATGTTTTTGACCAAGTGACCAAACACTGCCCACCTTTACACAAGTTTTGGCCACGCCAAGGAAAAGCTCGACAAATTTGATCAATTCTGTTTACTACGGCTTCCGGTATTTTAAGAGTTGACATATAAAACATTGGCAAAATAGATAAAACAAAATTAACCAAAAGCCTAGAATTTACTCTCCCGGCAATACTATTCAAGAGAATATGACATGTTCCAAAGCCTAGAATTTGCTTAATCCAATTTAACCATCTATTTCCAAAGTCTCTAACTTTTATGACGCTAAGATAGCTTGATGTTCCACCTTATCAAAAGCCTTTTCAAAATCCAATCTGAGTATAACTATTTTGATTCTACTGTGCTTACAAGCATGAATATATTCAAAAGACCAATCTAGGAAATCTTGAATAGTCCTTGATTTAATGAAGCCATATTGATTTCTATGTACTAGGTTAGGCATCACCGTTTGAAGTCTGTTAGCCAGTAGTTTCGTAATAATTTTTATGACCTCTAACATTTCTTCCATCACACTTGCACCATCTCATCTCACAGAACCACGAGCAAATTAAAGATCACTGAGATTATATTTCTACCCTAGTTTAAATTCTAAACAAGTGCATCCAAATCCTAGTTTAAATATTGAAAAGAGTAAATTAAGGATAGGGCAGGAATACTTTACAGTGCAATTTAGTGGCCGGCGGCGGTAGAGAATCAAGCGGTGGTCGGCGATGGCGCAATGCAGTGCCCGGCGGTTGTAGAGAACTGTAGTCCTAGCGCCGATGGTGGTCCAGCAGCGAGGAAGTGGTCGCCGGCGAGGTATGGGCTTTTTGTAGGATTCGAAGATGCTGACTAGAGGGGGATGAATAGGACGTTTTAAAAATTCTTCTCAACTAAACAAGTTTTGCATGATATTTAGGAAAATCAAGTTTTTGCAAAGGGTTTGAGTCTATCTAATATCAAATTGCAATTAATCAATATGGAATAGACAATACAACATGCAACAAGAGTAATTGAAACAATTGTGTCAAGGTAAATACGAACCATATAAGAGAGAAGTAATTGACACAACGATTTTTACCGAACTCTCGGAGACTCGCCCGGTCTCCCCTACTTCTCATTGAAACGCTTACACGTGCTTCTATATCCATGAAGGATATCTCCACTCGGGTTGCTCCTTCTCCACTCCGGAGAGCAAGCACCAATACTCACAAGCTCTTCGCGGCCTCTCCGACAAACTTCAATGGAGAGATCGTGACTCTCCTCCACGAACAGTCTAGGCGATGGCGATTGCCAAGAGTAACAAATTGAACTGTTCACTTGAATTAATCAAGTGCTAGAAGCTCAAAAGATGCAAATGAATGTCCAACACTTTAGCATTAGCTTGCAAATGGTGGATGAAGTGCACTAAGCACTCTTAGCCTCTCACAAATGCTTCTATTCTAATTCTCTCAGAATTTTGGCTCAAATCTAGCCTCTAGATGCAAGAGATTGAATGCAATGAACTTGGCTAGCTTATACACAGTATTCCGAGCTCTTGAGTGGCCTCAAATGAAGGCAAGGTTGAAGTATATATAGTGATGAAGACACGGATGCCGATCTTTTGGTGAGAAGGATAACTTCGATTTGATGGAGAGTGACCTTGGTGATCCCGGCTACCAACCAAACAAGACTGGACGCCCCTGGCAATCGCTAAAACCACACTCACGAGTCGTTATCAACAGTGCCAAGACGCGGCTGACCTGATCACGAGGATCGATTCCTGCAAGCAACCAAAGAACAAGCAAGAACAAGATAAAAGCAATCTGAAATTGCAATAATGGATGAAGCACACGATAAATTTGAGGTTGTGTAACTTGTAGTTATTAGTTTAGCTGACATAAGAATACAAGGATGAAGTTTCACACATGGGGAAAACTAATCTAAACAAAACCTGAGGAAGAACGGGAAGGGTGACGGCCATATGTAACAGGGGTGGCGGCCAAGGAGGTGGACGTGAAACCCTAGGGGTACATGGGCCTTGGGCCCAAATTAGAGGTGGTACAGCATCCGCCAGAATCTGTCCGCGAATTTTTTCATTGATTGCAGGTGATTCAGATGGAATTTGGTAGTGGTGCCAACTCCATTGGAAAGGTGTCGTCGTGGGCTTCTCCGTAAAGTGCTCATTCACCCAAATGGACTCTGTACATGGCCTGGGCATCCGTTTGAAATTGGACTGCTGCTAGATGGCCGAGCTAGACTTGTGGACGAGTTGGGCTTGATCTTGTGCTGGGCTTGATGCGTCGTGAGTTACTCCACCTTGATGTAGCTCGCTGATTCTCTGGTGTGGGCCTAGTGAATGGCTCAGCACATGGATTCGTGCCAACTCGCCATTCTCCTTGATCTTCTCATGGCGGCGAGGAAGTAGTGGAAGTAGTGGAAGGAGTGGATGGAGCCTTGTTCATATCCGAGCTAGTGATGTCCTCGTCATTCTCCCCTTCTTGAATATGAGTCGTCCTCGACTCAAGCATAATCTCCTGCAAAAGGTTAGTACCAACACGAGGCAAAGCAACATACATATACTTCCCTTCTTGAAAGTTATCATGTAGGTTCAAAGGAAAACTAGAGGAACTTGACGTGAAATGATTAGTGCTATGGCAATCCTCTAGTTGATCACATTGTTGCTTGTTATCACTTTCCTGCAAAAGATTAGTCACAAGTAGGGACACGGCAAGAGGCCATTTTCCAAAGAAAACTCTTACCCTTGCAATTATAGACATTAATTTCAGATATATGTCTTTCATGTTCAATTTGATTTTCAGCCTCACAAGTAAGATTAAATAAATGAGACAAAGAATTATATTCCTTAGCAACAAGAATGTCCTGAATTTCCTTATCAAGCCCACCTATGAATCTAATCTCTTTAGCTTTCTCGGTTTCCTTTAAACCACAACGCAACAAGCATGTTTCTAATTCTTGGTAGTATCCTGTTACAGTGTTATTACCCTATTTTACATGTTATAGTTTCTTGAACAAAAATTCAACATAGAGTTTACTGACAAATCTATCTCTCATAAGCTTTTCATGTCTTTCCAAGTGTGAGGTAACTTATTACATGCACACAAATCCTTCCACCACATTGATGCAAAAATAGTTAAAGCACTAGCGGCACTCCTAATCTTTCGTTTATCGCAGATTTTATATCGAGCAAAATTTGTCTACCGCTATTTCCCAATCAATATATGCATCAGAACAAAATCCGTTATAAGAAAGATGGGTTGAAATGATTTTACCCGTACTCGTGAGGAACGATGCAGCAATGGTGGTGTGGCTCTCTTGCAGTCTCTCCCTGTGGCAGAACATATCAATTTGTGTTTCAATCTCCTTCTTAAATTCATCACCTGCCATGATTAGTAGAAAACAAGAAACACATAAGAGTATAATTCCCTATCAACTACTAGGTAGCGGAGAAGGAACAAAAGTCACTCTTGCTCAACTTCTTACCTAGCTCTTACAAGTTCTTACTGAAGCGAACAGGCGGTGCAAACCGGTGGATGGTTCGTGATAACTTAAACTCGAGTGTGAGCAAAGCGATGGTAAGGTGCCGTACCTGTATGGTTAGTAGTTGGTGGAGCTTGAATAGGCTATTATCTGTGTAGCAACAATTCAAAATCAATAATGCAAGATTGAAAATGTCGTAGTATTGCGAATACCACGGCAGGTTTTGGAGAAGATCCTAGCTAACGAACAACGACGCGAGCTGCGGTCAGCTCTAGTCGGGCAAGCACAGAGAGTGACACGAAGATTTATACATATCAGGTCTCAGTAGAGACCCTAGTCCTGTCGACGTGCTCCCGACTTGAGTCAGTTGGGGGAGTTCTCTCACGGGGAGAGTCTCCAAAGCACGCCCTATTGGTTTTTTGTGTATTGATGCAAATGAATTGTCCTGGTTACAAAGAGGGGTACAAGGGCATATATAGGCCCAAAAGAAGAAAAAAGACCTAACTACCCCGGTCACAGCCGTTGGATCGGAGGGTACCGACGTCATTCCACCGGATGAGGGGCTTGGAGCTTGACAAGTGTCCTTGAGACACTCCTCACGTGACCCCCACGTGACCCTACGCAGGAGGTACTTGCGGAACCAAGCAATACGACCTCGTAGGGCTGCTTTGCTAAAACTCGAGCAAGTTTCTGGGGCGAGGCCATCGGGAGCCCTTGTCCCCGGGCCAAGGTGGCGCCCGGGGCAGGACCACCGTGGGGCCTTTGCCACCGGGCAGATGGGGGCGCCCGGGACCAGGCCACTGGGGGCCTTTGCCACCAGGCAGATGGTGGTGCCCGGGTCCTGGCCACCGGGGGCCTTTCCACCGGACAGATGGCGGCACCAGGGGCTTTTGCCGCAGGGCATATGGGAGCGCCCGGGACCGGGCCACTCGGGGCCTTTGCCACCGGGTAGATGGCGGCGCCCAGGACTGCGCCACCCGGGCCATGGTCACCGAGCAAATGACGGCGCCCGAGGCGGGGCCACCGGGGGCCCTTGTCCTTGGGCTAAAGGCGGCGCTCGGGACAAGACCACCGGGGGCCTTGCCACAGGCACATGGCGGCGCCCGAGACGTGGTCACCGGGACCGATTGGGCGGAGATTTCCCCCAACAGCAGCCCCCCATGTCCTTCAGGGACACGTCCTAAATCCTCAGAGGAAATGGTCTTCGTTACCGGGAACATCTCCCCCGAGGGAACCTCCGGCACCTTTTGCGATGCTTCGATTCTCACACCACGCACTTATGGTGGAGCCGTCGATCATCATGACGCCGCAGGCCTCGATGGGCGCGCGCCGTCGGCCAAAATGGCCTCGTGCGGTTCGAACCACCGGTGCGTCGTTTCCCGTGTGCGCCACTTCGATTTGCACGCGTCGTTTGAAATGGACGGTTCGGATTTATCCTGAGCGCCCATGTGGCGCCCATCGGGCCACGTGTGGACTCTGTAAATAGGGCCTCGAGGGCCGGAGGGGGCACATTCGAAACTCAAAGTTTCAAACTTCCCACCGGCGCTCTAACCTCTCCCGGCCGCCCTCTCCCGGTAACCTAGCCCCCGGAACATAGCTCCCCAGTAGCTTAACCCACCGGAAACCTAAATGGCTCCAAAGGGCCGCGCCAAAGCCCCCGATGTGCCACCGGAGGAGGTCACCGCGGACTTTTGTGGGCTTTCGACTTCACCTCGAGGGACTTGGAGTCCCTCATGGATCGGGGGGTCATCGCGGACGGGGACGTTCGGATCCCCCTAAAGAAGGAGACTACGCCTCGCCCCCATCCCGGAGAGGTGGTCGTCTTCGAGCTTTCCCCGAGACCAAACTCTGGCTCTCGGTGCACCCATTGCTCCGGGAGTTCCTCCGGGAGTACGGGGTGGTGCTCAACCACTTGACTCCCAACGCCCTCGTCCAGATGGGCCTCTTCATCTGCAATGCGAGACGCCACCGAACAGGAGCCGACGTTCAGGCTGCTCCGGGTACTTCTACGAGCCCGCGGCGAGGAGCTCGTTCATGGTGAAGGGGGGCCGAAGTCCGCGTTCGGCTCCATCATAATACAACACCTATCGGCCCGGGTGGGACGAGTATTCGGTGGCAGCCTCCTGGGACCATTGGGGGGATTGGCTCCGGAGATGGTTCTATCTTCGGGTCTGGGACTCCAGGGTCACCTACTCCCCGGAGCCTCCCTCCTACTGCCGCTCGTCCGCCCCCAAGCCCCCGATGTGGACCCCCGAGGAGTTGACGCTCCTCAGAAAGATGTGGGCGCCCAAGGCGTTAGGTCCATGAGGGACGCCGTGGAGGAGTTGGCGCTCCGCCAGCTCTCCCCCTTCTCGCACGGGAGGAGGGGATCGGGATGTGCCCTGCGCAGCGGCCCCCACAGAAGCCGGTGACCCGACGTAAGTGTCCGGTGACCCACTCCTTAGGTTTTTGGGATTTTTGCTAACACATTTCTATTTGTAGTCCGGCCGTACTCGGCCGTCCGGGAGAAGGCGGACAACCTCCTCAGGAGGTACTATGCCGACGAGCACGAGCGCATCGTGCGCGTCATCGGGGAGGGTCCTCCCCGTAACTTGGTCGCCAAAGCCTTCGGGCTGAGGCTACCGGCGAGGACGCCTCTCCCGACCCCCGTCTCCCACAAGCGGGCGAAGGAGACCGCCGGGGGCCCCGAGCCGAAGCACCCCAAGGCGCAGAAGGCCCCTAGCCCACGACGACACTGGGCTCTATGCCCGCGAAGGCCCAGGGCACAGCCCCCGGGTCGGGGCGTGCGTAGGCACCCCCGAGGCATGGGGCCACGCCGCCCCTCCCGAAGGGGAGTCCCTCGAGGGGCCGGCGGGGACGAGGGAGTTCATGCACCTCCTCAAGGCCTCTACGTGGCTAGGGGGAGGGGGTGGCCGGTGACGGGGGGGCGTCCGATTCGGCGAACTACGACCCCTTGCCGTCCTTGGTGGTTACGCCTCCAGTGGCTCCGGAGCCAGCGGAACCGGGGTGCTCGGAGGTACGCTTCGCGGAGACTTCTCCTCCGCGCGTCGAGTTGCCAGTGGACGAGGGGGCAAGTCCCTCGGCCAGCGCGGTCCCCGCGGCTACGGGGACCCCGCGACACGGAAAGGGGAAGGGACTCCTTATCCCTCCCCGGGGCGACACTCCCTCAGAGAGTTCGTCCTCCACCTCCTCGGAGATCGAGTCCCCGGCGAAGAGGGCCGCGGCCGGGGCCACGCCGGTCCACATCACCCCCGCGGCCCTTGATACCGGGGCCCGCCGGTGGAGACGAGTCCGGGGGTACGGGGAGAGAGACCCCCCTGCTGTCTCCCGGGCAAGGCTCACCGGTCGGCCGCAGAGCCTCCAGGTTCTGAAGGTCCAGGAGTACGTCTCGCAAGGGGACGCTCAGCGACCGGTGTGGCGAGCTGTTGTCGCTGCACATCCAGTAAGTTTGTTTCTGAGGCGTCCGACCACTTTTCCTCGAAAATTTTTCTAACTCTTGGTTTCGAATAACCTTCGTGTTTGTAGGGGGTAGCCCTCGCCCGGGGCATAGAGGAGCACTTCGAAAGGGCGTTGAAGGAGGCGGAGGGGAAGGCCGCCGCCGTCTGCGGCGAGCGGGACGAGGCTCTCCAGGAGTTGGCCCGGGTTCGAGCCCAACTCCAAGCCTCGGAGAGCGCCAACGACCGCCTCCAAAGGGAGGAGAACGCGAAGGAGGGAACCCTTCGGGAGCTCGAGGGCTCCAGCGCCAGGGCGGTGGCGGAGGCAAGCCGCTCCGTCCGTTCGGCCCTCAAGGGGCTCAGGCTACGCCTCGGCCCGAGAGGTGGTTCCGACGCAGCGCCCGCCACATTTGCGGAGGCTTTGCGTTTTCTCAACGCACAAGTCTCCGTGATCCCGGAGGCCGCCGACGCCCGGGCCCAAGGCCGAGCTATCCCGGTGGTGGACACCACTGCAGGCCTCGTGGAGCTCCGGGGGACTGGCGCCGAGCGATCGGAGGCCGGATCCCACAAGGCTTTCCCCGACTTCTTCGGACCGCAAACCGCGGGAGGTGGAGGAGCTTGCAGGGGGTTTCTACGACCGGATCGTTGCGGGCGCGATTTCCGGCTTCGGCACCCCCGAGGGTGGACATCCTGGCTCTGGAGGCGAGGGAAGCCTCCCGGGGGGAGGACACAATAACCAAGTATGAGCCTCCCCCCGGTCTTTAGATAGGTCTTTTCTTTTGATTAGGATTTTTGCTCCCGATAGCTTCTTAGAGGAAGCCCCGGAGACTTGTACAAAGTTCTCTTCAATGAACAAAGGATTTTTTGCTAAGTCTTGATTCTCTTTGAGCAGGTGTCCCGGGAGCTAACTCCCGGGAGAGGGCTCCCGATGGTTGAGCGCTTTTGCTCGGGGAGCTCCCCGGGAGCCCGGGGGTTCACTCCCGGAAAGGGGGAACCAAGTAGCCCTGGTTTTGCTAAGCCTTGCCTCCGGAGGGTGCCTCCCAGGAGCCGATCCAGTTGCGGTGGCTTCCGGAGTGGCACCTTGACAACTTCGACAACCACCGCGCCGAGTTGTCTCCTCCGAGACTGGGATCCCGGAGGGTTCCGCTGCTTCGGATACTCCCACCGGCGGGCTACAAGTATTGGCCTGAGGGCTTGCTTCGAGAGGCCCAGTGGTGCATAAGAAGCTTGTACCGAGACCTCGCCCGAGAGCTGTCGGAGGGCCTCCGGGATTATTAGGTGTAGGCGCCCCCCTGTGGGGGGACAGACATGACTTTTTCCTTGGGCTTTCTTCTCTCCAAAATTTTCTGACGATAGGCACCTGTCCAGGCACAGTCCCCACCCCACACAGCGGGATGCAGCCTTGCTTCGCGCATTGTGGGTAAGGAGCGGAGGGTCCAGGACATTAAAAATTACCAGGGTCACGGGACCCCTGGTCGAACTTCCCAGTCAAAAATATTCTGGTAGGAAATCCCCCGGTCACCATCAGAACGGAGAGCCGGGTAAAGGGTCTCCGGGAGGAAAAATTCCGAAAATCCCTGGTAAGAAATCCCCCGGTCACCATGAGAACGGAGAGCCGGGTAAAGGGTCTCCGGGAGGAAGAATTCCGAATATTCCCAGTAAGAAATCCTCCAGTCACCGTGAGAATGGGGAGCCTGTAAGGGGACTCCCGGCCGAAAAATTCCGAAGGATTCCAACAATCAAGATTTCCAAAGCCCTTGGAGGGGAACCTCGCTCCCAGGTAGGACGAGCTTGATAACCCATGGAGGGGGAAGCTCCCGGAGGAGGATGGGCCCGATGGCGGGCTTGAGTATTTGAGGGGGGACTAGTCTCTCAAAGTGACTCGCTACTGCAGTTCATGAGAACTGGGTTGCCGCTTATCCCCTTAGTCCACGAGGGGTTACCGTAAGCCGCCCTACAGGAGCGGGGCTCCCGTCGTAGGGACTTTTAGACTGCGATAGCCTACGTCCCCACGGGGAGGGCATCCTTGTGAGGAGGGCATCCTCGTAGAGGGCATCGCCTTAGAGAAGGTAATCTAGGAATATGTAAAAACTCATGTTGGGCGAAAAAACCATTTGCATTGACAGAAATTGGAATACAACGCCTCCCCCCACGGAACCGTCGCGGGGGATGGAATAGTGAGTACAATACCCCCCCCGCGTGACCGCGGTGGGGGAGGGAGTGGTCACCACTGCGCCGTGCTTCCCCCTGCAAAATCGCGACGGGGGAGGGGAAGCCCAGAGGATAATTGTAGAACTTGCGAAGCAAGCCTATGTTCGAAGTATGCTTCAGCTCCTGGTCTTCGAGGTTGGAGAGGTTGTAAGCCCCGAGCCCTGGGCCTAGGGGTCAGTCACGTGCTTGAGGACAAGGTCCCCAAGGCGGAAAGCTCTCGCGCGGACGCGCTGATTGTACGCACGCGCCATTTCTCGCTCATAGATGGTGTGGCGAAGTAGCGCTCGGTCGCGTTCTTCCTCGACAAGGTCGACTTCTAGTCGCTGGTTGGCTTCATTGGTTTGGTATGCTGCTACCGTGGCTCCGTCTAGGAGCTCGACCCGCAACAACCGAAAACCAATCTCCGAGGGGAGAACTGCTTCAGGCCCGTACACGAGCGAAAAGGGTGTGCGCCCCGTTGCCCGGCTAGGGGTCGTGCGCATTGAACAGAGGATGCTTGGAAGCTCCCCTGCCCATGCGCCCCGCCTGGAGGCGGCCTGCTCAAGTCGCCGGTGTAACCCTTGTAGGATCACGCCGTTGACCCCTTTCGACGGCTCTATTGCTCTAAGGGTGAGCTACGGAGGCGAAGTGGAGGTTAACTCCCAAGCCCTCACAGAATTCCCAAAAGTGCGCAGAGTCGAATTGGGTCCCGTTATCGACAGTGATTTCCCGAGGGACCCTGAATCGACACTCGACGTTTTTCCACAAAAACCGCTGCACTGCTCGGGAGGTGATGCTAGCCAAGGGCTCAACTTTTACCCACTTGGAAAAGTAGTCCACTGCGACCACCACATACTTGTAGCCCCCGGGCGCTGGGGAAAGGAACCTAAGAGATCCATTCCCCAGCGCACGAAGGGCCAAGTGATGGGGATGGTTTGCAGTGCTGTGGAGGGCAAGTTGAAGCCCTTTGCCATTTTTTGGCAAGCCTCGCACGCGGAGACGAGGTCTCGCGCGTCGCGAACCACGGTGGGCCAATAAAAGCCTTGTCGAATAACTTTTGCCACGACGGCGTGCGGAGCCAGGTGAGACCCACAACTCCCCGAGTGGATGTCCTCGAGGAGTTGGAGTCCTTCTGCCCGTGGGAGGCAGTGGAGCAAGGCTGAAACCCCCCGCTTGTAGAGTTTCCTCTCTAGCAGGAGTACGCCTGCACCTTGGCGCAGAGGCGTTTCGCCTTGGTCTCGTTGGGAGGGTCCCCTTCCCCCCTTATGAAGGAGACGAGGGGATCCATCCAGGACGCTGCTCGGGTGATTTTAGAGACCTCTAGGGTGCAGGACTCGTGGTCCTCGTCCGGAGGGACCACCAAGGGCTTCGCGGTAATTTCCAGGAAAGCACCACTGGGGAGAGGTTCCCGGGCGCTGGCCGCCCGGGCCAAGGCATCGGGCCCGGTCATTATCCCTCCGGGGGATATGCCGGGCTTCCAGACCCTTGAAGATTTCTCCATCTTGCACACCTCTCCCAAATATAGGCTCAGGTTCGCATCGTGGTACGAGTAAGGCTTGTCCATTTGACAAACCATGAGCTGGGAGTCTCCTTTGACAACAAGGCAACGGATCCCCAAGGAGCGCTGGAGGCGCAGCCCAAGGAGCAGGGCCTCATATTCGGCGACATTGTTGTAGCGGGGAACTCCAACCTCGCCTCGTACTCCAGCGTCCTTCCCTCAGGGCTCCAGGGGACTACCCCCGCGCCGGCCCCAGCGAGACATAAGGAGCCATCGAACATGAGGGTCCAATGGTCGTCACACTGGGGCGGCTCGGGAGGTTCTCCCCCTCCATCCCGGAGGTGGGGTTCTATTCCGCCACAAAGTCAATGAGGACTTGTGACTTGATGGCGAAGCGGCCCGTGAGCAAGAGGGAGAAAGGAGAGAGCTCGGCTCCCCACTTTCCGATCCGGCCGGTGGCTTATTTATTTTGCAGTACCTCCCCCAAGGGGAGAGACAACGGGACCGTGATCGGGTGCCCCAGGAAGTAGTGACAGAGCTTTCAGGATACCATGAGAAGGGCATAGCAAATCTTTTCTATCTCCGTGTACTGAGTCTTAGCCCCCTGAAGGGCCTCACTCACATAGTACATGGGGTGCTGCTGCCCATCCCACTCCTTCACCAGCACCGCGCTTGCAGCGACCGGGGTCGCCGCGAGGTAGAGGAGCAGAGGTTCCCCTGCAGATGGGCTCACGAGCATTCGGGGGCTCATGAGATACTTCTTCAAGTCGTCGAAAGCTGCTTGGGCCTCAGGTGTCCAACGGAACCCATCGAGGCCTCGAACGATCTTGAAGAATTGGAGGCCGCGCTCCCCCGACCGAGAGACGAAGCGGCTTAGTGCGGCCATGCGGCCGGTAAGCCATTGTACGTCTTTGATGGAGCGCGGCGGAGGCATGTCTAGCAGGGCCCAAATCTTTTCAGGGTTGGCCTCTATGCCCTGCTGGGACACGAGGAAGCCCAGCAGCTTTCCCCCACACACGCCGAAGGCGCACTTCTCTGGGTTGAGTTTCAACCCATACTCGCAGAGGTTGCAGAAGGTCTCCGCCAGGTCGTTGACGTGGGCGGCCGCACAGGGGCTTTTGACGACCGCATCATCAACGTAGACTTCATGTCGCGCCCCGAGACTGGGACAACGACTACTCCTGTAGAGACCTAGCTCGCTGCAGCTAGTCTCAACCACAACCCTTTGACTTCCCAGGATGAGTCAAACACAGGAGTATATTACATTGCAACAGAGTACTTACAAAATATTAAGCAGTGTGGCCTGCTGGCCTTAATATTACATAAAGAGGATTACAATGCCTGCAAGGCATTCAGGGTTTAACAAAATATTTAACTACATAGTAGAAGATAGGTGACCCTCCCACAAAAGAAGTTGACGGCAGAACAACACACTTCAGGGTCCTGGCAGAACTGATTCTCCTCCTTCTGGATCCACGTAGTACTCCGTGCCATCATCTTGATCAAGGTAGGCTCCATCTATTGAGTTGAATGTTGCAAGGGTGAGCACTTACGTACTCAGCAAGTCATAGGTAAGAGTAGATACATATAGTAGTGATGATATGAACCTAGACTAGTCAAGAATTATGGATATTTGTAAAATAATCTTTTTCTTTCATACCTCATCTCATGGCAGCACTTTTTATAATATAACATCATCATTCATGTTCACTAGATTATAGCACTACTGCGACACGTCGACACACGACAGCCCACGGTAGCACTCCTTATCATGACAACACATGTCATTTGGGTAATCTTGATTTAAACATATTTATTTAGAAAATAGTACTTGTGTCACACCCCGTGGATTTAATCCACCGCAGCAGACTCCTATAAAACCCGGGAGCTCGGAGTATTCGAATACATTTTTAACTCTGCAGAGAGGTACCAATTTACCCGCAAGATATTCCACTTTCAAACCTTTCCTATCATAACAAAATGATTGGACCCCTGACTCACTTCATACTGTGAGCGGCAAGGTGGAAATAACAAGAACTTTTGTTATGTTTTACTCACAATTCACCCCCGACCCTGTGGCTCTCAGCGAGGCACAGTTGTGGCAGGTTGTATCCAAACCTCCACCCCATTGCTTATTCCCATTACTGGGTCAGCGTGCTTGATCACCTTCAGTGATATGTGTGGGAGCCGCGCTCCGTGTTTATCGTGCATCACAACACATCTCATGCAGGGGTTTCATGTACGATCCACATAATTACTTGTTCAGGCCTGTCCCATACCAGGCTTGCGGTTAGCACGTTGTTCATGCCACTAGACGCACAACACAAGGTTCTAGTCCTTATATGCCAGTGACCAGACCATCCACAACCCTGCACCTTCAGTGCCTGCATTCCTTTGCAGTCTAGCACCTCCAGTGCTACAGCCATCCATACCATTTTTCTGGTCACGGCTAGGGGTTTTATTTCATGAATATAAGTATATAAATACATATAATAGTTCATGGCTCAAAACTTGTTTATTTCACATTTCACCGATAACCAGTCTAGTACTGCCAATTCATAAATCAACCATTCTCAATCTTTCACATGCAATATTGCCTATATTCAAGGTTATGTTTAGCAACATTTAAAATATAGGTTCAAGATGACCAAGGATATGACTTGCCTTCCGCGTCGTAAAATACAGCAGTTGACGACGGGTCCGCAGTGAAGTCCTCGAACTCGGGCTCTTGATCTGCTCTCCAATCAAACAAACAACCAATAATCATAATCTTTTCAATACATTATTATACTATATGCAATGATGCAAAGATGAAGTCTTGATGATTGTGAAATGATTGGGTTAAGAGGCTGATTAGGGTTAAGTTAAGGAAACCAATGTTAAGATTAGCTGTCAAAGGTTTACAAGGTTCCAAATGTCTCAAAATATCAGAATGATATCAAGATTGCGACTGGTTCGCTCAAAAACAGCGAACGTCTTTAGATCGACATTCGGTTCAAAGCATCGACATAGGGTCGATGAATGTTAGAGGGGTCATCTCAATTTGTGGTAGTAGAATAAAATGTAGATCACAACTCTACAATTTCAGTGGACAAAGTGATTTTCAAATTACACAACCAGAAGTGGGTAAACAAGGTCAATGCCACTGGCTGACAAGCTCTGGCATAGAGCTGACAATGTCAAAAACTAGGGCTTAGCATAACTTTTGATCTGGAGCTCCAAATGATGCACCACTTTGTCTGGGAGGTAGGCATTGATAACAGGAACAATTAAGTCAACAGGATCTAGGGCAAGAAATGGCTGGAAAGCAAGAAATTTGATGATGAACAGAGATGAACTGGCTGCACTGGAGCAGTTCTGGACACAAACTTGGCATGGCTATAACTTCCAATCTAGGCCGATCTAGGTGTTGAGCTAGAAGACAAAAATACTCAGGAGGCTAAGGCACATCTAAATGACAAAGTTTCGAGGGCTGAAATGGCCGGGAACACTTTTCCGGTGAACTGTGCCGGAGAAGAACACTGCTATTTGGGGGTTTTTGCTACAGGCCGAGAGAACTAAATTCCTTGCTTGGAGAGCATCTAGGAGATATAGGGAAGCTTCTGGTAACATCAAATTGACCGGAGGATCACCGGAGAAGCCTGGCGACGATCGCCGGTTTTCTGGTAGAGCTTGAATTTGGGAAAAGCTTCGAATGATGTTTAATTAGGGATTCTAAGCTTACAGGCTTGCTTGAAATAACCCACTGATCAATTTGCTTCACAGGTTCGAGGGCTAATTCGAATTGAATCGGGCTGCATTGCCGGAACAGGGCAATCTGGAATTTTCAGCCAATTCCGGCGATCACCGGCGACTGGATGCAATATAGCTCAATTAAATGGTACAGCACGATGAGGGAGATGAGATATACCTTCTGGTGCTGTTAAGTCGGTGAGGAGTGCAGCAGGGCGTGCTGGCACCGTGAGGCCTCAATCTGGACTCGCCGGAGAAGAAGACCAGGGCAGGAGAATTTTGAGACTTAGCTGATTTCCAGTGAAACAAGAAGTTGCTGGGGGACAGTGGTGTATAAATAGGCCAGGCGAAGCAAGCAAGAAGGAGACAACGAAGTAATTGGCAGCCGGTGACTTGACTGGTTGCGTGCTGGAGCAACAGCGGCGAAGACACAGCGAAGAACGGTGATGCGACGGCGACAAGCTTGCAGTTGATCACAGTGTCGCCTCATCGGGACCTGGCAAAGTTGTAGCAAGCGGTGGCGACAACACTGGCGCGGCAAAGCGACGTGGCGAGGAGTTGCTGACAAAAAGCCGCTGATCGCGCGCGGGAGCAGCACTGGTCGTCGACGTAGCAGCGGCCTTGCCACGGCACTAGCTGGAGTGGGGACACGTGCGCACCGGCATGCATGGTCACGAGCGCGGGCGAAGCCTCACCGGCGATGAGCAACCACGGCGCACAAGCACGGCAGTTCCTGGTCGTGCGCACAGTAGCTAGCCTGGTCGAAATTTGGACTGAACTGCAGTTTCAATTCTTTGAGTTTTGGACTGAATTGTAAATCTGGAATTCTGGAAGGTTTAAACTGAAATTGATTGCACTAATCTGGTAAAGTATATTCAATAAGGTATTTGACAAGGATAATTGATAAAATTCGACACATTTGAATAGTTTTTGATACAATTGAAAATAGGGTAATTTAGGGTAAATTGGGATTTGAGTTTTGTCGATTTTGAATTCTGGTATTTAGGTTTTAATTTTGACATCTGTACAGAAGAGAAACTTGTGGCAATAGCAATTAGGAAAGATCTGCTGAAGAAATTCTGAATTTAGAGTTAATCTGGAGATTTTAGTCTTTTTAGGTTTTCAGATATCAGATAAGGACTAATTTGCGATAAGTCTTGGACTGATTTGTGAAAAGAGTCTAGATAATGAAATCTGGTTGTCAACTTTTTAAATTAAGGTATTGACATACCCATGATCATATTCCAGAAATAATCTGGTCTGAACTTGGTCAAGATTCGGATTAAATCTGTATTTCTGAAACTTAGGGTATTTAAGTAATAGAAGGTATTTCTGTTTTCGAAAACAGAAGGAGCTGATAAATCTGAGAGTTAGGGATAGAATTGGATCTAGGTTCTGAAGACTTTTAAGTTCAAAGTAACTGATAGATCATATCTGAACAATCTGATCTTCATTTGAGGTCACAGGATAGATTTTGGAGATTTCAGGGCTTGAGATAGAAACTGATCTGGCTATTACTACAGATACATGCATGCATGCTATTTATGAAAAAAAAGAAATTTTCACCCCTAACTCAGGGCGTTACAGATCTACCCTCCTTAAAGAAATCTCGCCCCGAGATTTACCTAAGACAGGAAAAGATAAGGATAGGTTTGCTTAAGATCTTCTTCCTTCTCCCAAGTAGCCTCTTGCTCTGAATGATTCTTCCATTGAACTTTACACAATTTGATTTTCTTCCTTCGGAGCTGACGTTCATCAGTGGCTAGGATTCTGATTGGGTGCTCAAGATAAGTGAGATTCTTCTGTAATGGCACATCTTGTACATCTATCTGGTCAGTTGGTTCCTTCAAACATTTCCGGAGCTGAGAGACATGAAACACATCATGCACTCCTGCTAATCCCTCAGGTAATTCCAATTTATATGATACTTCTCCCTTTCTCTTGATTATCTTAAATGGTCCAATGTATCTTGGAGATAACTTTCCTTTCACTTGGAATCTTTGTAATCTCTTGAATGGTGTGACCTTGAGATACACAAAATCTCCTGGTTCAAATGATAATTCTCTTCGTCGTTTATCTGCATAACTCTTTTGTCGTGATTGTGCTGTTTTCAACCTTTCTCTGATGAGTCTGACATGAGCTTCTGCTTCTTCTACTATCTCTGGTCCTATAACTTTTCGTTCTCCTGGCTCATTCCAATGCAATGGAGTTCTGCACTTACGTCCATATAAAGCTTCAAATGGTGCCATCTGTATACTAGCTTGATAACTGTTATTATATGTAAATTCTGCAAATGGTAAACATTTGTCCCATGATGTTCCATAATCTAGTATACAAGCTCTTAGAAGATCCTCTAGGATTTGGTTAACTCTTTCTGTCTGTCCTCCCGTCTGTGGATGATATGCAGTACTGAAGTCCAACTGGGTTCCTAGAGTTTCATGCAGTCTATTCCAAAATTTGGAGGTAAACTGGGTTCCACGATCTGAAACTATCTTCTTAGGAATACCATGCAATGCCACTATTCTTTGCATGTATAACTCTGCTAATTTACTGCCATCATAAATCTTTTTAACTGGTATGAAATGAGCTACTTTAGTAAGTCTGTCCACAATAACCCATATGGAATCATATCCTCCTTGAGTTTTAGGTAATCCTGTAATAAAATCCATACCAATTTCTTCCCATTTCCATAATGGTATTGGTAGAGGTTGTAGCTTTCCTGCTATTTTCTGGTGTTCTGCTTTAACTCGTTGGCATGTATCACAGTTTGCAATGTACTCTGCAATCTCCCTCTTCATATTATCCCACCAGAATCTGGTCTTCAAATCTTGATACATCTTTGTGTTACCAGGGTGTATTGAGTATGGAGTTTTATGTGCTTCATGGAGAATTATTTCCTTAAGATCTGCGTTTTGAGGTACACAGATTCTTTCTCGATACCATACAATCCCTTGGTTATCTTCAATAAAGCCTTGAGCCTTTCCTAACTTGATTCGACTCTTGATCTTACAAATTTCTTCATCTTCCTTCTGGGCATTTCCTATCTGTTCTTCAAGTTGAGATTTTATTGTTAAAGTGGCTACCGTTCCCTGCGGTACTATTTCCACTTGATGATTCTGCAACTCTTGTTGTAGGTAAGGATTCTTCAACATAACCATTCCTTGTAGGTTGTAAACTTTTCTGCTTAGGGCATCAGCTACTACATTAGCTTTCCCTGGATGGTACTGAATACTAAGATCATAATCTTTGATCAATTCGAGCCATCGTCGTTGACGCATGTTGAGCTCTGTCTGAGTGAAGATATACTTGAGGCTTTTATGATCTGTAAAGATCTCACACTTACGCCCAATGAGATAATGCCGCCATATCTTTAAAGCATGCACTACTGCTGCTAACTCCAAATCATGGGTCGGATAATTTTCCTCATGTGGTCTCCATTGGCGTGAAGCATAAGCCACTACTTGACCTTGTTGCATTAACACACAACCTATTCCTTGCTTTGAAGCATCACAGTAAACTACAAAATCTTCTTTGCTGTTTGGTAGGGTGAGGACTGGTGTTGTTGTCAATTTCTGCTTCAGTTTCTGAAAACTTTCTTCACACTTGATGGTCCATTCAAATGCAACATCCTTCTTTAGCAGGTTTGTAAGAGGTTTGGCAATTTGGGAAAATCCTTCGATGAATCTCCTATAATACCCTGCTAATCCCAAGAAACTTCTAATCTCTGAAACTGAGGTAGGTTGCTTCCACTCCTTGATTGCAGAGATTTTAGCTGAATCCACTGAAATTCCTTCCGCTGTCAATACATGTCCAAGAAATGAAATTCTTGACATCCAAAATTCACATTTATCAAACTTGGCATAAAATTGCCTCTCTCGTAGCCTTTCCAAGACTAGGTGTAAATGTTGCTCATGTTCTTCCGTATTCTTGGAATATATCAGAATGTCATCTATGAATACTATGACAAACTTGTCAAGAAAATCCATAAATGTACTGTTCATGACATTCATGAATGCTGCCGGAGCATTGGTCAAGCCAAAAGGTACTACTGTAAACTCATATAAACCATATCTGGTAGTGAAAGCAGTCTTCGGTATATCTTCCTTCTTGATCTTCAGCTGATGATATCCAGATTTCAAGTCTATCTTGGAAAATACTTTGGCTCCTCGAAGCTGATCGAACAAGTCATCAATTCTTGGTAATGGATACTTGTTCTTAATAGTGACTTCATTCAAAGCTCGGTAGTCTACACACATTCGTAGAGTTCCGTCTTTCTTCCTCACAAACAGAACTGGGGCTCCCCATGGCGAAGCACTGGGTTTGATAAATCCCTTGTTTTCCAAGTCTTCGAGTTGATTCTTGAGCTCCTCCAAATCTGTAACTGGCATCCTATAGGGACGTTTTGCTATAGGTGCTGCTCCTGGTTTAAGTTCAATACTGAATTCTATTTCTCTGTCAGGTGGCATTCTCGGAAGTTCTTCTGGAAACACATCAGAATATTGTTGCACTACAGGCACTTGTTCCAGGCATAATTTTTGCAATGCTTGAACAGATCTTAGCGGTCTCTTGACTGCTGATCTTTCTGCATGGAATAGAACTCTCTCCCCTTGGCTACTGACAAGACTAAGGGTTTTCTCTTCACAATCTACTAGACCTTTATGTTGGGACAACCAATCCATTCCCAAAATAATGTCTAGACCTTGCAGTTCTAGAACTAGTAGATTTGCCTCAAATTCTACTCCTTCTATATTGAAAGTTACATTTGGGCAGATTGAGTAAACAGATAATCTAGCCCCTGGAGTTTGTATAACCATAGAGTACTCCAGTGGTACTTGGTCTATATGCATTTCAACTTCAGATGCAAATGCTTTTGACATGAATGAATTTGTAGCACCAGGATCAAACAATATTAAGGCAGATGCAGATTTAATCAGAAATCTACCTAGAAGAATGTCGGTGGCGTTGTCTGCTTCTTGAATTGAAGTATAATTTAATCTTCCTCCTTGGGTTGCAGTTGGTGCTCTACCTCTTCCTCTTCCTCGATTAGCCATATTTCCTCCTCTTCCTGCTGAATTTCCTCTAAAATTCTGCGATGGTGATGCTCTGGTTACTACTGGCTGTGTTCCTGCCTGAGATCTGGCAATGGACATTGGAAGCTGTATCCAAGGACAGAATTCTTTACGGTGCCCACGCTGTCCACAATGATAACACTCAACACGAGGATGAGGGCAATCCTTCTGAGAATGATTTCCTCGGCAATTGGGGCACAATGTCGTTGCTGGTCTGGTATTCTGATAAGATGGTCGGAAATTGGGAGTGATAGGAACTCTTCCTCTGATTGGATTTGGCTGTGGTCTTGTTTGCTGGAACATCCTCCTCTTTCGGCTTTCTTCTCCCATATTCTTCTTTTCTTCCACCTTTAAAGCTCTGTTCACTAGGGTTTGAAATTCCGTAAGTTCATGAGAAGCAATTTGATACTGTAAATAGTGTTGAAGTCCTTCTGTGAAGCGCTCTATCTTCTTCTCTTCAGTATCCACATCTCCAGTTGCGTATCGAGCCAAATGAGTAAATTGGTGTAGATACTCAGTAACTGACTTACTTCCTTGAGTTAAATTCCGAAATTCCCGACGCTTAGCTGCCATAACACCAGTAGGTATATGAAATTTCCGAAATTGATCCTTAAATTCCCTCCAAGAGATATTATCTTTATCAGGGTGAGCTTCCTGGTAATTCATCCACCAGGCAGCTGCAGCTCCTGATAACTGATGAGATCCAAACAAAACTTTCTCTCGTTCGCTGCATCGGACCGTGTCCAGTTTCCTCTCGATATCCCGTAACCAATCATCGGCAACCATAGGATCGGTCGCACTAGAGAATGTTGGTGGACGGGTCTTTTGGAAATCTGTTAATCTTGCTCCTACAGCAGAAGTAGTTCCTTCTGTTGTTCCAGTAGGCAGTTTCTGAACTATCTGGGCTAACAACTGGGTATGAGCTATCTGAGCTTCTTGTCGACTTTTCTCCATTGACAACAAAATTTCCTGAAGACTGGGTTGTTCATTCTGAGGTGGATTGGAACTCTGAGATCCTTGCTGAAACAAAGGGTCTCTTGTCATAGTTTCTTCTTCCTGCGGAGTCTGATCTATATCTTCTCTTCCACTTCGAGATCTCCTTCTGGTGTCAACCATGGTGGCTCTGAAAAAGTTTAGACGGATCTAACTAACTAAGGCCAACTAAGACAGCAATGCAGAAATTAATGCAACTACTTTTTTTTGCATAAAATACTTAGGCTACTAGCCATAATACACAAATTAACCATTGCAAAAGCAACAGCGAATCACAAAGCTATCAAGAGCATCCACTAGCTCTGTCTACACCAACCTCTAAGACACTCTGAAACAACAGAACGCACTCTCACAATCTTACCGAATTTTAGAAATCCAAATAAAATTTTGAAATGAAGGTTTTTCAAGAGCTACAAAGCTCATTATTTTTATCAAAATAAAATTTCCACAAATAGTTTCTAAATAAATTACGTCTTCCTGGCACGGCCAATTTCCTAAAGGTGTCGTCCTACAGTCAAGTTCTCATGTTGCTCTGATACCAACTTTTCTTGTCGCGCCCCGAGACTGGGACAACGACTACTCCTGTAGAGACCTAGCTCGCTGCAGCTAGTCTCAACCACAACCCTTTGACTTCCCAGGATGAGTCAAACACAGGAGTATATTACATTGCAACAGAGTACTTACAAAATATTAAGCAGTGTGGCCTGCTGGCCTTAATATTACATAAAGAGGATTACAATGCCTGCAAGGCATTCAGGGTTTAACAAAATATTTAACTACATAGTAGAAGATAGGTGACCCTCCCACAAAAGAAGTTGACGGCAGAACAACACACTTCAGGGTCCTGGCAGAACTGATTCTCCTCCTTCTGGATCCACGTAGTACTCCGTGCCATCATCTTGATCAAGGTAGGCTCCATCTATTGAGTTGAATGTTGCAAGGGTGAGCACTTACGTACTCAGCAAGTCATAGGTAAGAGTAGATACATATAGTAGTGATGATATGAACCTAGACTAGTCAAGAATTATGGATATTTGTAAAATAATCTTTTTCTTTCATACCTCATCTCATGGCAGCACTTTTTATAATATAACATCATCATTCATGTTCACTAGATTATAGCACTACTGCGACACGTCGACACACGACAGCCCACGGTAGCACTCCTTATCATGACAACACATGTCATTTGGGTAATCTTGATTTAAACATATTTTATTTAGAAAATAGTACTTGTGTCACACCCCGTGGATTTAATCCACCGCAGCAGACTCCTATAAAACCCGGGAGCTCGGAGTATTCGAATACATTTTTAACTCTGCAGAGAGGTACCAATTTACCCGCAAGATATTCCACTTTCAAACCTTTCCTATCATAACAAAATGATTGGACCCCTGACTCACTTCATACTGTGAGCGGCAAGGTGGAAATAACAAGAACTTTTGTTATGTTTTACTCACAATTCACCCCCGACCCTGTGGCTCTCAGCGAGGCACAGTTGTGGCAGGTTGTATCCAAACCTCCACCCCATTGCTTATTCCCATTACTGGGTCAGCGTGCTTGATCACCTTCAGTGATATGTGTGGGAGCCGCGCTCCGTGTTTATCGTGCATCACAACACATCTCATGCAGGGGTTTCATGTACGATCCACATAATTACTTGTTCAGGCCTGTCCCATACCAGGCTTGCGGTTAGCACGTTGTTCATGCCACTAGACGCACAACACAAGGTTCTAGTCCTTATATGCCAGTGACCAGACCATCCACAACCCTGCACCTTCAGTGCCTGCATTCCTTTGCAGTCTAGCACCTCCAGTGCTACAGCCATCCATACCATTTTTCTGGTCACGGCTAGGGGTTTTATTTCATGAATATAAGTATATAAATACATATAATAGTTCATGGCTCAAAACTTGTTTATTTCACATTTCACCGATAACCAGTCTAGTACTGCCAATTCATAAATCAACCATTCTCAATCTTTCACATGCAATATTGCCTATATTCAAGGTTATGTTTAGCAACATTTAAAATATAGGTTCAAGATGACCAAGGATATGACTTGCCTTCCGCGTCGTAAAATACAGCAGTTGACGACGGGTCCGCAGTGAAGTCCTCGAACTCGGGCTCTTGATCTGCTCTCCAATCAAACAAACAACCAATAATCATAATCTTTTCAATACATTATTATACTATATGCAATGATGCAAAGATGAAGTCTTGATGATTGTGAAATGATTGGGTTAAGAGGCTGATTAGGGTTAAGTTAAGGAAACCAATGTTAAGATTAGCTGTCAAAGGTTTACAAGGTTCCAAATGTCTCAAAATATCAGAATGATATCAAGATTGCGACTGGTTCGCTCAAAAACAGCGAACGTCTTTAGATCGACATTCGGTTCAAAGCATCGACATAGGGTCGATGAATGTTAGAGGGGTCATCTCAATTTGTGGTAGTAGAATAAAATGTAGATCACAACTCTACAATTTCAGTGGACAAAGTGATTTTCAAATTACACAACCAGAAGTGGGTAAACAAGGTCAATGCCACTGGCTGACAAGCTCTGGCATAGAGCTGACAATGTCAAAAACTAGGGCTTAGCATAACTTTTGATCTGGAGCTCCAAATGATGCACCACTTTGTCTGGGAGGTAGGCATTGATAACAGGAACAATTAAGTCAACAGGATCTAGGGCAAGAAATGGCTGGAAAGCAAGAAATTTGATGATGAACAGAGATGAACTGGCTGCACTGGAGCAGTTCTGGACACAAACTTGGCATGGCTATAACTTCCAATCTAGGCCGATCTAGGTGTTGAGCTAGAAGACAAAAATACTCAGGAGGCTAAGGCACATCTAAATGACAAAGTTTCGAGGGCTGAAATGGCCGGGAACACTTTTCCGGTGAACTGTGCCGGAGAAGAACACTGCTATTTGGGGGTTTTTGCTACAGGCCGAGAGAACTAAATTCCTTGCTTGGAGAGCATCTAGGAGATATAGGGAAGCTTCTGGTAACATCAAATTGACCGGAGGATCACCGGAGAAGCCTGGCGACGATCGCCGGTTTTCTGGTAGAGCTTGAATTTGGGAAAAGCTTCGAATGATGTTTAATTAGGGATTCTAAGCTTACAGGCTTGCTTGAAATAACCCACTGATCAATTTGCTTCACAGGTTCGAGGGCTAATTCGAATTGAATCGGGCTGCATTGCCGGAACAGGGCAATCTGGAATTTTCAGCCAATTCCGGCGATCACCGGCGACTGGATGCAATATAGCTCAATTAAATGGTACAGCACGATGAGGGAGATGAGATATACCTTCTGGTGCTGTTAAGTCGGTGAGGAGTGCAGCAGGGCGTGCTGGCACCGTGAGGCCTCAATCTGGACTCGCCGGAGAAGAAGACCAGGGCAGGAGAATTTTGAGACTTAGCTGATTTCCAGTGAAACAAGAAGTTGCTGGGGGACAGTGGTGTATAAATAGGCCAGGCGAAGCAAGCAAGAAGGAGACAACGAAGTAATTGGCAGCCGGTGACTTGACTGGTTGCGTGCTGGAGCAACAGCGGCGAAGACACAGCGAAGAACGGTGATGCGACGGCGACAAGCTTGCAGTTGATCACAGTGTCGCCTCATCGGGACCTGGCAAAGTTGTAGCAAGCGGTGGCGACAACACTGGCGCGGCAAAGCGACGTGGCGAGGAGTTGCTGACAAAAAGCCACTGATCGCGCGCGGGAGCAGCACTGGTCGTCGACGTAGCAGCGGCCTTGCCACGGCACTAGCTGGAGTGGGGACACGTGCGCACCGGCATGCATGGTCACGAGCGCGGGCGAAGCCTCACCGGCGATGAGCAACCACGGCGCACAAGCACGGCAGTTCCTGGTCGTGCGCACAATAGCTAGCCTGGTCGAAATTTGGACTGAACTGCAGTTTCAATTCTTTGAGTTTTGGACTGAATTGTAAATCTGGAATTCTGGAAGGTTTAAACTGAAATTGATTGCACTAATCTGGTAAAGTATATTCAATAAGGTATTTGACAAGGATAATTGATAAAATTCGACACATTTGAATAGTTTTTGATACAATTGAAAATAGGGTAATTTAGGGTAAATTGGGATTTGAGTTTTGTCGATTTTGAATTCTGGTATTTAGGTTTTAATTTTGACATCTGTACAGAAGAGAAACTTGTGGCAATAGCAATTAGGAAAGATCTGCTGAAGAAATTCTGAATTTAGAGTTAATCTGGAGATTTTAGTCTTTTTAGGTTTTCAGATATCAGATAAGGACTAATTTGCGATAAGTCTTGGACTGATTTGTGAAAAGAGTCTAGATAATGAAATCTGGTTGTCAACTTTTTAAATTAAGGTATTGACATACCCATGATCATATTCCAGAAATAATCTGGTCTGAACTTGGTCAAGATTCGGATTAAATCTGTATTTCTGAAACTTAGGGTATTTAAGTAATAGAAGGTATTTCTGTTTTCGAAAACAGAAGGAGCTGATAAATCTGAGAGTTAGGGATAGAATTGGATCTAGGTTCTGAAGACTTTTAAGTTCAAAGTAACTGATAGATCATATCTGAACAATCTGATCTTCATTTGAGGTCACAGGATAGATTTTGGAGATTTCAGGGCTTGAGATAGAAACTGATCTGGCTATTACTACAGATACATGCATGCATGCTATTTATGAAAAAAAAGAAATTTTCACCCCTAACTCAGGGCGTTACACTTCAACATTGCGACCGATTTGGTTCTTGAGGACCATCGGCAGGAGCCGCTGGAATGTTGTTCCCGCGTTCTTCAGCCCAAAGGACATATGGACGTAACAGAAGGTGCCGAGGGGAGTTATAAAAATCATCCTTTCCTCGTCCTCCTCAGCCATCCGGACTTGAAGGTAGCCCGAATACGCATCAAGGAAGCTCATAAGCTCACATCCCGCTGTCGAATCAACCAACTAGTCGATCCGCAGAAGTGGGAAGTTGTCCTTTAGGCAAGCCTTGTTAAGGTCGGTGAAGTCTACGCACATTCGCCACTTGCCGTTTGATTTCTTCACAAGGACAGGGTTTGCCAGCCACTCGGGGTGCAAGACCTCCCGAACGAACCCTGCCTCTCAGAGCTTGGTGATCTCGACCTTGATAGCCTCTTGGCATTCAAGGGAGCTTGTTGAGGGGGTCCCTGGCCTCCGGTCGGTGGGGGCAGGAGCCCCCTGGTTCTTCTTCCAGAGGTCATCCTCCTCCGCACGGAAATATTTCTCGAGCACAGTGAAGAGCTCATCGGCGGAGGTGGGGCAGCTCCGGGAGAGCCTCCGATGGAGCTCCCCGGGGAGGATCCCACACTTGCACACCTCGATGACTATAGAGTCAGGGACGTGAGCCACTTTGCTCTTGACTTGAGCGAAGTGCTTGAAGAAGCTGTGGATGGTCTCTCCCGTCCTCTGATAGATGGTGTAAAGCTGCGACGAATCCAGGGGACGCACGTAGTTCCCCTAGAAGTTCGCACAGAACTCGCGCTTGAGCTGCGCGAAAGACTTAATGGAACCAGCCCTCAGGTTGTAGAACCATGAGCGGGCGATGCCAGTGACGTAGAGGGGGAAGACATTGCATTACACCGTCTTGTCCCCCCCCAGTCGCTGATATAGCTGTGGAGTACACCTGCACAAATTCGTAAGGGTCGGCCTCACCATTGTAATGCTTGATATGTGGCGGACGGTAAGGCCGCGGCCAGTGGATGCATCGGAGACGGCGGCACAGTGGCTAATTAGCACCCTCGACCTCCTTGGGAGATTCTCAGTCGCTGTCCCCTTTGACCGGAGACGCGCACTCGTTATCAGAGTCGGGGAGGGGTCCTAGCGGTCCGCTGGCGCGACGGTAGCACCTTTTCTCCTCGGGGTTAGTCGAGCTAACCTCCTGGATGTCCGGGTGTCCCCCGAAGGTGGCAGTCCCTTCCTCGGCCGGAATTTTCCCCGGTCGGGACGGGACCGTGGCTCACCGCGACCGCGGGCCAGGGGGAGTTCCGATCGGTAGCGGGAGTGGGCCTCCCCAGACTTCGTGGTGCGCATTAGCTCGACCTCCTCCCGGGTGAAGCGGGTCTGGTCTGCCAGGGGAGCCCTTGGAGGCGGCCCCGGGGGAGGAGGGAGCTCATGCGCAATGGTCGCCGGCGTAGGGGAGGCTGCCACCGGAGTGGGTGCCAAGGCACCCACGGGTGTTACCCGGGGAGGCCTCCGGGCACGTGGGCGACCACCGATGCGGGGAAGGCTTTTGGTGCGGGGGGGACCCCCGACACGTGGAAAACTTCCGCCTCCGGTGCTTGCGCAGCCACTCGGGGCTCAATGTCGGGTAACGGGGGTTCCAAACCAGATGCCGGATAGTCTCCCACGAAGGGAGGGTCCCGGGCACAAGCCGAGCTCCAAACGCGGGGAGTATCCCCTGCACGTGGAAGGCCTCGGACGCGGGGAAGCCCCCCAGGACCGAAAATATTCCCGGGACGGGAAAAGCTTTGGATGTTCCCGTGGCGGAGCTGGCCGGAAGCCCCACAAAGTACGGTAGTTCTACCCCCATAAACGGATATGGGGGCGGGTAACCAAGAGCCGGGGGCCACGCTAAGATGCGTAACAACTTCCCCAGTGTGTGCTGGGTACGGAGTTGGCATTCGACCAAAGCCCCAAGTAAGGGGTCTCCGGGGGCCCGTACCACCGGTTGGGGGGCACTAGGCCTCGCAAGCGCGGTAGCGTCCGGCGACCCAGAAGTGGGAACACCTGCACCGGGGAATACCACAACAGGTTTTGGAGAAGGTCCTAGCTAACGAACAACGACGCGAGCTGACCGCGTTACTGGTCACCTCCCGTCAGGCAAGCACAGAGAGACACGAGGATTTATACAGGTTTAGGTCTCAGTGGAGACCCTAGTCCTGTCGACGTGCCCCCGACTTGAGTCGGCTGGGGGAGTTCTCTCGCGGGGAGAGTGCTCCAAAGCACGCCTCTTGGCTTTTTCTGTATTGATGCAAATGAATTGTCCTTGGTAACAAAAGAGGGATACAAGGGCATATATAGGCCCAAAAGAAGAAAAAAGACCTAACAACTCCGGTCACAGCCGATGGATCGGAGGGTACCAACCTCATTCCACCGGCTGAGGGGATTGGATGCTTGACAAGTGTCCTTGCTAGTTCCCGAGGCGCTCCTCACGTGACCCCAACGTGACCCTGCGCAGGAGGCACTTACGGGCTCCGCCCGGGGCGGGGCCACTGGGGGGCCCTTGTCCTCAAGCCAAAGGCGGCGCCCAGGGCAGGACCACCGGGGGCCTTTGCCACTGGGCAAATGGCGGCGCCCGGGACCGGGCCATCGGGGGGCCATGGTCACCGGGCACATGGCGGCGCCCGGGACCGCGCCACCGGGGGCCATGGTCACCGGGCAAATGACGGCCCGCGGGGCGGGACCACCGGGGACCCTTGTACCCAGGCCAAAGGCGGCGCCCGGGACAGGACCACCGGGGGCCTTTGCCACCGGGCAGATGGCGGCGCCCGGGACCGGTCCACCGGGGGCCTTCACCACCGGGCAGATGGCGGCGCTCGAAACCGGGCCACCGGGGGCCATGGTCACCGGGAAAATGACGGCTCCCGGGGAGGGGCCACCGGGGGCCCTTGTCCCCGGGCAGATGGCGGCGCCCAGGACAGGGCCACCAGGGGACCACCGAGAGCCTTTGCCACCTGGCAGATGGCAGCGCCCGGGATCGGGCCACCAGGGGCCTTTGCCACCGAACAGATGGCGGCGCCCGAGACCAACCCACCGGGGGCCATGGTCACCGGGCACATGACGGCGCCCGAGACCGGGCCACCTGGGACCTTTGCCATCGGGCAGATGGAGGCGCCCGGGACCGGGCCACCGGGCAAATGGCGGCACGCAGGGCGGGGCCACCGGGGGCCCTTTTCCCCGAGCCAAAGGCGGCGCCAGGGACAAGACCACCGGGGGCCTTTGCCACTGAGCAGATGGCTGCGCCCGGGACCGGGCCACCGGGGGCCTTTGCCACCAGGCACATGGAGGCATCCGGGACGTGGTCATCGAGACCGATCGGGCGGAGATTTCCCCCAACAAAAAATTAGTCCAAAGTAATAGTCAATGTGCTGGAACTAGCCTAGACTCAGACCTAGCTCAAGGAAGCAACTAGCAACACAAAGAACTAGAACCAAAAGATGCACCACAGAAAATTCTCCGCTTTTGCTACACACATTTTGCTTCTCTGATTTTTTTTGTGCGGCTCTTTTTTTTGTATTTTCCTTTTTCTTACTTCTTTTCTTTTTATGAACAGTGCAGCTTTTGTTGCACTTTGCCTTTTTCTTTTGGGCTACACTACTAGGACAGAAACGTTGTTTATTAATTTCGGGCCCGAAGAACACCGAATTATGTAACATCCTGAGTTTAGAGGTGAAAAGTTTCTTTCTTAAAAAGTCATGCATGCATATGTCTCTTCTAGATCAACCAAATCAACCCCAGCTTTATTCTGTTTTAGCCCTAAAATCTCAAAATCTATCCTGTAAACCCAAATCAAGATCAGATTTGTCAGATGTGATTTATCAGTTACTCTAAACATAAAAGTCTTCAAAAGCCAGATTCAATTCTATCTCTAACTCTCAGATCTATCAATCCTATTCTGTTTTCGGCCAGGTCGTCGATGTGGGAGGCTGCGCGAGTACTCTTGACGACCGCGTCGTCTACGTTGACTTCGACGTTGCGGCCAACTTGATCTTTGAAAACCAACGTCATGAGGCGCTGGTAGGTTGCCCCCGCGTTCTTGAGCCCGAAGGGCATATGGACGTAGCAGAAGGTTCCGAGGGGAGTCATGAAACTCGTCTTTTCCTCGTCCCCCTCCGCCATCCGGACTTGATGGTAGCCCGAGTAGGCGTCTAGGAAGCTCATGAGCTCGCATCCCGCAGTGGAGTCGACGAGCTGATCAATCCGTGGGAGCGGGAAATTGTCTTTGGGACAGGCGCGGTTAAGGTCGGTGAAGTCCACGCACATCCGCCACCTACCAGTTGATTTCTTGACGAGGACGGGGTTCACGAGCCACTCGGGGTGCAGGACCTCCCGAATGAACCCCGGCTCTCGAAGCCGGGCGATCTCCACCTTGATTGCCTCTTGGCGCTCGAGGGAGAGTTTCCGCAGCTTCTGTTTGACCGGGGGGTGACCGGGGGCCACTGCAAGCTTGTGCTCAATGACCTCCCGAGCGACGCCCCGCATGTCCGAAGGCTTCCACGCAACAACATCGGAGTTTTCACGCAGAAAAGCCGCAAGTTGCGCTGCGTGCTCCTCGGGGAGCTCCGCCCCGATCCGGACGGTTCTGTCTTCGTTGCCCGGGCACAACAGGACCTTCCGGATGCCCCCTTCCAGACACGGCTTGAGGAGGGGCCTCCCGGGCGGTGGCACAGCGGCGTATAGTTCCGGGGGAGAAGCCTCCCCCCCAGGCGTCTTTATAAGGTTGACGCTTCCGATTGTGGCCGCAACGCGCTCGTATAGAGCACGGGCCATGTCTTGGTCTCCCTGGACGTTGATCACACCATGCGGCCCGAGGATCTTCATGCAGAGATAGTTTTGATGAGTGGCAACCCCCAGCCGGTTGATTGTGGTCCTCCCCAGTATCGCATTGTAGGAGGAGGGGAGGTCCACTACGTCGAAGCGGACCAGCTCGGTCCGGTAGTTCTCCGGTGTGCCGAAGGTCATTGGGAGATCTACCTTGCCCACGGGGTGGATCGCCTTCCCCGGGACAAACCCTTGCAGGGGCCCTACCGCGGGCTGCAGGAGCTTTTCATCCACCTGCATCTCTTCGAAGGCCTTTAGGAATAGGACATCGGCGGAGCTCCCGCCATCCACGAGGATGCAGGCCAAGTGGCAGTTGTAGATAGTCGCGGAGACAATGAGCGCGTCGTCGTGGGGGAAGCGAACCCCTTACGCGTCTTCCGCCGTGAAGGTGAGGGGAACGTCCGACCACTTAGGTGGCGGGGACGCGTGTAGCACCCCCACAACCTTGACCTCGAACGCGTACTCCTTCCGCTGGCGCTTGGAGTCCCGCCCGGAGGCAGATCCTCCCACGATTATGTTGATGCGGCGCTGAGAGGTCTAGAAGGGGAGAGCTTCTGAAGGCTCCCCCTCTTGCGTCGCTGCCCCCCCGCGGGAGCGGGAAGGGCCGGAACAGCTGGCCGCGGGGGCAAGGAGGCCGGAGTCCCCCCCCTGCCCGCGCTGGTCGAGGAACGCCGCGAAGTGTTGCAGCAGCTGATGGCAATCTCGGGTAGCGTGGGTACTGGACCCGTGGAAGCTGCACCACGGTCCTTCCCGGCTCCTCCCCGCGGGGCCTTCCCGGCCGCGCGAAGATTGTCCTCCCCCGTGACCTTTCGTCCTGGGAAAGGGGCGGCTCGCCCTCGGGGGGTCGCGCGAGCCGCCTCCGCCCTCGAGGACAAAGGTGTCCCGAGGCCGTGGCTCGCTACGCCCCCCTGCCTGGGGCGTTTGGGGGGATCCCTGGCCCCCCGGTCGACGGGGGCGGGAGCCCCCTGGGTCTTCTTCCAGATGTCGTCTTCCTCCGCCCGAGCGTACTTTTCGAGTACGTTGAAGAGCTCGTCGGCGGAAGAGGGGCAGCTCCGGGAGAGCCTTCGGTGGAGCTCCCCCGGGAGGATGCCGCTTTTGCAGGCTCCGATGACCGTAGAGTCGGGGACGTGGGCCACTTTGCTCTTCACCTGAGCAAAGTGCTTAAAGAAGCTTCTGATGGTTTCCCCAGTCCTCTGCCGGACAGTGTACAGCTGCGGGCAGTCCAGGGGACGCACGTAGTTCCCCTGGAAGTTGGCATAGAACTCCCGCTTGAGCTGCGAGAAAGACTTGATGGAGCCGGCCTTCCGGTTGTAGAACCAGGAGCGGGCAATGCCGGAGAGGTAGAGGGGAAAGACGTTACACTGTACCGTCTCGTCCCCCCCGGCCGCGGAGATGGCTGTGGAGTAGACCTGCACAAACTCGTAAGGGTCTGCCTTACCGTTATAGTGCTCGATGTGCGGAGGGCGGTAGGGCCGCGGCCACCGGATGCTGCGAAGTCTTTGGCACAGGGGCTGGTTAGCCCCCTGCACCTCCCGGGGAGAGTACCGGTCACTGTCTTCCTTCACGGGACCATCGTTGTCTGAGTCTGGAAGCGGTCCGAGAGGTCCGCCAGAATGGCGGTGGCGACGCTTTTCCTCCAGACCGGGACTGAGTTCCCGGACGTCCGGGCTCTCCGCCGGAGAGGTTGGCTCTTCAACGGGTCTCTTCCCCCGGCCGGTGCGAGAGCGAGGCTCCCCGCTCCCGCAGCCGGGGGGAAGTTCTTCCCCGCACTCTAGTGAATGCATTCGCTCGACCTCCCCTCGGGCGAAACGGACCTGTCCCGCCGAGGGAGGGAGCTCATGCACTGTAGCTGCCGGCCCGGAGGCTTCCGGAGCCGGTTGGGGGGAGCCCCCTGCGACGACCTCCGGGACCGGAAAGGGGGAAGCCCCTGTATTATCCGGAACCAGGGAGGGGGCGCCCACGGCGACGCTTGGAACCGAAGTGGAGGGGGCCCCAGTGGCCATGACCGGAACCGGGAAGGGGGGAGCCCCTGTAGCATCCAGAACCGGCGAGGGGGAAGCCCCCGCGGCGACGTCCGGAACCGGGGAGCCCATGCGGGGGGAAGTCCGCTGCGGCACGGGAGCTGCTCTGTCAACCGCCCCCGGTGCGGTAAACGCGACGCGGGGGGCGGGACTGGCTCCCGGCGTAGGGAAAACCCCCGGCATGAAGTGGGCTCCCGGCCCCGGGAATAGGCCAGGGACGGGGTACCCCCCTGGTGCCACGAAGGGCCCCGGCATGAAGTAACCTCCCAGCACCGGGACAGGCCCAGGTACCGGGAAGGGTCCGGACGTATATCCCGCAAGGGGAGGGAACCCCCCGGCAGGATCATACGGGGCGGACAAACCCCCGGGGGCCGGAGGGGCCGCCGGGTAACCCATAAACGGGGGCATAGTCCCCGGATATGGGTGCGACGCAAATGTGGGGGCCGGAGGCCGCGCCAACACGCTGAGCAGCTCATCCATAGAGCGCTGGGCGCGGAGCTGGCCCTCCACGAGAGCCTCAAGCAGGGCGTCCCGGGGAGCCGGGGGGAGACTGGTCCCGGCCGAAGTCCCCGCGGTCACCGGGAACGACCTGGAGGTGGAAGCACCTAAGTTAAGAGGGAAGGAGGGAGGCGGTACCTGGGCCAAGCCGCCTCCGGGCGGAAGCGTCGGGACAGCAGTGTCCCGGACGGGCGGCGCCGGGTCTCCGAGACCCAGGTCACCGGTAAGGGTGCGAGCCATTGTTCTTGGGGGAGCCATGGCATCTTGTCACGAGTCCCCACGGACGGCGCCAACTGTCGTGGTATTGCGAATACCCCGACAGGTTTTGAGAATCATCCTAGCGAAGATTATGCGACGCGGGTTGACCGGATAACCGGTCCTCCCCCGCCGGACAAGCACAAGAAATGACACAAGGATTTATACAGGTTCGGGTCCCGGTGGGGGCCCTAGTCCTATCGACGCGCTCCCGACCGGAGTCGGCTGGGGAGGCTCTCTCCAGGGGGAGAGGCTTCCGGAGCACGTCTGTGAGTTTAGCTATTCCAATAAAAGTGATCCGATTCTTTACAACAGAGGGGTACAAGAGCTATTTATAGCCCCAAAAAGAAGCAAAAAACCTAAACTACCCCGGAAGCCACCGTCGGATTGAAGGGTAGGACCGTCCTTCTCCCGGTCAAACGCCTTAGATGCTTGACAGGTGGTCGCTAGTTCCCGAGGCGCTCCTCGCGTGACCTGCAGGTGACAAACAATTCGAGACTTTACCTTTAGGAGGGCGATGAGGCCCGGGACGGCGCCGGAGGCCATGTCCCGGGGGCCAAATGGCAGCGCCCGGGGAGAACCCGAAGGCTACGTCCCCGGCCCAATGGCGGCGCCCGGGACGGCGCCGGAGGCCATGCCCCGGGGGCCAAATGGCGGCGCCAGGGGAGGGGCCGGAGGCCACGTCCCCGGGCAAACGGCGGCGCCCGGGACGGCGCCGGAGGCCAGGTCCCGGGGGCCAAAAGGCGGCGCCCGGGGAGCGGTCGGAGACCACGTCCCCGGGCAAATGGCGGCGCCCGGGACGGCGCCGGAGGCCAAGTCCCGGGGGCCAAAAGGCGGCGCCCGAGGAGCGGCCAGACACCACATCCCCGGGCAAATGGCGGCGCCCGGGCCGGCGCCGGAGGCCAGGTCCCGGGGGCCAAAACGCGGCGCCCGGGGAGCAGCCGGACACCACGTCCCCGGGCAAATGGCGGGCCCGGGACGGCGCCGGAGGCCAGGTCCCTGGGGCCAAAAGGCGGCGCCCGGGGAGCGGCTGGAGACCACGTCCCCGGGCAAATGGCGGCTCCCGGGACGGCGCCGGAGGCCAAGTCCCGGGGACCAAAAGGCGGCGCCCGGGGAGCGGCCGGAGGTCACGTCCCCGGGCAAATGGCAGCGCCCGGGACGGCACCGGGGGCCAGGTCCCAGGGGCCAAAAGGCGGCGCCCGGGGAGGGGCCGGAGGCCACATCCCCGGGCAATCGTGACGCAACTTACCTGGACTTAGTCCCGCGGAGATTTCCCCCGACAGAATGCATTTGAGCTTCCACACTAGATCGACTCAAGTTACTAGTTTTCGACCCCTCTTAATAGTACGGTCAAACTAGTAAAAAGAAATTCTATCAAACCGGTCTATCTCCAAACACTGAGACCGATAAAATTCTAAGAAAATAATCCTTAATCTTGGATCTTACCTTTGGTGAAGCTTGACCTCGTAAATCTAGACCTCGCGAAGCTTGACCTCGCTCAAAATGACTCATATCGACATCAACCTCCATAAGCCCTTACTTGCTTTCATCTCATAACCATTTTGATACTACAACACATACACCCATTGAACAACATTAGTCTCATAGTTAGGTTGTCATTAATCACCAAAGAAATTACACCACAACGGAGTTGACTCAACAATTTCTCTTTTCGGTAAAATGACAGAACCATTTTCAACAAACCACAAATGAGTGAGAGATGAAATATACAATCATATAGATCCATATATGATAAAAAAAATATGCACAAGATCCATATTACTCATGTCATGATAATGATAAGCATAAGCTCGATGTAAGCACAGATGACATACATGATGAGCTCCTCCTCGATCATATGCATCGATATTAAAGCTTGACAAAGAAAACATCAATTTAGCACAAACATAGATGACTGATATGATGAGCTCCACCTCAACATATACATTGATATTAAACCACAACAAGGGAAATATCCACTTCAGGGTTTAACACATGACACTTCAATTGACAATTAGCACAAGCTTGATCCAAGCATAGATACAAGATATGAAGAGCTCTCCCTCAACATATGCATTGATATTAAACATTAACAAGGAGTCATCAACTTCTAGGGTTTAACAAATAATATTTCAATTTACTTGTGCTAAAACAGGGTTTATCCAAATTGTCATTAATCATAGGGTTTATCTAAATCGTCATTAATCATCAAAACATAGATCCAACAATCTTCCCCATTTTTATGATTGATGACAACAATCTCCATAAAACCAAAATAGATTCTTCAGTTCCCCCTTAATATATGCAATAATATTTCGGAACTGAGCAAAACATTTAATCATATGAGTCGAGAGATATGTATGTGTTGGGGGAAATCTCCGCGGGATCAAGCCCAGGTAAGAGGCAAGGCCCCCGATGACCTTGTCCCCGTTCCGGACGCCGCCATTTACCCGGGGACAAGGCCCCCAGTGATCATGTCCCGGGCGCAATCGCGTGAGGAGCGCCTCGGGAACTGGCGAGGACACTTGTCAAGCATCCAGGTCCCTCGGCCTGGAGAAAGACGTCTGTGCCCTATGATCCAACGGCTACAGCTAGGGTAGTCTTGTCTTTTTTGCATCTTTTAGGCCTATATAAGCCCTTGTAACCCCTCTTGTAACCAGGGAACAACTCATTTTTACACCAATACACAAAATCACAGAGGTGTGCTTAGGAGCACTCTCCCCACGAGAGAGCTCCCCTAGCCAACTCTTGTTGGGAGCACGTCGACAGGACTAGGGTTCCACTGAGGCCTGAACCTGTATAAACATTCGTGTCACTTGTTGCGTTGGCCCGACGGGAGAGGACCGGTCACCCAGTCAGCTCGCGTCATCTTTTCTTCGCTAGGAACCTCCACAAAACCTGCTGGGGTATTCGCAATACCACGACAGTTGGCGCCGTCCGTGGGGACCTTCCCGACAAATCACCATGGCTCCCCCAAGAACGAGGGCTCGCGCCCAACCCGGTGACGCCGGTCCGAGTGACCCGGCGCCATCCCTCCAAAGCATGGTCGTCCCGGTGCTCCCGCCCGGACACGGCCAAACCCAAGTACCACCTCTCACCCTTCCGGGAGTCTCCGGTGGGCAGGCCTCCGGATCCGGCCCGGTGACCGTGGGCGCCCCGGGAGGGGCTGGCCTTCCCCCGGTGGCTCCCCCGACCTCGCGGGACGCCCTACTCGAGGCTCTTGTGGAAGGCCAACTCCGCGCCCAGCGCTCGATGGATGAACTCCTCCGCGTCCTAGCACGGCCGCCGGCCCCCATCTACCCGTCGCAGTTCCAGTTCATGGAGGCAATGCCCCCGTTTATGGGACACCCGGTGGTCCCTCCAACCCTCGGAGGTCAGGTTGGTCCCAGGACCTATGATTCCACCGGGGGTTACGCTCCCCCGGCGGGCCCGACATTTGGAGCCTTCCCGACCCCGGGAGCATTCCCGATGCCGGGGGTTTCCCCGTCCTCGGTGCCTTCCCCATGCTGGTGGTTCACTCTGCACCCGGGGGCTTTCCCAAGGCCGGGAGCCGGCTTCGCCCAGCCGGTCGCATCCGTCGTGCTGGAAGCGGCCCACCGGAGAACTCCCGTGTAACCGCAAGATCTCCCCCGTCAGGGCCCCCCCTCTCTGGTTCTGGGCGGCACTCCCAAAGATCGCCCGGCGGTGGATTCCGCCCACACTCCGGTAGTACCTCCTGAGCTCACGACCGCTACGCATGAACTCCCTCCTCCCCCGGGGCCGCCCCCGAGGGATCCCGCGGTGGATCAGGTCCGCTTTACCCAGGAGGAGGTCGAGCAAATGCGTAGCACCAGATCTGGAGAGGCTCCCTCGAGCGACCGGCCGGAGCCTCTCCCGGGTCATGGACGCGGTGAACCACATTCTCGTTCCGGCCGAGGAAAGAGGCCTGCTGAAGAAGCAACCGCCGCTGGGGGGTGCCCAGACGTCCTGGACGTTAGCTTGACTAACCCGGAGGAAAAGTGGCACTACCGCCATGTCGGCAGACCCCTTGGGCCCCTTCCCGATTCCGACAACGAACACGCGTCCCCCGTCAAAGGGTACAGCGACCGGGACTCTCCCCGAGAGGTGGAGGGGACTAACCAACCGCTATTCCGCCGGCTCCGGTGCATTCGATGGCCGCGGCCTTACCGACCGCCGCACCTCGAACACTACAATAGTGAGGCCGATCCCTACGAGTTTGTGCAGGTGTATTCCACAGCCATATCAGCGGCTGGGGGGGACGAGACAGTCCAGTGCAATGTCTTCCCCCTCTACCTGACCGGGATTGCCCGCTCATGGTTTTGCAACCTGAAGGCCGGCTCCATCAAGTCTTTTGCGCAGCTCAAGCGCGAGTTTTGTGTGAACTTCCAGGGGAACAACGTGCATCCCCTGGATTCATCACAACTATACACTGTCCGATAGAGGACAGGGAATACCATCCGCAGCTTCTTCAAACGCTTTGCTCAGGTCTAGAGCAAAGTAGCTCACGTCCCCGACTCCACAGTCATCGAGGCGTGCAAGAGCGGGATCCTCCCTGGGGAGCTCCATCGAATACTCTCCCGAAGCTGCCCCTCCTCTGCCGACGAGCTCTTCACTATACTCGAGAAGTACGCTCGGGCGGAGGAGGATGACCTCTAGAAGAAAAATCAGGGGGTTCCCGCCCCCGCCGACCGGGAGGGTAGGTGATGAGACCATGTACATCATGGTTATGACCAAGACGACATCAACATGGTGGTCATCAAGATGTCATCATCCGCCACCTTGGCCAGGACGCGAAAGCTGGCAGCACGTACGTCGTCTGGATTTTGTGCTGTCGCCACCACAAGTTCGGCCTCCACCTTGGCCACCTCCCCAAACACAAGACGTGCTCAAGAAAGGCGCCTCTACACCTCTAAGGTCGCACAAGCCACGTCGCTCCAAGACCAGCCCACAAGTGAGCTCAATTCATCCGCGAGTCCGGTTCAGCCATCTGCGCGTAGTCCAACTTCAAATGGACGTACAGGCCACATACGAAGTCCGTTTTCGACGTTCTTGGACTCGGACAAGAGAACGACGAGAGCTTTCCAACGGATCCAGTCCCATGTCCAAATTCCTTACAAATCAACAGGAATCGTCAAAACAAAATTACGACCAGAATCTGACGTGCGCTGTGACGCTCCACTTTGGGCCCAAGGCCCATGTACCCCTAGGGTTTCCTCCTCCACCCCATGGCCGCCCCATACAGTATATATATGGCCGCCATGGCTGCCGTTTAGACTTGGGTTTTGCTTAGATTAATCTGTCAAAGAACAGTTTCGCCGTGTATCGGTTTGTGGAACCCCAACTCGTGAGATTCAATTTATATTTGCAATATTTCAGATTGCTTCTTTCTCGTTCTTGCTTGTGTTCTCGATTCGCATGCAGGGATAAGCCTTCTTGGCGAGGTCAATCGTGTTTGTGCATGGTTGATAACCAACGGAGCCGTGGTGTAGCGATTGCTGGGTTCGGATCGGTTCTGATTGGAAGCCGGATCGTCAACGTCGAGTCTCCACCAATCGACTTACCTCTACCTGTCGGAAGATCGGGCCACCGTGCGCATCAAGTGGTATCAGAGCCTCGGTTGCCCGTCAGGTATACTTGTATCCCCTTTGTTGATTATTCATCTTTCACCTAGAGTCCAGAAAATTGCCCCACAAAAATATTTGAGTTCACCGTCATATCCATCGTCCAAGCCACTTTGTGCCCTTCGCGATTTCGTTTTCAGTTTCGCGTTGTTGAATTTGTATCCATCGTCATCGTCTTGTTGCTGGTTTAGAGTAAGTTCTTGATCTAGTTTGAGTCTTGCATCTTGACGTCGAGTCTAACGCCATCACGTCGTCGTCGCCGCGCGTCCAAATCGGGTGTCAATCTGTCAAGTTCGGTATTTTGCTTTTATCTCCTTCGTCTGAACACCAAATTGGACAAATTCAGAGTCTAAATTGTAGCTCCGAAAATTCTCTACAACTTTGTCCATTGTGAGAAGTTCTAGAAACGCCGTTTTCAAGTCCGAAATCGCGTTGAAAGTGAATCTGGTTGATTTCAGATTTCCTACACAGACTGTATTGCGGGGAACATATCGCCTAGATCCGTTATCCAAAATTAGTGTTCCATATATGCAAATTGATCAACACGAAACGATCTACAACTTTTCTGTTATACGTTTTAGCGTTTGAGGCCTCCAAAAAAAAATCAAAAGTGCTTGTATCCTTTGTATCGACAGTGTTACGTCATTCGTTTTGCTTGCTTGAGCTAGGTCTGAGAACGAGTTTAGGCCAGCAACTTTGACAAGTACTTTGGATATTTATTCAGCTTTGCTATTCTGATTTCGATGATTGCATATTCCTTGCTACTAAATATTGCATATCCAAGCTCCACAAATACATCCTTCTGATCAGCACAGGTTATTGACCCTTGCAATCGCTTCATCACGCTCTCACGGTGTCACGAACCAGCCACCGGTTGCACCGTCCCTCGCTGTGTTGGTAAGAATAGGGTAAGAACTTGGTAAGATTGCTGGAGAGCGTGAGATCTAACCTAGTAGTTGATAGGGATAATACTTTTGTGTTATCTTTTGTTTTCTACTGACAATGGCAGGTTCGTGGATCATTGGGAAAAATGTACAACTATATCAACGCTGGAATCACGATCGAAAAGATAATGGAGGTGACAATGCCAATGGTAAAATAGCCTTACCTTCTTTTTATGGTGCATATGATGGTGAAATTTACTTTGATTGGGAGATGATAGTTGAACAAAAATTTAATTCCCATCAAGTTCCTCAAATCCATTGGGTTAGGCAAGCCACTAGTGAATTTAAAGACTTTGCTATCATCTGGTGGAATGACCTTGCTACTCTCCGCTTACAACCTGACACATGGGCTAGGTTAAAAGAAGCTATGCGTCAACGTTTTGTTCCTCCTTCTTTTAAACGTGATATGCATAAGAAATTAGAATGCTTGAATCAAGGTAGAAAATCTGTAGAGGAGTACTATCAAGAGTTACAGATATGCATGTCTCGTTGTGATTTAGAAGAAACTGATGGAGAAAAAGAGATTAGATTTTTACGTGGACTTAATGAGAAAATATACAATATTGTTATTGATAAAGAATATGTTTCTCTGTTGCAAACATTTGCTCTTGCTTGTGCAGCTGAAAATAAAATAAAACGTAAGAAAGTTGTACGAAAAATCAATACATCTGTTTGCAACAATGGTGTGTATCCTTGCACGACTAACGTTCTGCAGGCAAGTGCAAATGATCAAATTGAGAATGAGGAGAATGAAGAGATGCTTGTTGCAGAACCCCTGCTTCCATCACCTACAACTGAAGATGTACCTACATCAGCTGAGAAGGAAAACAAAGGTAATGAAAAAGGTACCACACTCATTCATGATGAGAACGATATTGATGTGCTGAAACTTTCCACGAATCATGCTTTGTTAGAGCAACAAATTGTGGAACCAGTTGCTGATTTCCCTTTGTCACAAGAAGATTTGCTCGATGTTTCTTGGGATAAAGAAGAGTTGTGTGATAATGCTTCACTTATATTCATGCCACAACTAGTGAATGAACATGTTACTCTTACTTTGGAACATAATAACACTTGTGCTCAAAATAAGCATGTTGTTCACGTTGCAAACGAAAATGATGAGCTGAAATTGTTGTCTTCTTTAAATATTCTGGGTTATATTGAATTTGATGTTCTATGTGATCTAGCCAATTTAGAGGAGAGACTTATTGATCCATATAATTTTCCTTGCTTATCAAGAAACATTTTTCATATTATAGGCAAATATAATGATAATGAAAAGTACATGGTTAATCGAGTGTACATTTGCTCAAATATGAATTTTGCTTATAATGTACAACCATGTGATGAACTAGAGAGCTATACTATCACCAATCATTCCATGTCGAGTACATCCGGTTCAATTTTTAAGGCACATGAACTTTTTCAAGAAAGGGAGTATATAAATGTTAATGGTTCTGTGTCTACCGAACTTGACAGATTGACACCCGATTTTGACGCGCGGCGACGACGACGTGATGGCGTTAGACTCGACGTCAAGATGCAAGACTCAAACTAGATCAAGAACTTACTCTAGACCAGCAACAAGACGATGACGATGGATACAAATTCAACAACGCGAAACTGAAAACGAAATCGCGAAGGGCACAAAGTGGCTTGGACGATGGATATGACGGTGAACTCAAATATTTTTGTGGGGCAATTTTCTGGACTCTAGGTGAAAGATGAATAATCAACAAAGGGGATACAAGTATACCTGACGGGCAACCGAGGCTCTGATACCACTTGATGCGCACGGTGGCCCGATCTTCCGACAGGTAGAGGTAAGTCGATTGGTGGAGACTCGACGTTGACGATCCGGCTTCCAATCAGAACCGATCCGAACCCAGCAATCGCTACACCACGGCTCCGTTGGTTATCAACCATGCACAAACACGATTGACCTCGCCAAGAAGGCTTATCCCTGCATGCGAATCGAGAACACAAGCAAGAACGAGAAAGAAGCAATCTGAAATATTGCAAATATAAATTGAATCTCACGAGTTGGGGTTCCACAAACCGATACACGGCGAAACTGTTCTTTGACAGATTAATCTAAGCAAAACCCAAGTCTAAACGGCAGCCATGGCGGCCATATATATACTGTATGGGGCAGCCATGGGGTGGAGGAGGAAACCCTAGGGGTACATGGGCCTTGGGCCCAAAGTGGAGCGTCACAGCGCACGTCAGATTCTGGTCGTAATTTTGTTTTGACGATTCCTGTTGATTTGTAAGGAATTTGGACATGGGACTGGATCCGTTGGAAAGCTCTCGTCGTTCTCTTGTCCGTAGAGTCCAAGAACGTCGAAAACGGACTTCGTATGTGGCCTGTACGTCCATTTGAAGTTGGACTATGCGCAGATGGCTGAACCGGACTCGCGGATGAATTGAGCTCACTTGTGGGCTGGTCTTGGAGCGACGTGGCTTGTGCGACCTTAGAGGTGTAGAGGCGCCTTTCTTGAGCACGTCTTGTGTTTGGGGAGGTGGCCAAGGTGGAGGCCGAACTTGTGGTGGCGACAGCACAAAATCCAGACGACGTACGTGCTGCCAGCTTTCGCGTCCTGGCCAAGGTGGCGGACGATGACATCTTGATGACCACCATGTTGATGTCGTCTTGGTCATAACCATGATGTACATGGTCTCATCAGTAGGAACCCCCTCAAGCGCCCCAAGAGGGGCAATCGTAGCGAGCCACGGCCTCGGGACACCTTTGTCCTCGAGGGCAGAGGCGGCTCGCATGATGCCTCCAAGGGCAACCGTCCCTTCCCCAAGCCGAAAGGTCGTTGGGGGGGGGCAATCGTCCCGCAGCCATGAAGGCCCCGCAGCAAGAGGAAAGGAAGGCCTGTGGTGTACTTTCCACAAGTCCAATATGTTGGATCAGGATGTCGACTAGAGGGGGAGGGGGTGAATAGGAGACTTTTAAAAATTTGTTTTTGCAAATGAAAAATTCAGATAAAACAAGTAATAGAAAAGGATAAGAGATTGAAACCGATATATCCCGAGGTATCGGAGACACGCCCAGTCTCCACTAGTCCTCGTTGAAGCACTCAGTCCTTGAGTATAGCTTCAGTATCCACACAGGACACTATCTACTAAGGTTGCTCCTTGTCCCCTCCGGAAAGGCGAGCACCAAGCCTTTTACAAGTAATCGCGTCTCTCCGACAATCTCCGATTTGGAGAGATCAGCGATTTACGCCTTCGAACCGTCTAGGTGAGGGCGCTCACCAAGAGTAATAAGAAGCAAGGTCTACTCTAGACCTCCAATGCACACCGAGAAAATATCTAGAAATGGAATGCAAGAACAATATGCTCGATGTGGCTAAAACTCTCACGACTCGATCAAAAGATCAAGTTTTAAGTAAAACGAAGAAGCACTAGTGAGAAAGTAAGAAAGGCTGTGTTGCTGTGTTTTCTTGTGTTGAAACAGTAGCTCAACACCTCTATTTATAGCCTTCGTGGTCAAAAGAGCCGTTTGCACTCGAGCTGAAAAATAGTAACTAAGACTGACAGTCAGTCTCACAAACTGACAGTCAGTCTAGTGTATCACCAGAAAGAGTAAAAATAGGATCACAACAGCTCGAACGTTGTGGACTAAAACGGTAAAAAGAAACAGTCCAAGCTGACAGTCAGTTACAAAGACTGACAGTCAGTGTCCACAAAAGCAACAGTGAAAAGCAACGGCTAAAAACTTTATAACCGTTGAAGCAGATAACAACAAAAAATTTACTGCCCAAACTGACAGTCAGTGTATAAAACTGACAGTCAGTCTCACAGAGAAAAACAGGATTAAAAACCAACTCAAAAACTCTCTGTGGTCGAAACCCACACTGACAGTCAGTATACTCATACTGACAGTCAGTTTAGTACAAAAAATCTGAGACAGAAAAACATGTTCTCTGGAGATTTGTCAGTTTGCACTAACTGACATTAATACTAACAGTCAGTTATCAACACTGACAGTCAGTCTAGTACAACAAAAATCAGCTTAATAAAAACATACTCTCTGGAGATTAGTCAGTTTATCAAACTGACATTCATACTGACAGTCAGTTACAAAGACTGACAATCAGTCTGGATAAAAACAGAGAAAACTCAAAATCCAGAGATCTGATTCAAATGATTTCAGTTTTGTTTTGAAGATATTTTCGAGAAGAACATTTTTGACAACAGCAACAAAAATAAGATCTTTTCAGATCTTTCTCAAGAAGTAAAAACCTCAACTGTTGACAAAATTCAATACATCAAAACAAATTGTCGAAAAACCACAGATAATGATATGCGTGCATTGACCTAGATTTTTCTCGGTATGATTGGAGATGTAGAGAGAACTTGTGTCCCCTCTTTATAGTACGGTTTAAACTAAGAATAAAATCCTTAAACCGATCGATCTTCATGCACCCTGAGATCGGTTAACCTAGAACTACAACATACCTCGATGCATCAGTTTAGTCCAGCAAAAACAATTTCTTTTTGCGTCTTCTTATGCTTAAATTGAACTTCAACATTTTGATTACCAGCCCTCGCTTTTTGTGCGGTTGTCTGAAATCTGTAACACTAACTCAAACACATAGTTAGTCCAAAAATACTTATAATCATCAACCATCAAAACACATCAGGGTTAGGCATGAAAGGCCTAGATGCAACAATCTCCCCCTTTTTGATGATTGATGACAACAAGTTAATAAACAAATACCAACTAATACTCCCCCTGATTTTGTGCAAAAATCTCCCCCTGAAAGTGTGCACATCCCTCAAGATGTATCAGAGCATATCATAGCATAAGAGAGACATATCATAAAGAAACATATCACATCATCAACATATCATATCATCCATCTAAACAAAATATCATAACATCATCCATCTCTCCCCCTTTGGCATCAAGCACAAAAAGGGAGGCCTAACAAGAGAAACTAAACCTAATCTACTCCTGGTCATCTGAGTCTCCTAGAATCTCAGTGCCTCCAGAAGCTGTAGGAGACGCGGAAGGTACGACAGCGGGAGATGCAGGTCCTGCTGGAACTGGAGCGGTGCCGGCAGATGATGCTGGTGAAGAAACTGCAGGCCGTGCCCTCTTGCGAGGAGCAAGGGAAGCAGATGCCATCGCAGCATCAGGAGCTGGAAGGCGCTGCAGTATCTGCTGAAGGATCTCCTGCTGAGCTGCCAAGGTACTCTGGATCACCTGCTGTGTCTGAATGACCTGGTCAAGAGACACCTGCAGAGATGCAAGAGAGGAAGCTGTGCGGGAGCTGCTAGAAGGGGCAGGAGCAGAGGCAGAAGCTGGAGCTGCAGTCGCGTCCTCAGAATCCTCATCATCATCAGAGGCTGAGGAGGGAGCACTAGGAGCTGGAGGACGAGTGCCAAGGCGACGATCAGCCTGGCCAGGGGGATAGAAGGCCAAAAGCTGATGAGGGCGAGGAAGAGCGGTGTCTACTGCTCGAATGTGGAGCAGTAGTGCCATGATGTATGGGGCATACACCAGGCGACGACGAGGAGAGAGAAGAACGTGCTGAAGCTCACTAATGATGAGATCAGCGATGTCGAAGGGCTCCTCTCGAAAGATCGAGATGAGAGCATGGAGAGTGATGTAGGTGACCCTGGCGCGGTCACCTGTAATCGGAAGAAGAGTGAGGCAAAGAATCTTCAGCGCCAGGTCAACATCGCGGCGCATGCCGGCAATGTGACGAACCTGAAAGTCGCCGGAGTAGAGCATAGCGACCTCACGATGCTCAAGATCAGGTAAAGTATGGAGCTGGCGCCCTGAAGCAGGACGAACCAGTCCTAAAGCGGCCTCAAGCTGCTCCTTTGTGACCGTGTATACCTGGAGGCCGGTCATAAAGGTCAGTGAGTCACGCTGAGAAGAAATGTGGAGGGTGGCATAGAACTGCCTAATGGGCTCCTCTGCCCAGGTCAAAGAAGAATCAGAGACTAAGTCTCGGATCCCTACAGAGGCAAAAGCATCAGAAAGAGAAGCGATGCCAGTGCGAGAAACTATCGTCTGCCAAGAGACAGAACGATGAATGAAGAAGGGCATGTGAGAGTAGATGCTCTCAAACATGTCGAACTGAGTGATGGTGTAGAAGGTGGTACGTGGCGAGGCATCCGTGCCAGAAGGACGAGGAGATAGATAGGGGTTCGGCTGACGAAGAGTCCGAAGCCGACTAGTGTTCCACCGCGAATAGTTCACGGGGACACGCTCTGGAGAGGGGGAACGCCGAGCCCCAGAGGACTGGCCCGAAGACCTGCTGCTGGACGCAACAGTCTTGCGTCGAGCAACGCGGCGATGAGGCTGATCAGACATAGTGGATAGCTAAAGGAATGCAAGGATGAACAAGGGTGGAGAAAACAAAAGTTTCTGTTTTCAGGGTTCAGACTGACAGTCAGTCTTATGAACTGACAGTCAGTTCGAACCTGATGCTGACAGTCAGTATGAGAGACTGACTGTCAGTTCCAACCTGGAACCGGCGAACTGAGAAAGGACGAGATTTTTGTGGGGATTGAGAGGGAATTTGCAAAGATTGTGAAGAAAGAGTGCTATAGCAGATCAAGGAAAGGAAAAAGCAAAGCAATTTTTGGATTAGTAGAAGGAAAAGAAGGAATTAAAGAGAGAAAGAAAGAAAAACAAAGAAGAAGAAGAAGAAGAAAAGAGAAAGAGAGCTCACGGCGGGAGAAGGATGACGACGGCGACGGCGACAGCGACTAGGAGGAGGAGCAACGGCGACGGCGACGGCGACGGCGAAGAGAAAAGAAAACGGCGGCCGAAGAAGATAAAAAGAAAAGATCGGTTTAGGGTTTTAAGGACTCAAACTGACAGTCAGTTTCACAAACTGACTGTCAGTCTAGTCACTTAATTTCAAAAGCTGACAGTCAGTGTGGTACACTGAATGTCAGTTCAATAAAATCAAGTGCTAAGACTGACAGTCAGTGTTGAATACTGACAGTCAGTGTGAGACTTCAAAACGACCAGAATCCTACGACCAAGAAACAACACTATACTGACTGTCAGTTCTAAAAACTGACTGTCAGTTATGACTTCGACTAGGAGAGAGCTCTAAGGGAGAAAATATTTTAATAATAATATATATATAGTGTATATTATACTTCATTAATCAAGATAAGCAATCAATAGTATGATGAAGTTAATAGAAGTATCACTTTATCAACTAGCATTTGAAACATCTATAATATTTAGTTCACCTCTAAGAAAGCAAAACCTGGATTCATCTAGTGGTTTGGTGAAGATATCTGCTAGTTGAAGATCTGTTCTTACATGACTAAGATTAATATCTCCTTTTGCCACATGATCTCTTATGAAATGGTGCCGTATTTCAATATGCTTAGTTCTAGAATGTTGAACAGGATTATTAGCAATTTTAATGGCACTTTCATTATCACACAGAAGTGGCACTTTATCAAATTTAATTCCATAATCCAAAAATGTCTGTTTCATCCATAATAATTGAGCACAACAACTACCTGCAGACACGTATTCAGCTTCAGCTGTTGAGAGAGCAACAGAGTTTTGCTTCCTAGATGACCATGATACTAATGATCTCCCCAACAGCTGACATCTACCAGATGTGCTCTTTCGATCAATCTTACACCCAGCATAATCAGAATCAGAATACCCAATTAATTCAAAATTTGCATCTTTAGGGTACTAAAGGCCTAAACTGGGATAACATTTTAAATACCTAAGGATTCTTTTAAGAGCAGTTAAATGACATTCCTTAGGATCTGACTGAAATCTAGCACATAAACACACACTAAACATGATATCAGGCCTAGATGCTGTAAGATATAAAAGACTACCAATCATAGACCTATAGAGTTTAGAATCTACTGATTTTGAATTTCTGTCCATGTCAAGGTGTCCATTTGTAGCCATGGGGGTCTTGATAGCCTTAGCTTCTTCCATCCCAAAGCGCTTGAGCAGGTCCTTTACGTACTTTGTTTGACTCACGAACGTACCGTTCTTGAGTTGCTTGATTTGAAGTCCAAGGAAGAAGCTCAGCTCACCAATCATGGACATCTCGAACTCCCTAGACATCATATCTCCAAATTCTTGACAAAAATATTCATTAGTAGATCCAAAAATTATGTCATCCACATAAATTTGGCAAATAAATAAATCATCATCTATTTTCTTGGTGAACAGAGTTGTGTCAACCTTTCCAGTTTTAAAACCTTTAGAAAGAAGAAAATCTCTAAGGCGTTCATACCAAGCTCGAGGAGCTTGTTTGAGGCCATACAGAGCTTTCGTTAGTTTAAAAACATGGTTTGGAAATTTTGGATCTTCAAACCCGGGAGGTTGCTCTACAAATACAAGTTCTGAAATTTCACCATTTAGAAAAGCACTTTTAACATCCATTTGAAAAAGTTTAATGTTAAAATGAGAAGCATAAGCAAGAAGAATTCTAATTGCTTCAAGTCTCGCCACAGGAGCAAAAGTTTCACTAAAATCTAAACCTTCGACTTGAGTGAAACCTTGAGCAACAAGACGAGCCTTGTTTCTAATTACTAGTCCATTTTCATCTTGCTTATTTCTGAAAACCCATTTTGTTCCAATGACATTATGATCCTTAGGTCTTTCTACTAAGTTCCAGACTTTATTTCTAGTAAAGTTATTTAGTTCATCATGCATAGCATTTACCCAGTCAGGATCATCTAGAGCTTCACTAACACAAGTTGGTTCTAAAGAAGAAACAAATGAATGATGTTCACAAAAAGAAGCAATACGAGATCGAGTTAGAACACCCTTACTAATATCACCCAGAACTTGGTTCAAAGGGTGATCCTTGATAATTGTTTTATGCTGGCTTGGCGCTTCTTCTTGTGCTGCTTCTTCTACAGCAGACTCAGCTTGCACAGAAGGTTCAGGTTGTTCATTGTAGTCTTCACTTCCATCTTCATCAACTTCCTCAGCTTCTTCAATGGTAAGATTTTTCAAAGGTTCTTGAATTTCACCTGAAGTGTCATGAACAGCTTGCTCTTCTTGCGAGTTATTAGATTCATCAAACTCAATATCGCAAGATTCCTCAATACAACCTGACGTTTTGTTAAAAACACGATAGGCTTTGCTAGTGGTAGAATAACCAACTAGAAAACCCTCATCAACTTTTCTTTGAAATTTTCCACCAAAGTTTCTTTTTCTTAAGATGTAACATTTACAACCAAAAACACGAAAATATGAAATATTTGGTTTTCTTCCAAAAAGAAGTTCATAAGGTGTCAAGTTCAAAAGAGGATGCAAATAGAGTCGATTAATAGAATAGCAAGCTGTGTGAACTGCTTCTGCCCAGAAGCGAATAGAAGTATTATACTCACATAACATGGTTCTTGCCATCTCTATTAATGTTCGATTTTTCCTTTCAACAACTCCATTTTGCTGTGGAGTGTAGGATGTGGAAAATTCATGTTTGATTCCAAGAGAGTCGCAAAAATCAAATAAAGTTGAATTAACGAACTCTCCACCATGATCACTACGGATTTTCTTGATGGATAATTCGAATTCATTAGAAACACGTTTTGCAAAACTTTTGAAAACATCGGGGGTTTCAGATTTTTGAAAAATAAAGAAAACCCAAGTAAAACGAGTGAAATCATCAACAATAACAAAGCAATAACTATTTCCCCCAATACTTTGGAACTCTGAAGGTCCAAATAAATCCAAATGCAAAAGTTCCAAAGGTTTGCTTGTAGAAAGTATTCGCTTAGTTGGATGTGTGGTAGCTATTTGCTTGCCTGCTTGACAAGCGCTACAAGGTTTATCCTTTTCAAAGACCACATCCTTTAAGCCAATAACCAAATCACGTTTGAAAAGCTTTTTAAGTTGATGCATTCCAACATTAGCAAGTCTCCGATGCCATAACCATCCTTTAGATGTTTGTGAGACTAGACATGTTGCAAGAGATGCATCTTTTGAAGAGAAATCAACTAGATATAAATTTTCATGACGAAAACCTTTAAAAATCAAAGAATTGTCTTTTAAATTTTCAACCAAAACTTCATTGGGATAAAAGATACAGCGGAAACCAAGATCACAAATTTGTGCAACTGAAAGCAAATTAAAATTTAAAGATTCAACCAAAAGAACATTTGAAATAGTTAAATCATTTGAAATGGCAACTTTACCCAAACCTGTCACGCTTCCTTGACGATTATTTCCAAAGGTGATCTTTTGATGTTCGTCGGAATTGTCTTTTATTGTGGTGAACAGTTTGGCATTTCCGGTCATGTGCTCGGAGCATCCACTATCAAGCACCCAATGACGTCCACCATTTTTGTAGTTTACCTGCAAAAGAATTTCAGTTGATTTTGGTACCCAAACACTTCTGGGTCCTTTAATATTAGCGATCAAAGTTTTGGGCACCCAAATAGATTTTTTTCTTTTGTTCATCATTGGTGCACCAACATATTTTGCAATAGCATAACCTTTCTTTGACCGTTTTAGCATGTAACAAGCATCAAAATATGCAGATGTCATAAGAGGGCATGAATCATGTGAATGACCTACTTCATGGCATTTATGACAAAACAGGTTACATGCTTTTGTAAAAACAGTTCTAATTTTTATCTTTTTATCTTTATTAGGAAAATATCCTAGACCTTCTTTTCTAAAGGTGCATCTTTGACTACCTAAAATTAGGTCAAGAGATATTTTACCTTTATAGCTATTTTCTAACCCTTTTTCTAATTTTTTAACTTGAGATTTAAGTTTAATATTTTCATAGAGAGTGGATTCATTTGAAGCGCATGGTGTATCTAGTTGAAAATTATCAATATCATCACAAGAAGTACCAATGCTAGCTTTACAAGACAAATTTGAGACATCTTTCATAAGAGCATTTTCATAAGATTCCTTTAATTCAGAGTGTTGATCAGAAAGAGTTAAAAATTCTTCCTTAAGGGTCTTATATTTTTTTTTTAGTTTTGCCATAGGCCTCATTGATTTCATTTAGCATTTCAACTAGATCATCATAGGAGGGATCAAAAGAAGTTACCTTTTCATTCCTTTTTGCCATAAGGCAAACTGGAGAGCTTAATGAATTTTTGAGGGCAATTCCGGCTAATTTCTTTGTACATCTCTCATCATCAGAGTCGGAGTCGGAATTCTCACCTCCAGACATCCATTCGCCAAAGCATGCCTTTTTAGGAGTGTTAAACTTCTTCTTGAAGTTCTTCTTCTTTTTATCCGTAGATTTGTTCTTGTTCGGACATCTTGATGCTATATGTCCTTTTTCATGACATTCATAGCATATCACATCTTTGAAGTTTGTTGGTCTTGAACCTTTTGGACGAGTGTCGATGCTCACTCCCTTCTTGTGTAACCTGCGAAGAAGACGTTGAGTATTTCTTACCAAGAGAGCCAAGTCTTCATCGGAGGAACCTTCACTTGTGCCGTCCTTGGAATTTGCTTTGAAAGCCTCCGTCTTTTTCTTTGTATCAGAGGTTTCGTTCAGTTCCTTCTTCTCCTTTTTGTGCATTTCATGGGTAATCAAATTTCCATAGAGATCAGTAGGTGAAGTTGTAGAAAGATCGGAGTTTGTCAAAACTGTTACAAGAGTGTCAAAGCTTTCTGGGAGAGCTCGAAGCATTTTTCTGACAATTTCGAGATCAGTAAAGATAACACCAAGACCTTTAAGTTCATTCACAATATTATTCAATCTAGTAAACATGGAATCAACAGTTTCAGAAGAAGACATTTTGAAAGTTTCATACTTTTGTCTAACCATTAAAAGTTTAGCCTCTTTTACTTTAGTAGTTCCTTCATATATTTCTTCTAAAGTTTTCCAAACTTTGTGAGCAGTATTCAAATTGCTTACACGATTAAATTCATTTAGAGATAAACCAGTAAATAAAGCATTTAAAGCACGAGCATTCAGATGTTGTTTTCTCTTATCATCTTCAGTATAGCTTTCCGGATCATCCGGAGGAGAAAAACCAACTTTAACAATCAACCAGACATCCAATCCCATGGCTTCTAGAAATACAGACATACGCACTTTCCAGTAGGGATAGTTAGTCCCATCAAAGATAGGCGCACGGCTAGTATGACCCAGATTAAAGCCATCAGTAGACGACATCCTCTCTCTAAGCGGTGAAGCTTATAAATGAGAGACCGTGCTCTGATACCACGTGTTGGATCAGGATGTCGACTAGAGGGGGAGGGGGTGAATAGGAGACTTTTAAAAATTTGTTTTTGCAAATGAAAAATTCAGATAAAACAAGTAATAGAAAAGGATAAGAGATTGAAACCGATATATCCCGAGGTATCGGAGACACGCCCAGTCTCCACTAGTCCTCGTTGAAGCACTCAGTCCTTGAGTATAGCTTCAGTATCCACACAGGACACTATCTACTAAGGTTGCTCCTTGTCCCCTCCGGAAAGGCGAGCACCAAGCCTTTTACAAGTAATCGCGTCTCTCCGACAATCTCCGATTTGGAGAGATCAGCGATTTACGCCTTCGAACCGTCTAGGTGAGGGCGCTCACCAAGAGTAATAAGAAGCAAGGTCTACTCTAGACCTCCAATGCACACCGAGAAAATATCTAGAAATGGAATGCAAGAACAATATGCTCGATGTGGCTAAAACTCTCACGACTCGATCAAAAGATCAAGTTTTAAGTAAAACGAAGAAGCACTAGTGAGAAAGTAAGAAAGGCTGTGTTGCTGTGTTTTCTTGTGTTGAAACAGTAGCTCAACACCTCTATTTATAGCCTTCGTGGTCAAAAGAGCCGTTTGCACTCGAGCTGAAAAATAGTAACTAAGACTGACAGTCAGTCTCACAAACTGACAGTCAGTCTAGTGTATCACCAGAAAGAGTAAAAATAGGATCACAACAGCTCGAACGTTGTGGACTAAAACGGTAAAAAGAAACAGTCCAAGCTGACAGTCAGTTACAAAGACTGACAGTCAGTGTCCACAAAAGCAACAGTGAAAAGCAACGGCTAAAAACTTTATAACCGTTGAAGCAGATAACAACAAAAAATTTACTGCCCAAACTGACAGTCAGTGTATAAAACTGACAGTCAGTCTCACAGAGAAAAACAGGATTAAAAACCAACTCAAAAACTCTCTGTGGTCGAAACCCACACTGACAGTCAGTATACTCATACTGACAGTCAGTTTAGTACAAAAAATCTGAGACAGAAAAACATGTTCTCTGGAGATTTGTCAGTTTGCACTAACTGACATTAATACTGACAGTCAGTTATCAACACTGACAGTCAGTCTAGTACAACAAAAATCAGCTTAATAAAAACATACTCTCTGGAGATTAGTCAGTTTATCAAACTGACATTCATACTGACAGTCAGTTACAAAGACTGACAATCAGTCTGGATAAAAACAGAGAAAACTCAAAATCCAGAGATCTGATTCAAATGATTTCAGTTTTGTTTTGAAGATATTTTCGAGAAGAACATTTTTGACAACAGCAACAAAAATAAGATCTTTTCAGATCTTTCTCAAGAAGTAAAAACCTCAACTGTTGACAAAATTCAATACATCAAAACAAATTGTCGAAAAACCACAGATAATGATATGCGTGCATTGACCTAGATTTTTCTCGGTATGATTGGAGATGTAGAGAGAACTTGTGTCCCCTCTTTATAGTACGGTTTAAACTAAGAATAAAATCCTTAAACCGATCGATCTTCATGCACCCTGAGATCGGTTAACCTAGAACTACAACATACCTCGATGCATCAGTTTAGTCCAGCAAAAACAATTTCTTTTTGCGTCTTCTTATGCTTAAATTGAACTTCAACATTTTGATTACCAGCCCTCGCTTTTTGTGCGGTTGTCTGAAATCTGTAACACTAACTCAAACACATAGTTAGTCCAAAAATACTTATAATCATCAACCATCAAAACACATCAGGGTTAGGCATGAAAGGTCTAGATGCAACACAATACCCACGCTACTCGGGAATGCCACCAACTTCTCCAACACTTCGCGGCATTCCTCGACCAGCATGGGGAGCGGGGGACCCCTGCCTCCTTGCCCTCTCAGCCGGCTTTACCAGCCCTTCCTGCCCCCGCGGGGGAGCAGCAAGGGCATGCGCGGGAAGGGGGCCCCTCAGAAGTGCTCCCGTTCCAAACCTCCCAAAGGCGTGTTAACGTCATCACGGGAGGGTCCGCCTCTGGGCGAGACTCGAAGCGCCAGCGCAAGGAATACACGTGTGAAGTAAAGGTAGTGGGGGTGATGCATACGTCCTGACCACCAAAGTGGTCAGACTCTCCCTCACCTTTACAGCGGAAGACGCGTGCGGGGTTCGCTTCCCCCATGACGACGCGCTCATCATCTCCGCCACCATCTACAACTGCCACCTGGCACGCATCCTCGTCGATGGCGGAAGCTCCACCGACGTCCTATACCTGAAGGCGTTTAGGGAGATGCAGGTCGACGAGAAGCTATTGCAGCCCGCAGCAGAGCCCTTGCAGGGATTCGTCCCAGGAAGACGATCCACCCGGTGGGGAAGGTGGATCTCCCCATGACCTTTGGTACCCCAAACAACTACTGGACAGAGATGGTCCGGTTCGACGTGGTGGACCTCCCCTCCTCATACAACGCAATCATGGGGAGGACCACGATCAACCGCTTGGGGGCCGCAATCCACCAAAGCTATCTCTGCGTGAAGATCCCTGGACCTCACGGCGTGATCACCGCTCGGGGCAACCAAGACATGGCCCGCGCTTTATACGAGCGTGCCGCCGTGATGATTGGGAGCGTCAACATGATTAAGACCCCGAGGGGAGAGACCTCTTCCCCAGCGCTGGACACCATCGCCGTACCCTCCGGGAGATCTCCCCCCAAGCCGCGTCTGAAAGGGGACCTCCGGAAGGTCCCACTGTCCCCGGACGACGGAGACAAGACCGTCAAGATCGAGGCGGATCTCCATGAAGAGCACGTGGAGCAACTCGCGGCTTTCTTACGCAAGAACTCCGACGTTTTCGCCTGGAAGCCCTCCGACTTGCGAGGCGTCGCCCTGGAAGTCATCGAGCATAAGCTCGCAGTGACCCCCGGTCACCCCCCCAGTCAAACAGAAGATGAGAAAACTCTCCCTTGAACGTCAAAAGGCGATCAAGGGAGAGATCGCCAAACTCAGAGAGGCGGGGTTCATTTGGGAAGTCTTGCACCCTGAGTGGCTCGCGAATCCCGTCCTCGTGAAGAAGTCAAACGGTAAGTGGCGAATGTGCGTGGACTTCACCGACCTCAACCGCGCTTGCCCCAAAGACAACTTCCCGCTCCCGCGGATTGATCAACTGGTCGACTCGACCACAGGGTGCGAGTTGATGAGCATTCTAGACGCGTATTCGAGATATCACTAAGTCCGGATGGCAGAAGGGGATGAGGAAAAGACGAGTTTCATAACTCCCCTCGGAACCTTCTGCTACGTCCATATGCCATTTGGGCTGAAGAACGCTGGAGCGACCTTCCAACGACTAATGACGTTGGTCCTCAAGGACCAAATTGATCGAAACGTTAAAGTCTACGTCAACGACGCAGTTGTCAAGAGCCTCCATGAGGCCGCTCACATCGACGATTTAGCGGAGACCTTCCGCAACCTCCGGGCATATGGGCTGAAGCTCAACCCGAAAAAATGCGCCTTCGGCGTACGTGGGGGAAAGCTCCTGGACTTCCTCATGTCCCAGCGGGGCATAGAGGCCAACCCCAAAAAGATCCGGGCATTCTTGAATATGCCCCCGCCACGCTCGGTCAAAGACGTACAGCGGCTCACCGGCCGCCTGGCCGTGCTGAGTCGCTTCGTCTCGCGGTCGGGGGAGTGTGGCCTCTAGTTCTCCAAAATCCTCCGGGGCCTCGAAGGGTTCTGATGGACTCCCGAGGACAAGGGGGCCTTCGACGACCTGAAGAAGTACCTCATGAGTCCCTCAATGCTCGTGAGCCCATCTCCAGAAGAACCCTTGCTCCTTTACCTCGCCACGACCACGGTCGCCATAAGCGCAGTGTTGGTAAAGGAGCAAGATGGGCAACAGCGTCCCGTTTACTACGTGATTGAGGCCCTCCAAGGGGCTAAAACTCGGTACATGGAGATGGAGAAGATCTGCTACGCCATTCTAATGGCGTCCCGGAAGCTTCGTCACTACTTCTTGGGACACCCGATCACTGTCCCGTCGTCCCTTCCTTTGGGGGAGGTACTCTGGAACAAAGAAGCCACCGACCAGATCGGAAAGTGGGGGGCCGAGCTTGCTCCTTTCTCCCTTTCCCTCACTGGGCGCTCCGCCATCAAGTCACAAGTCCTCGCTGACTTTGTGGCGTAATGGACCCCTGCCTCTAGGTCCGGAGACGAGAGCCTCCCCGAACCGCCGACGCAGTGACCATTGCACACTCATGTTCGATGGCTCCTTGTGTCTCGCTGGGGCCGGCGCGGGGGTAGTCCTCCGGAGCCCCAAGGGGAGGGAACTAGAGTACGTGACACGGCTTAAGTTCCCCGCCACGAACAACATCGCCGAATACGAAGCTTTGCTCCTCGGGTTGCGCCTCACGCGCTCCCTGGGGATTCCTCGCCTCCTCGTGAAAGGAGACTCCCAGCTCGTAGTTTGCCAAATGGACAAGTCCTACTTGTGCCATGACGCAAACTTGAGTCACTACTTACAGGAGGTGCGCAAGATGGAGAAGCACTTCGACGGCCTAGAGGCCCGGCACATCCCGCGGAGGGACAATGACTGGGCCGATGCCCTAGCCCGGGCAGCCAGCGCCCGGGAACATCTCCCCAGGGGAGCTTTTTTGGAGATCATCGCGAAGCCCTCAGTGACCTCCCTGAACGTGGACAATGGGTCCCGCATCCTGGATGTCTCCGAGATCACCCGAGTCGAGTCTTGGATGGACCCCCTTATCTCCTTCATCAAGGGGGAGGGGGACCCTCCCAACGAGACCGAGGCTAAGCACCTCTGAGCCAAGGCCCGGGCGTACCTCCTACTGGAGGGGAAGCTTTACAAGCGGGGGGCCACCGCTCTGCTCCGCTGCCTCCCACGGCCGGAAGGGCTCCGACTCCTCAAGGACATCCACTCGGGGAGTTGCGGGTCTCACCTGGCTCCACGCGCCGTCGCTGCCAAGGCCCTTCGTCAGGGCTTTTATTGGCCCATGGCGGTCCGTGACGCGCGAGACCTTGTCTCCGCGTGCAGGCCTGCCAGAAGATGGCCAAGGGTTCCAACCTCCCCTCTGTGGCGCTGCAGACTATCCCCATAACTTGGCCCTTTGCACACTGGGAGATGGACCTCCTGGGCCCCCTCCCCCTGCACCCGGGGACTACAAGTATGCTGTGGTCACAATCGACTACTTCATCAAATGGGTAGAGGTCGAGCCTCTGGCCAGCATCACGTCCCGGGCAGTACAGCGGTTTTTCTGGAAGAATGTCATATGTCGTTTTGGGGTCCCCCTGGAAATCACTATCGATAACCAGACCCAATTCGACTCGGCATATTTCCGAGAATTCTGCGAAAGCTTGGGGCTCACCATCCACTTCGCCTCGGTAGCTCACCCCCAGAGCAACGGGGCCGTTGAAAGAGTCAACGGCATAATCCTACAGGGGTTACGCCGACGGTTCGAACAAGCCGCCTCCAAACGGGGTGCGTGGGCGGAGGAGCTCCCTAGCATCCTCTGTTCCATGCGTACGACCCCGAGCCGGGCGACGAGACGCACACCCTTCTTCCTCGTGTACGGGGCCGAGGCGGTTCTCCCCCTGAGATTGGCTTCCAGTCACTGCAGGTCGAGCTCCTCGACGGAGCTACGACCACAATATACCAAGCCAATGAGGCAAATCAGCGACTAGAGGTCGACCTCGTCGAAGAGGAACGCGACCAAGCCCTCCTTCGCCACACCATCTACGAGCGCAAAATGGCGCACACATACAACCAGCACGTCCGCAAGAGAGCTTTCCACCTTGGGGACCTTATCCTCAAGTGTGTAACCGACCCCCAAGCCCAGGGCAAGCTCTCCCCCAAGTGGGAGGGCCCCTACAAGATCTCAACAGTCCTGGGCTCGGGGGCTTACAAGCTCTCCAACCTTCAAGAGTAGGAGCTGAAGCACACGTGGAACGCACACTTGCTTCGCAAGTTCTACATATAGCCTACGGGCTCGTCCCCTCCCCTAGAGCGATTACACCGGAGGGGAGGGAGACATTTTACTCACCGTTCCCTCCCCTGTCGAGATCTCGGTGGGGGAGGTGTTGTATCTCAATTCCTTGTTAATACAATCGGTTTTTCCTCAGCTCGGGCTCACTGCAGGTCCCTACATTACCGTCTTTCGCGGCGATGCCCTCCCCGTGAAGACGCCATCAATGAGGAAGTGGGCTATCACGACCCAAAAAGTCCCCACGCCGGGAGCCCCCGCTCCGGTAGGGTGGCTTACAATCACCCCTCGTGGACTGAGGGGGTAAACGGCAACCCGGTCCTCAAAGACTGAGGTAACGAGTCAATTTGAGAGACTAGTCCCCTCTCAAACACTCAGACCCATCATCAGGCTCATCCTCCTCAGGGAGCGAAATTCTCCCAGATGAGACGGGATTTTTGAAAAAAATTTCCCGATGGTTTTTACCCGGCTCCCCATTCTCACGGCGACCGGAGGATTTCTCACCGAGATTTTCGAAAAATTGTTCCCGGAGGTTTTTACCCGGCTCCCCGTTCTCACGGCGATTGGGAAATTCCTCACCAGGGCCTTTGGAAAATCTTGGAGAATTTTTACCCCGGGAATCATTAGCGCCCGAGCCTTTCACTTCACTCCCACAGCGCGCGGAGCCACGCTCCAACCCGCCGTGGAGAGGGGGGTAACTCGTGCCCGGGGATTGCCCTATTCCGGACCATCCTTTGAGAATTCGAAAAGTTTCAAAAACAAGTTAACATGCAAACTTAGCTTTATTGAAATATTTAACCGGAGGACATCTTCCCCCTCCGGTGGATATCGTTACATTAAACGCAAGATACAACCCGGAGGGCTCCTACACCTAATAATCCCGGAGGCCCTCTGATAGCTCCCGGGCCAGGTCTCGATACAAGCTCCGTATGCGTCACTGGGCCTCCCGAAGCAGGTTCTCGGGCCAATACTCGTAGCCCGCCGATGGGAGTATTCGAAGTGGCGGAACCCTCCGAGACCCCAGTCGTGGAGGGGATAGTTCGGCGCGGTGATTATCAAAATTGTCCAAGTACTGTTCTGGGAGCCACCGCAACCGGAGTGGCTCCCGGGGACTACAACGGTGAAAGTCCCCGGCACCGAGACTAAGCAAAGCCAAGGCTACCTAGGCCTCAGCCAAATCGTGCCTCACCGGGCCCAGAGGCCTCACTCCGGGGGCGATCCCTCTTATCACCGGGGCTCCCCCCGGGTCAAGACGTCCAGGTCCTGAAAACCCTCCTCCGGGAGCCAAATCCCGAAGGACCTGTCACGACAAGTTGAGACTTAGCAAAAAATATTGTTCCATTGATTGAGCAAAGCGCTTTACAAATTTCCGGGGCTTCCTCTAAGAAGCTACCAGGAGCAAAAGTCCTAAGCAAAAGAAAGAGAACCTATCTAAAGGCCCGGGGGGGAGGTTCATACTTGGCGGTCGCCGTTCCCCACCAGGGGAGTCTCCTCCGTAGCCGGGGTACTCGCCCTCCGGAGCGCAGAGGTTGGGAATCGGGCCCGGACGACCATGTCGTAGAAGCAGCCCGCCAACTCCTCTAACTCCCGCCGTTGCGGCTCAAAGAAGTTGGGGAAGCTCCGGGGAAGCCGACCCCCGATAACCCGGGCACCGGTCCCCCAGTGCTCGACGAGGGCCGCGGCCGCGGCCACCACCGGGATAGCCCGACCCCGGGCACGCGCGTCGGAGGCTTCCGGGATGACGGACACTTGCGCATCGAGAAAGCGCATAGCCTCCGTGAACGTCGCTGAAGCCACTCCCGAGCCACCTCCCAAGCCAAGACTCAGCCCGAGCCCCTCGAGGGCCGAGCGAACGGAGCGGCCCGCCTCCATGACCACCCGGGAGTAAGAGCTCTCGAGCTCCCGGTGAGCACTCTCCCTCGCCTTAGCCGCTCTCCGGAGTCGGGCGTTGGCATCCTCCGAGGCAACGAGCTGAGCGCGAAGGTGGGCAAGCTCCCCAAGAGCCTCGTCCCTCTTGGCCGCCGAGGCCACAGTTTTGTCCCGCGCGTCCTGTAAAGCCTCTTCGTAGCGGTTCTCGACGCCTTGGGCGAGGGCCGCTGCCTGCAAACCCGGGTTTTCAGATGACCTACCGGGGAAAGCGCCTAAAACACCCGAAAAACTAACTTATCTGGAGGTGGAGAGAAACCAATTCGGAGCTGCGCTCGCGAATCGTTCCCCACTGGACGTAGTCGACGACCTTCTGGGTTTGGAGACCCGCGGCGAACCTCCAGGCCTCGACCGGAGATAGCATCGGGGTCTCTCTCTCAGCGGCACTAACCCGGTCCCCATCCGAGGGCCCCCCTATAACCGTCCTCGGGGACGATGCGGACCGGGCTGGCCTCGGCCAAGGCCATGGGCGCCGAGTATTTGGTCTCCGAAGAATTGGAGGACAAACTCGCTGGAAGAACAGGGCCCTTGGGGGGAATGAGGAGCCCTTTTCCCGGCCCGGGCTGCAGAGCCCCCAAGGCGCCGTGGTCTGGACAGGTGGAAGGACTCGCCCCCTCATCTACCGGCCACTCAACACGCGGGTGTGAGACCTCCACAAACTGAACGTCCGGACGTTCCGGAGCCACTGGCTCCGGCTCTACCGGGGAAGCAGCCGCCGAAGAAGGGGACGGAACGTAATCCACCGAGTCGGAGTGGGCCGCCTCGTTCACGGCCCTCGCCTTCTTGCCCGAACCAAGGGGCACGCCGTGCTCCACCTCCTGGCGGGGGGACGTCGCCCGGATCCTCGGCGTGGCTTGCGCGCATCCGGGCCCTAGGTTCACCTCAGGTGTCCCCCCGGGCGGACTGTCCGACACAGTCGCCGGACCGGGGGCCTTTCACGCCTTAGCACGCTTCGGCTCGGGCACCCCAGTGACCTCCTTCACCCGCTTGTGGGATCCGGGGGTAGGGAGGGGCTGCCTCACCGGCAGCGTCAGCCCGAAGGCTTCCGCCACCAAGTTGCGGGGAGGGCCCTCCCCAATGACGCACATGACCCTCTCATGCTCGTCAGCGTAGTACCTCCCGAGGAGGTTCTCCGCCTTCTCCCGGTCGGACGGGTATGGCCGGACTGCAAGAACGAGTGTTAGTCAAAAAACTTAAGTAAAGAGGCAAGCAACCGAATACTTACGCCGGGTGACCGGCCTTTGCGGAGGCCGAAGAGCCAGGCACAGCCCGATCCCTCTCCACCCGTGGGAGAAGGGGGAGAGCTTGAGGAGCGCCAGCTCCACGGTGGCATCCCTCATCGACCTCCGGCCCCGGGCGCTAACGACCTTGCCGAGGAGCTTCATCTCCTCGGGAGTCCACACCGGGGGCTTGGGAGTAGACGAACGGCAGTAGGAAGGGGGCTCCGGGGAGTAGGTGAGCCCAGAGTCTCACGCCCGGAGATAGAACCATCTCTGAAGCCAGTCACCCCAATGATCCCGGGAGGCAGCCACCAGGTACTCCTCTAACCAGGAAGGGAGAAGTTGCATCATGATGCAGTCGTAGGCGGACTTCGGTCCTCCCGGACGATGCACGAGCCTCTCGTGGAGGGCTCATAGAAATACCAGAGATGCCAAATCATCGGTTCTCGCCCGGTGGCCGTCTCGAACAGCTAGATGAAGAGACCCAGCCGGACGAGTGTGTTGGGAGAGAGGTGGTTCAACGCCACCTCGTACTCCCGGAGGAACTCCCGGAGCAAAGGATGCGCCGAGAGCTGGAGGCCAGCCTCGAGGAACGCCTCGAAGGCGACGACCTCTCCAGGCCGGGGGCGTGGTGCGTTCTCCTTTGAGGGGATCCAGACGTCCTCGTCCGCAACCACCCCCCGCTCCACCAGGGACTCCAAGTCCCCCGCAGTGAACTCCGAGACCCGGAGGAAGTCCGCTGTAACTTCCTCCGAGGGAACATCGACAACCTTGCCATGACCCTTCGGAGCCATCGGGATCCTCGGGTACCTGGGTTTCCAGAAACTAAGCTACCGGGAGGCTAGAGCGCCGGAGAGAAGAGGAAGGCTTGAAGTTTGGAATGAACCCTCCAGGGGCCCTCGAAGCCCTATTTATAGAGCTCTTGCGCGACTTTGATGGGTGCCACGTGGCTCACCCTGATCAATCTCAGCCGTCCGTTTGAAACGACACGCGCAAACCTAAAGGGCACGTGCGCGGGAGACAAAGCGACGACGGTTCGAACCGCACGAGTCATTTATTGCCGGTGGCGCGCGGCGATCAAGACGGCGGCGTCATGATGACCGACGGGGCCGCCATAAGTATCTAGCGCGAGGTTCGAAGCGTCGACGAGGCACCAAAAATCTATCCCTGGGGAGATGTCCCCAGTTATATGAGCCAACCGCTCCGGGGACCCGAACAGTGTCCCTGGAGGACTTGGGGGCTGCTGTTGGGGGAAATCTCCGCGGGATCAAGTCCAGGTAAGAGGCAAGGCCCCTAATGACCCTGTCCGGACGCCGCCCGGGGACAAGGCCCCCGGTGCCCCTGTCCCGGGCGCCACCATTTACCCGGGATAAGGCCCCCGGTGACCCCTATCCCAGGAGCCGCCATTTACCCGGGGATAAGGCCACCAGTGACCCTATTCCGGGCACCGCCATTTACCCAAGGACAAGGCCCCCGGTGATCCTGTCCCGGGCACGATCGCGTGAGGAGCACCTCAGGAACTGGCGAGGACACTTGTCAAGCATCCAGGTCCCTCGGCCTGGAGAAAGACGTCTGTGCCCTCTGATCCAACGGCTACAGCTAGGGTAGTCTAGTCTTTTTTGCATCTTTTGGGCCTATATAAGCCCTTGTAACCCCTCTTGTAACCAGGGAACAACTCATTTTTACACCAATACACAAAATCACAGAGGCGTGCTTAGGAGCACTGTCCCCGCGAGAGAGCTCCCCTAGCCAACTCTTGTTGGGAGCACGTCGACAGGACTAGGGTCTCCACTGAGGCCTGAACTTGTATAAACCTTCGTGTCACTTGCTATGTTGGCCCGACGGGAGAAGACCGGTCACGCGGTCAGCTCGCGTCATTTTTTCTTCGCTAGGAACCTCCACAAAACCTGCCGGGGTATTCGCAATACCACGACAGTATGACAATAAGAAAATGTGAAGCACAAGTTCAATCAAACTATCTCAATTTTCTCTCCCAAATATCAATATCAATGATCTCAAATATCTCTATCCAAATATCAATGATCTCAAATAATATCTCTCCCCAAGTATCATTGATCTCAATTATCAGTCTCAAATATCTCTCCCACCCAATTATCAATTAACTCAAATATCTCTCCCCCTTTGTCATCAAGTACAAAAAAGAAGGGGTGAGAACTCAAATTGTGACGAGCAATATTTTCGGAGTCATTGATGCATTCTCAAGTTTGCTAAGACAAGTTGTAAGAGATTTCCAAAAAAAATTGATTTTTACTTGAAATGGTTTTCATTCAAAAACAAGATCACAAGAAAAATGTTGCAAGTATTTTTGAAAATACACCCAAGGTATATAGAAGGAATCAAGACAATCAACACACAATGGATATATCGATGACATTTAATCCATTTCTAATTATTCAAAATCTAAATGTATCTAATAGTTTGGTATGAAAATATCCGCTAGATACATGTTTGTCTTTGCATGATTGATCTCTATATCTCTTTTTGCAACATCTCTTATACAGTGATGTTGTATATCAATATGCTTTATCCGAGAGTTTTGAATCAAATTGTTTACAATCTTTACAACATTAAAACTCTAAATAATATACATTAATTACAAAATAATTAAGAATGGTTGTCAACCCATAATCTTTTTTCGTGATCATCTCGTAGGTAACTTGTTTCGTCAATATCTTCGATAGGGATAGATTGAATGTTATTTAAAAGTGGAGATATTTCGTCAAACTTATTATACTCTTCTTCATCGACAACATTTTCGACCCCAACAATACGTCTCTTACTCTGAAGGACAATGTGCAATTTTAGGTTGGCCGGGTCAACGATGTAGAATACATGTGTTGCTTGCTTAGCAAGTATAAATGATCGTCTTGGTATGCAACTCTATTGAGATCGACGAGAGTAAACCTGTAATTGTCAACTTTAACAACTCAACAGATTTCGACCCATTGGCATCGAAACAAAGAAATATTAAATAATACGTAATCGAGCTCCCATATTTCTTCAATAACACCATAATATGAGTTCAGTGCCCTTACTGCGCTGACATTCTCCGAAATAGCAAATAGTGTCACTCCACTACATTGCATAATACTCTTCTCGTCCTGACTTCTTGTGTAAAATGAATACCCGTTGATGTCGTATTCTTGTCATGTCTCTACAGTAAATCTTGGCCCTCTAGCCAACCTTGTAATGGTTTCACTTACAGAGCCCTCAGTAGATCGCAGGATTATATTTTTGTTTAACCCAACAAATTTCCTGGAATGTTCAACAACAAACCAATCAAACTGACACAAACATTTTCTCTACATACATGACATTAATACAATATCGAACTTTTAAATGCTCCTAGTATGTTAGATCCCAAATAATTGATCTCTTTTTCCAAACTTTTTTTTTTGAGATTTAGAACGTTTTCCGAACTCAAATTTGATGTCTATCACGCGCGAGTAAAGCTTCTTACCGGTCACAAACACTGGGCTGATCCTTTCTCAGGCTTCCCGTTAAATGATTTCCTCTTTTTACAGTAGGCGTGATGCATCTGCAAGAAACCTGCGGTTACCCATGTACACTGTTTTTCTGCAGTTCCGTAACCACATGCTCTCAGTTTCATCTAGGCAAATAAGGCAAGTCTTACCTCCTTTCGTACTATAGCCTGACAAATTTCTATAGGCAGGGAAATATTTTATGATGCAAAATATCATAGCCCGCAAGATAAAATTCTCTTGCTTATATGCATCCCACATTGCACCCCTTCGCTCTACAATTTCTACGTCTTCGATTAAAGATGGTAGAAACACATCAATATCATTTTCAGGTTGTATGGGTCCTGAGATTAGTAACGACATCATGATGTATTTGCGCTTCATACATAACCAAAGAGGAAAATTGTAGATATATAAAAAAAGTGGTCAAATGCTATGCCGACTGCTAATATTTTCGTGTGGATTCATAGCATCTGTACTCAGCTCGAATCTTATATTTCTTACTTCACCGCCAAACTCATCAAATGTTCTGCTAATATTTCTCCATTGAGTAGAATCAACTGGATGTCTCAGTTTTCCATCTTGTTTCCGACTTTCAACATGCTAACGCAAATACTTCACATCTTTCGAATTTGCAAACAGCCGTTTCAATCTAGAAATCACAAGCAAATACCACACAGTTTTGGTTGAAAGTCCTTTCTTTACCTCGTCACATTCACTGTCAATTCGGTCCCTATGCTTATACCGTGATGCACCGCATCTTAGACAAACATGTAAATCCTCATACACGTTACGATACAGCACACAATCATTTGGAAATGCATGTATTCTTTCGATTTTCATTCCCAATAAACACAATAGTTTTTTGCCTTGGTAAACTGATCTTGACAACTCAGTGAAACTGTTATCGCTTCAACCATTGTTTGCCTTCAAGCTATATAATCTCAGCAAAGAAGACAGCTTTGTAAATTTTGCACATTAGAAAACAAAGGCTTCTCAAAATCAGCAATCAATTTTTCAAATTTACCAAAGTCATTTTCATTGTAATCTTCTTCTATATCACGTAACATTTTATCTAAATTGTTCATCAATAAGATCAAAATTCTGATAATCATCATTACTATAATCCACTTCTGGGTCTTGCTGATTAGTAACAGTGCTTATTTCCTCAAGATATTCGTCATGCCATATCCAACGGGTATATCGTGCATTAAAACCACGACGAATCAAATGACTCTTAATCTGATCAAAGTTGCTAAATCTCTTTAAGTTCATAAAATCTATCCAAGGACAATGCGTATTTTTCTCTCTTCTTTGCCTTTTCTTGCTTAGCAAATTTAATAAACTCGTTCACACTCTCCAAATACTCAAGAGTACTACATTTTATTCCACACACACACACACACATATATATATATATATATATATATATATATATATATATATATTAGAATAAAACAAAATCCATTCTAACAATTCCAAAAATATAACCGTTAGTACAAGTATGTTTTTTCAAAAACGGTTCTTATTTAAAATAAATCATGTGATTTTACTAACGATTTCTCACAACCCAACCATTAGTACAAATGCTCTTCCCAACTGCACATCATGTACATTAACAGTTTTCTTCCAGATTCTATAAAATCATTAGAATATAGATATTAGTAGAATGCATTCGGTAGTAGTGCTTCCACTGTGGTTTGGTAGTGATGTGCCAAAAGTAGTATGAATAAAAGATTTTATTATTAGTTCCACCGTGATTGGAAAAATACATTTCAAATTTTATTTTTACAGGGTCGCTACTTTTACAATTATTTTATAACAAAAATAGTTAAAAGAATCACCAAAATAGATAGATTAGACAAAATAATTTGAAAAACCTATTTTTTTCGACCACTCCACTCAAAAATACATCTTTTAAGTGTAAGTACAATTTTAATACAAAGATTCAGAAAATACAAATACACAAAATTACACACTACTAACACTAGTATACTGAGCCCCGGAACCAGCTGGTATACCCATCTAGGATGAATTTGTTGGAGTACGTATTTTTAACATGCGGTACATGGATTAAAATTAAAGATATTAGATGCTACTCTCTACTAGGGTTCTCAATTTTGCCCGGAGTACGCTCAGACCCGAGCAATCTGCGCCGACCCAACCCAAGTTTGAGGGCGATACAGATTTTACGTTGATTCTCCCCACCCTTCCCAGATTATAAAATCTTATATTCTAATATATTAATATAATTAATAACATAATTATATCAATTTAATTAATTTTATAGTATCTTATATTCAATTATTACAAGTATCACTAGTTTTAATCAATTAGTTTCTAGATATTTTTTTCTAATAATAGATCCATAAAATTAGTTATTAAAAATTTATTTTTTATTTAAAATTAATTTTATCTATCAATCTTAAAACATAATCTGACCTAATGGATACTCATTGACCGACCAAAATCTTTGACTCAACCTACTCTGACATAGGGTGAGTTAACTACAAGTTTTGCAAAAACCCGGCATCAGACTCGCTCAATTGATAACCCTGCTGACCTCCGGTCTAAAAATACTATTCCATCTGTTGTTTCATCTCTAGTCTTTGATACTGGTGTTATTGCTTATCTTTTCGAGATATACGTGAGACTATAATTGACACTCATTACGTAGCTCTCAATGAGCTGAAGTCTTGGGACTTGATTTGTTTGACTGGTACAAACAACGACTAACTCAACTGACGAGCTAACTTTTGTTTAAGGGGTGTTTGACAGAGTTTAATTTAGGTATATTGATCAAAATAAACTCAAAAATAAGACCAAACACTTAATTTATTGAGGTTAAATGAAAGATTTCAGTTTATCTATTATAATAAATCACAGCACGCTCAAAATAAGACCAAACACTTAATTTATTGTGAGGTTAAATGAAAGATTTCAGTTTATCTATTATAATAAATCACAGCACCTCATCCTCTCTGCTTATGCAACTTCTTAGTGCTCTCCACATATCTCCCCCCGTTCTAAAAAACTAGTCACCTTTGGTTTTCTTACAGATAGTTTTGACCACACATTTTTATTATAGCATATTAGTAAAAGTTATACAAAATATAACATTATGAAAATACTTTGACGACAACTATACTCATGTTATTTATGTGGCCAATGTAAATATTTGTGATATTTATGAATATGTAAGTGGTCCAAATTATACATAAAAAAGTCAAATGTGGCATATTTGAAAGAAAACACTTCTTGCCGAGCAATTTTATAGACTTACTGAGAAAACAAAGATTTTTGCTATAAACCAGCTTATTGGATAATCTCAAGCTCAACCAAACCCACCTTTTATAGGATTGGCATTTTTCTACTGAAGTTTGGCATGTTTGTAATATATCTAACCTACTAAGAAAACAAACTCCTTGCTTGCATTGCTTGCTTGTCTGAGACTTCAGTCCTAATCCACTGAGAAGCAACTAAACTTTTTGCTTACTTAGGAAGTAGATTTAAGAAATAAATTATTGGTTTCAGTTGGATTTCTGATATTTCTTTTCTGATGCCAGGGTTAAAAAATACCGGATTTGGTAGTTCCCGGTCCGCACCGATTATTATTTTATAAAAGAGTTAAAATCAACCATAATTCAATATCATGGACTAGTTCCCACCAGTTTTTTGAAACCTGAATGATGCTTCAAAATGCATTCAAATTTGCAAGTTTTATTTTGTGAAGATTTCTGTTGCACTTGATGAACCGTCCTCTCAATTGCATTCCAATGGTACAATATGTCGACACATGCTGTGTAACTGGAAATATCCCTGCATGGCATTTGAGCATGATATGACGAACTCATGTTTGATTGACTAAATCTCAAACTCAAGGTGTCAAATTTAAATAGGCTTATCACGTAAATTGTAGTTTGGACTTGATACATTTTGCACATAAAAATGTAAAGCCTTTACTGAGCCTAGCTTGAGCGAGGCGAGCTCGCTTACCCAAATAGATAACTGATTAAGCTTGAACTCATTTCAAACTTGACTTGTTTGGATCTTTAATCAATCATGGGGCAAATTTTGATCGATCCAAGCTTGAACTGGCCCAGTGGCAACATATAGCTATTTAACAAATAACCTTATGGAATCAAATAATTTATCAAACACTGAAGTTGTAAGAATTATTATTGAATCACTTTGTCAAAGATTGGTGATGGTGTGGGCGCCTAGATAGTTCAGATACGTCCCTGCAAGGTCTTAGTCAACTACATCAGTATACACACACGCTAAGTTACATTTTTAAATTGAGATTTAATCAAAAAGACTATTTTGATCCGGTTCACAAAGTAGATGGATTAATTTGGTCTTTTTGAAAATAGAAAGAGCAAAATAAGCTTTCAAGTAAAATAAATAGACTAAAGGTGCTATTCACCCTATATAGATAATGTACAAATATGACAATCAGATCATATTAAGTTATTGGCATAATTCACAATGAAAAGGATCAAGCTTGAGGCAAATTTTGATCCATTCAAGGTTGAACTGGCTCAGTGGCAACATCATAGCAAATCAATACTTGAAATGTGCCCCATGAACTTATGAAATATATAGATAATGTACAAATATGGCAAATCATATCATATTAAGTTATTAACATAATTCATGAATCACAATGAAAAGAACTTATATACATATGAATGGAATCATCGCAAGCAGAAGAGGAAACAAGAAGCAATTAACCTTACTGTACTTGCACTTCACCTTCTTGCACAAGGGGCGCCAATTCAACTCCTAGTGAGCACAGATCCTGCTTGAGCAGTTCAGCGTTTTTAAAATGCAAACCGACCATTCCTACACTAAGAGCCGCTTCAATATTTGACATCCTGCAATGGTGAATATTCCAAAAACATGTTATGAAATACACATTATTGTACAACTGTAACTAGAGTTAAATCAATGTTCATGCACCTGTCGTCAATGAAAATGCAGCTTGCCGGATCAACATGGAGATGATCCAAGGCATAAATATAAAAATCAGGTGAAGGCTTGCGCTTTCCTGCACATTGTAGTGATGACAGTCACTATAAGAATAGAGCTCTCATATTTAAATGATAATCAAATCTACATCAACATGCTATCACCACAGCAATATAATGATCAAGTATGACACATAACAAGTGCCCTATCCTTGCATTGCTTAATTGGTAATGACAAACATATGTGAAGTTTAAGCAGAACAAGTTTCTATTTTTGAATATAGCCATCTTGATTCCAACTCCAGACTGAAATATTCATACAACTTTGTATATCCAGCCCAGACTGCTTAGCATTGAACATATCAAAAGTACATCCAAAATATAGCCCCCATTTGTAAACATCCAGAAGAGACAGATTACAATTCCAAGTCTCCAACCTGAGCTACTTGATGGCAAAGAAAAGTACAGCAGCCTGCTTGTAGTTCAGCTTTGGGTTGGAGAAATTAGAAGCTTGAAGACGATTACAATAGTCCAAATGGTAAAGCTATTGATAAATACTTGCTTCCCTAAAAGATTAACTGACTGAATAAAAGATACGAGAAATAAATGTTATTTCAAAAGATACGAGAATAAATGCCATCTCAACATTGCAAATTTTTCTTCAAGCTTTCATTGTGACAAGTCTTAAAAACTTTTAGAATTTAGAACTTTCACATTTTATCAAATGCTAGTGATTACATTAATAAATTCTTCTCATACTAGGTGGTTCCCAAATTTACCCAGTAAGCCCACCGAGTTGCCAAAACAATCCATTATATAGGATAAAGATAAAACAGTAGATAGGATTCATAAGCTGGCATCTCCAGAACAAAGAAAAGGTAAGGATATAATGGAGTATTACCAATTAGACAAGAGCAGAATGTCCATGACAAATACTTCGAGAGTTTTAACTTCTCCTCAATCAACTGGTACCTATAGGGCATATCTCATCAACAAGTAATGGTTGGCAATTGTCTGTCAGGACAAACTGAAACTCACCAGACTGGATAATTTGTAAATGCATGCACTTCATAGTTATTTTGCTTCAAACTGCATAGAATATCTTCAACACCATCAACGTACTTGTATGCGCTCACCATGCATTCTTTTAGACCTACAAGCAGAAAAGTGGACTATAAACAGAATCTTCTTAGGCCATCTCCATCGGAGACGCTTCCTTGGTGCTATAGGATAAGAAATTGTTTTCTTTGGTCCACGTCTCTTGTGCTTGGCTGCAGCAAGTGCCACCAAGCAACTGCTAAGCACTGGGCCCCACATCTTGTCTTATGTGCATAGTCTCAATCTCTCCCCTCTCTAAAGCCTCCGCAAAAGTCAATCGGTTTGAGTGCTTGGTTCTCAGGAGACCTTATACTTACATGCACACACTTAGAAAAACCAAGCAACCATTGGAGACGGCCTTATAAACAAGATAAAACTACAATTAACTGGGGTTCAGAAACCCAAATCACATGACAGTAGATGGTAGAAGTTATTTGAATGCAATAGGTTTTGGTAATCTGACAGTCACTAGTACAGTAGTACTAGTATTTTATACTTAACTATTATTAAAAAAACTGCTATGGCATGCTATAACGGCAATTATACAGCAATGCACAGAATAAAGATATTCCCTCCAATCAAAAAGGTTGTCGTTTTTGTATGTATACTGATCAAACTTTTCTAACTCTGACTACTAACATATTTCTATATATTTAGATTAGCTATAAAAAAAATTATACAAATATATTCATTGTAAAAAATATTTTCATAATATCACACTTTTATAATTTTTTATAACATATTATAAAATAATAATCAAAATCACATCTTGGAGATTGTGTACAATCGAAAAACGACAATTTTTTTGAACTAGAGAGGAGTATTATGTTCTTTTCACAAGAAAGTGATTTATAACTATCAAACAGGAACATTGTGTAGCCTCAAGGGCTCTTCTACTTTGTGCTTCTCACCTTCTAAATTGAAAGGTCTTCCATCCTTGAAGAACTTTTTGGCTAGGTCATTCTGAAAAGCACCAAGCAAAAATCAGAATGCTGTGATTTTCCTCATGTCCTATGGTAAGGGAAAATGGCATATTCCAATGGTAGCTACTAAACTTGCAAAGAAAATATCAATTATGTGCATTCCCACAAGAAGGCATTAATCTGCCCAATCTTTTAAAAGTACATAGACGTAGAACAGTCTGTACTTGCTGTAGAGCTAGTAAGTTCTCACAGAGAACATTATTTCCATGCAAGGATGATATATCATCATCTGTTATAGATCATTGTTTTAGATCCTTACTCTTAGGTCACAATTTCTAACCATCTATAAGTGCAGAAGCATAACAATGTTTCAGGATATTATGCAATTTCCAGTTCTATGGTGAATTGGTGACTCCACATGCGTGACGAAGGAGATACTGCAGGTAAGCACATAGTAGTATTCTCACCTATAGCAAATAACAAGAGTACTATGTTGTCAAAGAAGTATTCCTTTTCAACAGCCTTTACGGACATACAAAATTCCAATCACATGCTAATTCTGATTTTTAATCTGTTTGTTTCTTCCAATGTATTGGTAGTAGGGCCATTGATGCAAAAAATAATGAGTCTCATGCCATCTAACTGAATTCATCAAATGATATTACACACATAATGCCACATCTAAACCATAAGCACACAATCTTCTCTGTGAATACTAATACTCCAGGTCCCCAGCTTCATCTTTTGCAACCACAATCCACCACTTCACAGATGCACTGGCCATCCATTCCACCACTTCATCGATACCACTGGGCATCCACATTCCACATATAACTTTAATGTGCCTTCCTGACCATAGTTAATTAAGTGTAACCACCCTGCTCAAACTCCAAAGCCAATTTGCCTCATGCAGAATCAAATCTACATTGTTATATTTAGTCATTTTGTCATTTCTTTTGTTTTCTTTTTTTTTTTTTTGAAGAATGACAGTAGGCTTCTCAGATTAACTATAATAAAAGATAATAAAGATCAATACAATGAGGAGAGGGAAGAAAAATAAAGAAAATTACAGAATATCAACCCATCTTAAAATTTGCAATCCAATCCTTTCAGGAGCCCGAAGAGCCACTAATTTTAAATGAGAGATAAAGGCCTGTTTCCAAGAGATGATATTCATAAATCTTGTTATTTCAGGCCTTCCAGATATTCCACAAAGTCAGAATAATTACTTCCATAAAGAATGCATGAAAAGCAAGACTGAGATCCTTAACCTGCCAAAGTTTTCATGCAATGAGTAATTATTTGACCAAGTGATCCCAATAAGCCGCCAACATGGAACTGCAAATTGACATTCAAAGAAAATGTGTTGTTGCGTTTCTAAATGCCCATATTTGCATAATACACATATGAGTGAAGGAATAACAAAGTTCTTCCTCCCTAAGATGTCTCTGGTATTTAGCCTTTCCCAAAGAAACACCCAGAAAAATACTTTCAGCTTCATCATACAGTGATTCCAGCAGAACTTAAAAATGTAATGAATATTTATAGAACCAACCAAACGCTTACAAGCTTTCTTAGTCCCAAATTTCCTAGATTTACTTCCAATAAGAGACCAACTATCTTTCACGAGCCTATTTGCACTAGAATCCTGCTGTAGTGAAAGTAATTGTTGGTATTGGTGAAAGACAGTTTCTAATAAAGAAAGTTGAAAGAGTGACTCCACTGATACCAAGCTCCAAAACTCATAGACAGTTAAAATCCTCGAGGAAAAATGAGAATATTTCAGCTCATTTGTGAGCTAATACCTCATGATGCCAAAAGCTATTCCACAAATCATAAGTATCTCCCATACCAATTGAACACTTAGAGAGATACCTTTAAAAATAAGTAAAAGCTATTGAGTATCATTCCACCAGAATGAACCTTTCAGTTGAGAATCTGAAGGAGGGTCAAACCTATAAAAGCAATGCCAAAGTATTTGAACCCAAGGAGTCAGATCATTATTAAAAAATTTAAAAATGAGCAAAGTCAGATTCTGAGTTCGGAGATTAACAGTCCCCAATCCACCATTTTATTTGGGTCTACAGACTTTATCCCAAACAACCAAACAATGTCACCATGACAGCCACTTTGACCCCTCCATAGAAAGGCCACTTTGTCATTTCTTTTGTCATTCAAGAATATATTCTGTACTTCATCTTTGTTAATTTTATTTTCTCTTTGTCTAAAACCATGGATGCCATGTAAATGATGCCTTACAATTGTGGGTGTCCAACAAATCCAAACAGCACTAATTGATGAACAAATGGATCTGCAGATGCAGGAAAAAGTGATTTAAGCAATGAAAGAACTCCTAAATGCCTTTCATGAATCAAACATATTTTAAGCGACAAGAAAGCTTTTGGATGCTAGAATTCCACAATTTGAGCACAATCTTTAGTGCCTATGCACAAAGCTACTAGCCATTGAAGATCAGGGATATTTCCTAGATTTCAGACATGGACAACACAAGACACGAACATGGGGAGATAGCATTTCTCAAAAAATGCTGAAACAGGGACACAACTATATATATAAAATTAAAAACAGTACAAAAACATTTTGAATTGTCAATTATATAGTACTTCATCTAATTCTCAAGCTTATTGTGTGCAACTCAGATTGACGAATGGTTATCGAAACATTATATGTAGATGAGAGTTCCAAGTATCAATGAGCATGCACTACTCTACAACATCATAAGTTATACAGTTAACTAATTGTATTAATAGTAATACATCAAATTGTTTATGGTGTGCTATTTCTAAGAGTGACCACATTGGGGATAATGTTATTATTTAACCCCAAAATATGCCAGCATTTTGACATGTCATTGGACACGGCTTGGACACACTCTGAGAAAGATTAGATGTTGGACACAGCTCCAATACATGTCTACCAAGTGTCCGAAAGTGTCTGATTTCGGACATGGACACACCACTTCATATAAGTGTCCGTGCTACCTAGGGTATTTCACATGAAAGATTTAAATCTAGCTATGAAAAATACATGTAAATGAAGCATAGGTTACCTAACATGAGGAACACCACCAAGACAAATTCAGCACATCACATGCATGAGCAATAACTCAAGCTTCTAGAATTTGTACCTCATCAATTAGCCCCATCTCAAATTCTGTCCATGTTGTTGGATGTTTGCTTTCTAGGAGTTCTTTCATGGACATTCTATAGAGAAAAATGTTAAAAATCAGCTAAGACTCAAACCAGCATGTGGAGAACATGGCCAAGTTAGGAATGCAAAATAGAAACACACAGAAACAAAAATACATAAGAATGGTTTGGTAGTTCTAATTGATTCCTGTATTATTAAAACAAGAGAATGATACAAACTCTAAAACTAAATATATAATTTATTTAAATCATGAAACATATATTGTTTTTTAATCTATCTCTGAAGAGACTTGAAACTATAAAAAAAACACTCCACTCATACCTCATCAAAGGCCATCAAAACTTAATAGATCAAGTTTTGCTAAACACTCTCCAAAGTTCTCAACCTAGGGTCGATTTGATAACATTACAATGGCATGCAACACACGTTTATTTGTTTGACTGAAAGTAAGTATTTGTACTTTATTCTTTTTAATGAATTGTTTTTCTTAGATTAATTTGCTTATAACTATAGTTTATTGGGTCGGAGAACTTGCGTAGCTAATGTTCAATTAGTTATTATATATTTGTTTTCGAATTATTATCTTTTGTTTTGAAGAAAAAGGATTAACTAAGTTCTTACAAACCACTTGGCAGGTAAGAGTAAATATATAACATGTATATTGTTGGACTAAAAATCAATTATTTGGCTCCATAAAAAATAGGGATGACACTTGTGTTCTTGAATTTCTTTTTTCGTGTTTTTTTATCACAATAGACTTATTTTTATCTCAAGTATTCAAAAACTAAACAACTCTCTAATACTTCTATATAAGCGATCTATGCAAAGGTAAAAACAATGATGACCAAACATAAGTTTCAAATATAACATTTATGAATTAATTGAAAGTGCATTGCCTCATATATATATATATATATATATATATATAAGGTAAACTTTCGAATTTATAGATCAATTAGATTTTGTAATATTAGAATTCATATCAATCAAATTTTTCATAGTTATTTGTTTGTTTTTGTTCCTAGGTTAATTTAGATTCATATAGATCAAATTTTTGTGTTGCTAATCCAATTAAGATTATTAATTTTAAAAACTAGTCAATATAGGTGCACGGGTTCAGGTTGACAACTAATATATAATAAAAACATGTTATATTAGAGACACCACGTTCATTGCGTGAGCTAAAAATTCTCACATTAATCAAAAATTTAGAAAAAAAGAGATCTAACCATCCACTATAATACTAATAGTAGATATAGTTGAGTGACAAACAGCTGTGCGTAGTAGTAGTGTTGAATAATTAAATTGGAGTATACAATGGCATCCTAATCATCATCATGCTACTCCCTGGATTAATTAAAGGCTGAAAAGCAATAGCAATAGTAGTAGTATCTTCAATTAATTTATTCCGTTTCTTTCGTCTATAAATCTTCATCCAAAACAGCATGCATGCAACCAGCTCACGCCTTCTCCAGCACTGCAAAACTCCCCTGGGAGGGCTCGCTGCGACGTCGCATCGCATCGAATCGAATCGTACGTGCTCTAACCAATCCATCGCTCCCATGCTTAATTCGTAAATCGTAATGCCATGCTCTGTTAATTGTTCTTAGATAGGGTAAGACCCTTTATTAATTGTTTCATTCATTCATGGATACTGCACTGTACAGTCATTTCGATTAATTATAGGATTAAGTTTGCTCAAATTGTTATCTCTAATTTGTTTGTTTTGTCTATGTCACACGATCTACGTAAGCTAGCTGTGCATCACATGAATGCATGTATTGTGTGTGCATGCTCTACTAGTCTATTATGCGTAAGAAGCTTCTTCTCTTTCTTATTGTGCTAGCTGAGCGAGCAAATAGAGTTTTAGCGTGCAGATAAATAGTATATTGTAGTACGCATGCAATGCTTGGTCCATCTAGTTACTTGCATGATTTTCGCAATGACATGACATGACATGATTGGGGAAAATGTTATCCATATGAGGCACTTAGATATTGTATTTATATGTGGAACCTAACTCTACTGATTGATAGTTGTGCAGATGTGATCTCGCTCCCAACTTATAAGTTTGTTCAGTTGATTTCTAATCTCTAGTTGTGCATCATGCCTTTTAACTTTTAAGTTAGAAGAACCTACACCACTAAATCAATCTGTATGCCTATAATTAATAGTTAAGGAATTAATGTTGTTGTTTCAGTTCAACTCCTAGCATAGTACGTAGCATGTCAGCCCCTAGTGAGCTTCAACCCATATCTAGTTCTGAAAGGATTGAACTATTTTCCCGGGAGCCTAGCTGCAATCTTCACAAGGAGGTATTTGCTGTTCTGCATGCCAATGGTGAAGATGATGATTCTTCTTCACATGTTTCTGTAACTAGAGTTGGAGAGCTTATACTCCCCAATGGGGACATTTATTCAGGCAAATTACTGGGGAACACACCAGAGGGTTCAGGGAGGTACCTCTGGTCTGATGGCTGTGTTTATGAGGGTGAGTGGAAGAGAGGCAGGAGGCATGGCCATGGAAAGACACTGTGGCCATCAGGAGCCACATATGAGGGTGACTACTTGATCCGTTTGAGATATAACCTTGGTTTTCGCACTAGGCTTACCCAGATACTAATATGCAGAATAACGGGATTTTACTCGAAAATACCGAAAACCCAAAGGTTGATCAAAAACACAGCTCAAAGTAATTGCACAACTCTTTATTTCAAAGAGAGTTTTACACATCGAACGTTAGGTTGCACTCGCCTACGTCGAGGGAACTATGTGTCTAAGACTTCAATCTAAACTTGATGATTTAAACTAGACCTATTACAAGGTATTTATAGTCCAATCGTATGAATACATATCAGACTCAAGAACCTAAAACGTATTAGACTCATATAACTAACTAACTAATTAATTAATCCTAAACGGATAAGTTTAGTTATATATATTCGGATCGGATTACAATTCCGAACATGGAACGAATTCCTTTTCATGGTCGCGAACCAAACAATGGTCGCGAAACCTTTCCGAACACGGTTATGATCACAGAGCCTTATGCGACCAAGACCTAAAGATCCTCCCGGATCACTACTCTGGTGGTGAAGGCACATATACATCTACTGCGCCGAACGGCTCGACGACTTACAAGGGACATTGGAAGCTGAATTGTAAGCATGGGCTTGGATTTCAGACATATCCTAATGGAGACATGGTCCAAGGTTCTTGGATCCATGGCCAAATACAAGGCCATGGCTGCTATACCTGCGCAAATGGGAACACTTATGCTGGCAGCATGACAAATGGAAAGATGTCTGGCAAAGGAATTCTTAGTTGGAGCAATGGTGACACGTACGACGGGAACTGGTTGGATGGAATGATGCATGGATATGGAGTCTATACATGGAAGGACTCAGGCTGCTACGTAGGGACTTGGACAAGGGGTTTGAAGGATGGAAAGGGCACTTTCTATCCCGAAGGTTGCAGAATTCCTGTCACAGATGAGCTCCATATCAATGCTTTAAGGAAGAGAGGTGTCTCGCCTGACATTCTGAATCATACTAATTACATGAAGGCCAATGGCGAACTATCTCAGGAATCAGCAGGTGCTTCATCTAAAAGGAGCTTCAGTTTTCAGCAGCCTCGCTAGAAAAATGTCTTGCAAAGGCGCTGGAGTCTTGAGGTTGCTATTGAAAAATTCATGGGCCATGCAGGAGCAAGTGAAGCAGCCTCTGGCATGGCTGATTCTAGATTTCCTATACTGGAAAGGGAATACATGCAAGGGGTTCTAATCAGTGAGGTAGCACTGAATAGGAGCTTATCAGAATCCTCCAAAAAGGCGAAACGCCAACAGAGGAAAATGGTGAAGGACATCAAAAGGCCAGGAGAGACTATAATCAAGGGACATAGGAGCTATGATCTAATGCTCAGTCTGCAGCTTGGAATCAGGTAACTTTTAAATAGGAATGCTTGTTACGCTGTTCAAATATCCACCACCTAATTAGAGATGATCGATGAAAGATTGTTCTGCTCGGGTATACTGTTGGAAAGATTACACCGATCCAAAGTCGCCAAGTTCGGGCTTCAGATTTTGGTCCTAGAGCAAGTTTCTGGATGAATTTTCCAAAACAAGGATCACGGCTCACTCCTTCACATTATGCAGTAGATTTTAAATGGAAAGACTATTGTCCGATGGTATTCAGGTTCGTTGTATTTGATGTTACTTGTGCCAAAGCATCTTGTTCAATTGTTACAGTAGAACCTTCTGTTCTTTTCACTGAAGTTGCATGATAAACACATCATATTTACCTAGCTTCTACGGTGGCGTTTCCATAGGAATGCAGCATACATTGATAGAAATGTCTAAGTGTTACTAAATCAAGCAATACATAATCTCAAATTCAAACATCAAATTGCAAATTTGATAAATATATTCCTATTTAAACTCAGAATTTCAATAGAATTTGACTTTCAAGGTTGAAACAGACAAGTTCAGATAAGATAAAATTGGCATTACATTTCAAAATGCTACACTTTTTTTGGAGAAAAAGAAAGATAGAAAGCAGTTCAATTCAAAAATTTTGAGATGCTTCATTCAGAAATTCAAATTCATATATCTAGGGAAATGTACATGTGGAGCAAAGATAAATGAAGAAAGAATTGGAATAATCGATAGAATTTCATGGACTTAAACCTAGTTTCTACAAAGGGTACTCATTGAATAGCATCCTACCACATTTTTTCGATTTACCAAGCCAAATGGGGCTCCTTAAGAAAACCTCCCTGAATTATATTCAGATCCCATGTTTTCTTTTGTCTAATCCAAAGTTCCAAACAAGGCCTGACATATGGTTATTGGTCTTTCTTAAGCCTTTCGAATCTATTAGAGCATATGTTCGCTCTATATGTATGGTTCTTTCACCACTAGTCAAATAAGTCAATAATCCACAATAAACTTCCATTAGCATCAAGTCATCAAGTATAACAGTTCCTCGCAAATGTAGTAGTACATCATCATGGTTGCTATCCTCGCAATAAACTTCCATTTAACATTTGTATATTCAGTATTCCAAACTGAGCCTAATATTGCTATACACACATCAAAATTTCACTTCAACAATGGTGCCAGAATGATTTTTTTTTCCTGTAGAATTGCTTTGTTTAATCACCTATTGATCACACATTGGTAAAATTTATCATTAAACTATGAGGAAAACTCTTTTACCATAAACATCATTGAGGTTCAAAACATAATCTCCCAGCATAAGCTCTGATTTGTTTCAATTTTAGTTGACCGCTTCTTGACAATTTGAGCAATCTCGCTAAAAATGTAGCCTAACATGCAATACATTAACACATATTGCATGAATATAGTGGGGTCTCTACTCTTTGCAACAATGTTGGAGGGCACTGAAGAAGCAAAAAACCCTATACTTTGGGCCTTTGGCTCGTGCAAAATACCTAGTTTTTGAATCAAGAACTCTTGCAGAGAAAAATAGTATCTTTTGTCATGCTAGGCTGCAAATAAGTTAGTCTAGTATTGCATTTTGGAGTTTATTCCAAGATATGAGAAAGTGTTAGGCTACTGTCATAGTTCAAATAAAGATCTTCCAAAGTCAGCAGCAGAACTACTAAAAATAAAAAGGAACCTTCTTGGGGGGGGGGGGTGGGGCGGCCACGGTGTTGTAGGGAAAATTTAAACATAAATAGACATAGTAATACTTACATTTACAATTAGATTAATTTATTTATATATAATTTTGAAAGTATAAATGAGTAAATTTCCATAAAGAACTTAAATTGAAGGGATTTTCCTTAATATTAGGATTTATACTTAATTTTGAAAACTAGGAGGGGTAATTGGTATACACTACCAGCTAAAAGGACCTCTTGTAATTACCAAAAACCAAGGGGCGCAATTGCCCTCCCTTGCCCTAATGTACATCCACCCCTACTTCTTGCCCCTTATATGATAACCCCACCACACATCAATAAACTATCTCTAGTACTTCCCGTTTCCAATTAGCCAACTCCTAATGGTTGCATTACTGAGCTTCTGCACAATGGTCACAAGCATTTGACACTCCCGTGCAGCAATCAGAAGCCTCATTGAAAGCCCCACCACCATGAACCACAGAATCAGTTATGAGTCCGACACATTATGTCACGGGGCCACCAACCAAACAAGGCTTGTATCTCATAGCATCCCCTGTTTTGCCCAAGGCTATGAGGCCTATCCTCATAGTGAGGACCCAGTCTCCAACATCAAATCGATATAGATCATGCCAGTTCAACGATTGGGACCAACTCCCCACGTGATAACTATTTTCATATAACTTCTCTTTTTGCCCAGACTTAATGTTATGACAAATGTCAGGTTCACCTTACAAATCTATTTTCCGAGCTCTTCAGTGAGTTGTTCTGTTGCTTTGCTTAGATGGGCATCGCATAGTTACTACTAAATTAAGATTACGGCTTTAACCAAGGGGGACCTACAGAGACCTGCGTGCCCCCCCCCCCCCCCCCCCCCCCCCCAGTCTGCCTCAGAGCCGGCGAAGGAAAAGATCGTGTCCGCGCTCTATACTATTCTCCCCTCCGGTGAGGGGGTCCACCATTGAGTTAGGCCTCAAGATTTGTCTTGAGCAGTTGTGCTTGAGTAGGGAGTTGGCCCATTAAGTTTGGCAACTGGGCCCAACAGCCAGTACCAAGTCCAAGTCCCACGAAGGTGGAAGCTACAACAGAGAAACACAAAAAATCCCCAATTCTGCATAACCCTAACTTATGTAGTGCTAGTATATTTATTTGAGTTATCTCACTGGCTTGCCGCAACGCCATTTGCTCCTGAGTCCAGACTCCAGAGTTGTCATTGCCTGCAGTCGGCTAGCCAGAAAAGCTGTTTGGGCCACAGGCACTAGCTGTCGCCGGCTTGCCAACAAGCCGCCAGGAGTTAGGAGCCCATTGCCTGCCTGTGGCCAACCAGCCGCCAGCAACTGGGTGCATGCAGCCACGGTCGAGTGCCAAAGGGCAGCAGGCAGCCAGCTAGAGGCAAAGTGGAGGCTAAGAATTTTGAAATCTAAGCTAGAGGCACTAGCTTTTGAGTTTTGAGGTTGATTCTTGCTTTGTATGGCTTATGTAACTATGCTTTATTCAATTAGCTTTACAAATCAGAGGCTAAGAATTTACAATTCTTAATTTTTTACTTGAGTTCCTAATTTGTGCAACGTGCAACAGTGCAAGATTGGAATTCGGAGACTTGGAGTATTGGACAGTGCAAGATTGGAATTTTTGACAGAATTCAAGAAAGTTAAGAGGTTTCATATAATTTAAACTTACTTCTTTTTGCTTCCAGTAGCTTTAAAGAAGCACAATCATTATGAATACATGTATTTCTGTTGTTGAATGTTTTCCATTATGAATGCAATCTTTTGTGAATTTTTGATCCTTGAGTATGTTCTGTCTGTAGATTGATATCTGTTTGTAATTTCCCACCCCAGCGCCACCGCACCGCACCACCCCCCCCCCCCCCCCCCCCCACCCCAACATGATTTTGTGTCCACCACTGTCTTTAACTATCCTCCTTTCTCATTAAAGCCAGTGTCCTTTGTTGAAAGAAACCAGAGAAAATTTACAGCAAGCAGGTCTTTTCACTAAATGAAACAGTAATCAGTCTTAAGTCAAACTAAAACTGTGTTTGCCCTCCTCAGTACTAATATTAAACTAAACTAAATTCATAATTCAAAGATTTCTGAACTATAGTTATATTCATTCGCAATCATCCTTTTCCCTACAAATCCTAGCATTATGAAGCTCCTAATAACATGCAAAATCCCCTTGAGAACTTGTAAGAGCACAATGAGCAAACAAAAAGTACTACACACTTTGGCTTGTCTGGCTCACAGCCAGATGCCACCTAAAATCTCGAAGGCAAGGTGAAACGATCAAACAAGGCAAGTATTTCGAGGCTATGAACCAACGAGGTTTTTAATCTACAAAAAGTTTAGCTTGCTTGTTTCATGTTTATCTTCTATCTAATGATTCTTTGGAATCCATATAGGATTACCTAGCTCCATGCGTGCGTCAGGTAATACAAAATTACTGCAGTAATAAAATTCCCACCAATGGTCTATAACATCCTATAGCACGTGCCAAATTCATCAGTTTCTTGAGATAACAAGAGTACCAAAAACCGAACACGCATTTCGTCGAACACATACACTGCACCATAGAAAGGCGGGCCACCGCCTCACCCCGAGAGAGAAAGAGAGAGATGTACGGAACTGGAAGAAGGCGGGGATGTGGTGGTAGAAAGGGTCGCGCACGACGGTGTCCATGACGTCGAACAGCAGCACCGGCAGCTTCCTCGGCCTCTCCGCCTCAGCGGCGGAGGTGGAGACGGAGGCGGATGACATCGGCGGCGGGCGCAGCGCGGAGGAGGCAGAGGGAGGTGGCCTGGGGAGGTAGGGTGCGCGAGTGAGCAGGGAGACCATGAAGCAGGAGTTGTGCGGTGGGGAGTTGGGAGGGGACAAGAGAGGCGCTACTAGTTGCTAGCAAGAGTGCACGACCCTTTAGTCCTTCCGGTCATTTGTTAACTTTAATCCAAACAACCAATATTGTCACCATTATGTTTAAATTAAGTGAAAATTATTAAAAATTTTAAACCAACATTCAATTACATGTTCCAAATACTCTCATAGTATTACTGTTGACCACTGACCCTTTTGATGCTGGTAGGGGAGGAGTAAGGAACTGAGAGAGATGAGAGGACAATAGGAGAGAGCGGGAATAAAATAAATTAAAAAATAGTAGTCAATGACGAAGATTATTATCTGAGTTAGTTATTTATTGAATATATCATATTTAAGGTATTTCGGATATGATTGGTGAATCTGTGCATCAACAGCCATGATGGTCACAGAAGTGATTTCCTGTGTACCAGAAGGTCGCGGGTGCAGAAGCAGTCTATGGTCGCAGACTTGCGTGACCATAAGGTCACAGGCTATGTGCGAGCAAGGTGATCTAAGGGTTACATTTAACCTGAGTAGTGTTTGAGTTTTACCAGACACGTTCCCAGGATAAAGAGAACTTCTCCCATGTATGAAGATAACCGTCGAGGAGTTAAAATATGCGGTTATCCATAACTGCACGTGTTAACCGGCGAAGAGATAAGTGCAGTTATGCAACTGCATGTTAGCAACCGTCTGAACTGCTTCACGTTGGCATCCTTTCGTTCAGTATAAAAGGAGGGAAGGAAGGACAAGATAGAGATATAGAGAGAGGATTCAGAAGAAGACTCAAACAGTTCAAGCAATAGACAATAGACAGAAGTATCGAGAGAAATTGTTAACCTTTGTAACAATCTCTCCTTCCCTGTAAACATTCCTATACATAGTAGAAACACCATATGATGTAGGGTTATTACTCAATACATTGAGGGCCTGAGCCTGTATAATTCCATGTGTCTCCAACTCGTACTTACCTTAACTTACCTGATAAACATCTTGAAAGATCTCACCTCCTACTCACAAATCTGCGTAAGATCGACTAAAAACCCCGAGTCCCAAACGTTGACAGCTGGTGCCCACCGTGGGGCCTTCCTCAAGGCATTTTCTCCATCATGAGCTCTAGTAAGTCATGTCTGGGGTATACGATTCCGAGAACAATTTCTATCTCGACGACTATGGTCATATTCAGATGCCTTCACCCAACGACCCTGAACCTATGGAAAAGATCGACAACGAAGATGTCCATGAATCACACCCAGAGGGTACATCTTCTCCAACTCTAGTCATGTCTGTCGACCAAGAGAGGGAGAAGAAGGATGTTTTCCTCATGTGAATTCTGCCACAGCAGAGGCTGAGTACGTGCCACAACACGTTATTCCAGAAGATGTGGAGGATGACAATCTTGAGTTTAGTCCTGGAAAGTTTGATCTGGATAATCTCAAATCTCTTTTTAATTTCGAATCTGATTCGGAACAAGGAGGAATGTTTTTCCCGTCGGCAACCTCGTTTCCTTGAGAATTCGCTGCGCTATCAGAGGAAACTCCTGAGCAGCGAATTGCTAGGGAGGAACAGGAGCACAGACAGAAGGAGCATCAGGACTGTGAATAACGAGAAAACGAGGTTCGTAAGGCCACTGAGGAAGCCTTATGTCTTGCGCAATCTTTCCACGATGTCGTTGTTCGAGATCCCGCTTCTAGTACTTCTCGTTATCCGCCTGGTCGCAGGCGCGACCAAACACCTTCTTTGGCCTCATACTTTCCTCCGATAGTTGAAGAGACGGTGACTCCTATGGCACCCAGAAGGAGCACAGAAGATCAAATTCGTGTTATCGTAGATACACTGCGTAATCCTCCTCCCGGTATCAAAGATGCGGATAGAACAACCTTCGCCAGAGTCCTTGCGGACACATTCGATGAAGTTGCATCTGATGCAACTCCAACGACGTTGTCTCATTCCACAGTACGTTCCCATGAGTGGGATTATTCTCACTCTAGCCATGGGAGGCGCAATCAATTGCCAACAGGGCTAATTCGACATGACAAGGCCAGGCGAGTTGGAAGCTCTTGCAATCGAGATCGCGTACCAGTCCATTCCCGCCTGGGGCCGCGAGGTGTATCTCCCCAGGGTAATGTCACCTGCGACCATATGGAAGGTCATGGTGACTGACATTTTTGTAGTTCCTATGTCGATTGTAAGGCTTTCTCGCCAGGCCTCAGTGCTGTAGTCTGGCCAGATATGTTTAAATCAAGGATGATTGAAAGGTTCGATGGAACTCAAAATCCATCAGAATTTATTCAGATCTACATCACTACCATCCAAGCGGTAGGGGGAGATGACTGCGTGATGGCAAATTACTTGCTAGCGGTTCTTGAAGGACCAGCGAAGACCTGGTTGTTTAATCAACCAGAAGGGTCAATTTACAATTGGGAGATGTTGTGTGATGCAATACTCAACAATTTTCAAAATTGTTATCATAAGCCTGGCAAGGAGGATGACCTTCATCGCTTGCGCCAGACTTCCACGGAAACTCTTCGGCAGTTTGTCAAGAGATTTATTGGAGTGAGAAATACCATTCCTAACATCTCTGACAGTTCCGTTATCAGGGCATTTAAACATGTCATTTGATATCAGAGATTCACTGCAGATTTACTTATCCATCCGCCTCGATCAGTAGCCGATCTCTTCGACATGGCTGATCGTTATTCCGACGCGACCGAGGCCGTGGAGTGGAATAGGATGGTCTACAAAGGAAATTTGCCGCCTCAACCAGGTCACAGGAACGACAAGAAGGATTAGCAGGAAGCCAGAGTCATCATTGGGCGGAAAATCGAAAAAGCCTAAGAAGAATCGGGCTGGACAATACCGAGATGTCGCTGTTGCCAAAAAACCACCACCAAGAAAAGGTAATAAGTTTTCGTTTAAAAATAAAACTCCTTCTAGTGGCCGCAACAGTGACCATTCAGGAAAACCGGCTAACCCGTAGGGAAATAAGAAGTGGTGTCCATTGCACAATTCTTCTGGACATGATCTTAAGAATTGTCGCAACTGGTTGAAAAGCTTGGAAGACTTCTACCAGGGAACTGGACGCATGCCAACCATACCACGGCAAGATCAAGCCTGCGAGGTTAGAGATGATGATGGGGATGAAGAAATGTCTTACCAGGCCAACACTTGCTAAGTTCATGGCGATGGCGCATTACGCTTATCAATGCATCAAGCTACCAGGCCCAAAAGGCATGATTTCGGTCCGAGGCAGCTGGATACGGCTCTTACTTGTGATCAGTTATCTCTGGAGTTGGTGGATTAACTTCCCCTTCGGGATATTCAAGTTGCGACCACAACTACAGATGTGATCAAAGTTGCCCCGCGACCAGATAAAAAATTGAAGTTAGTTCCATTGTACCCAGATGATCCATCCAGAACCATTCAGATTGGATCAGGTTTGGATGACAAATAGAAACTCGAGCTAATCCGTTTGAGACCTAGCCTTGGTTTTGCACTAGGCTCGCCTAGATACTAATATGCGGAATAACGGGTTCTTACTCAGAAATACCGAAACCCAAAGGTTGATCGAAAACACAGCTCAAAATAATCGCACAACTCTTTATTTCAAAGAGGGCTTTTACACGTCGAACATTAGACACACTTGCCTACGTCGAAGGAATTATAAGCTGAATATATGATCCAAGTGTGTAATAATATTCGATGATATTCGATGATTTAAACTAAACCTATTACAAGGTATTTATAGTCCAATCGTATGAGTACGTATCAGACTCAATAACCTAAACGTATTAGACTCATATAACTAACTAACTCTAAACAGATAAGCTTAGTTATACATATTCGGATCGAATTACAATTCCGACCAGAGTTTGAATCCTTCCTAAGGTCGCAAACCTTTCCAAAGTCGTAAACCTTTTCGTGGTTGTGAATCCGTTGCGAACTCGACCTGAGATCCTCCCGAATCATGACTCCCCTGTTGAGAAGGAGCCAACTCCTGTTGGTGACCAACTATGAAGATGTAGAGAACGACTGGGAGCCTTGGAACGAACACACGATGAGCAATGTTACAATCGTCGGATTGAATGTACGGATAGGTGCTCATGGAGCTTGGCACCTCCGTCATGGATTGTGGCCTTGGCCACTCACGGATAGCCTTCCCCTTGTCGAGGTTGATACCATCACCGATCCCAAAGCTCGAATTGCGAAGTTTGAACAGTGGCGCCGTAGAGACAAGTTGCATGTCGTTTTCGACTAGTCGTTGTGGTGATCAACTATGTACCTCTGCGAATAGCCCGTTATTTTCTTCCGGCAAGTTCGCTAAACAACCACCACTTTCCATACACGATGCAACACAATCCTCTTGGCTTACTGGACACATCACGCTCAACACACACTTTGAGCATGCATTGACAATCCATTTTGCCTGATTTGCTATCAACAAGTTCTTAGTGTCGACGTGGTCATTTTTGCTGATGATGAATTTCGTCCCATCCTTTGTGAGGTCGTATTCTTGAGCTCTTCGGTGGTAATGGGTGTCACGATTGTACAAGAACGGACTTCCAAAAATCACTTGGCAAATATCGATGGGGATGACATCGCATTGAATCTCGTCGATGTAACGAGCAGAGATTGCAAATTTCAATACACACTGACTCGTAATCTGTTTGTTTACGTCGGATGTAAACCAACCCAACGGATATGGTCACGGGTGTGTGGTTGTCTTCAAACCAAGTCGCCGAACCAGTCCAGTGGAGACCAAATTCTTCTAACTTCCGAGATCGAATATCGCTGTGACCACTTCGTGCTTCACCTGGATGTTGATGGTGAACAAGTCCTCCATTGGGTGATGGTCGTTCGGTGGATCCGAACCCTTCTCCTTCGGCATTGCCATCAAAGACAAGGTTGTGTCTGCCTCAGCAACCAAATTCACTCGAACAACCTCTTCGTCGGGTGAAGTCGTAGTAGCCGTGGCTGTTCTTTTCCCTGGTCCATTTTTCATTGGTCGAAGTTCATGATGAAGCTTGTAGCATCTATCTTTTGTGTGTCCCGCGATTTGACAATGGTCACAAAAAGTACCCGTGCTCGGCTTCGAAGCATTTTTCTTCGGACTCAGTTTTCTTTTTGTCGAGGTCGCACTATCCCTCGTGCCTTTGTCGCAACGGGATTTGTTCTTCTTTTCGATCGCCATAGCAGTTGTGCTCGCTGTCGCGATGTCTTGGATGTCGAACAGACTTAGCTCAGTACTGTTTGATTTCTGAAGTCCAGATGTGTATTTCTGAAATACCTGAGGATCAGATAGTGATATGCCGATGACCATTACTTGTCTCCGGAACTTCGTAGTATAGTCTTGGACAGTCTGGTCGCGCCGTTAGTACAATCTGTGCCAACGTTCCCATCTCTCCTCAAGGTAACCCATCGGATAGAATTCTTGTTGCAGAAGTCGTTTGAATTGACCCCACGCAAGGTTGTTAGCTTCACCACTGGTGACAAGGGTCTTCCCCAAGTTTTGGCGTGGTCCTCATCTTCAAAGGTGCGAACTTCACCTTTTGAGCACTACTGAACCCTTTCAGGTCAAAGTAGGTCTCAAGTTGGTTGATCCAAGAATCCAATTGCTCGGCATCGATCACCCCATCATATATGGGTATATCAATCTTAGCATCGACCTTAAAAGATCCGACAGCTAAGCAGGTGTTGGCGAGATTGTCGGTTTTATGGTCGCCTTCGTCTTTATCTTCGTCTGCCCTGCGCAAGTCTTCACCAGTCTTCACACCCATAACCTTCCCTACTTCAGAAGGTACAATCATGGCCTGCTGCTTAATCCAAGCAAGCACAATTTCCATGTCAGTGGAGAGCTTAGCCACTTGTTCGGCTAGGTTAGCTTGAACGGAGGTATCGTCAGACATTGTCGGAGACGCGGCTGTAGGAACCATCAATTGATCGCCTGAATTTTCACCGGAAGTTTTGTAACCCTGGCGAGTCTTTACCATCCACAGGATAGGAAAGTTGCTCTGATACCAACTTGATCTGTTTGAGACCTAGCCTTGGTTTTTGCACTAGGCTCGCCCAAATACTAATATGCGGAATAACGAGATCTTATTCAGAAATATTGAAACCCAAAGGTTGATCGAAAACACAGCTCAAAATAATTGCATAACTCTTTATTTCAAAGAGGACTTTACACATCGAAGTTAGACACACTTGCCTACGTCGAAGGAACCATAAGTTGGATATATGATCCAAGGCTGTAATAATATTCGATAATTTAAACTAAACCTATTACAAGGTATTTATAATCCAATCGTATGAGTATGTATCAGACTCAATAACCTAAACGTATTAGACTCATATAACTAACTAACCCTAAACAGATAAGCTTAGTTGTACATATTCGGATCGAATTACAATTCTGACCAAAGTTTGAATCCTTCCCAAGGTTGCAAATCTTTCCAAAGTCGCAAACCTTTTTGTGGTCGCGAATCCGTTGTGAACTCGACCTGAGATCCTCCCTGATCATGAGCTCATTACTTTCCTCTGGGCTAACGCAGATGTGTTTGCGTGGAAACCATCCGACATGCCTGGAGTCCCAAGGGAAGTGATTGAGCATTGGCTAGCTATTCGGCCTGGACAGCGACCAATAATGCAAAACCTCAGACGTTTTGCTATCGATCGACAAGAGGCCATTCGTGTGGAGTTAGACAAACTCCAGAGAGCATGATTTATTCAAGAAGTCAATCATCCTGAATGGCTCGCAAACCTGGTCATGGTCCTAAAGTCAAATAGTAAGTGGCGCATGTGCGTCGATTACACCAGTCTAAATAGTGCCTGCCCGAAGGATGATTTCCCCTTCCTCGCATCGATCAGTTGGTCGATTCTACAGTGAGTTGCGAACTAATAAGCTTCCTGGATCCTTACTCAGGGTACCATCAAATTAGCATGGCAGAAGAAGATGAAGAGAAAAACTACATTCATCACACCATTTGGCACTTACTGCTATGTCAGAATGCCATTTGGTCTTAAGAATGCTGGTTCCACGTACCAGCATTTGATGCAAAGGACCTTTCGTTCCCAGTTAGGGCGTAATTTGGAAACTTACATCGATGATTTGGTTGTACAAAGTTTGAAAAGCTCTAGTCACATAGATGATATTGCTGAAACCTTTTATAATTTGAGTAAGCATGGAATAAAGTTGAACCCTGAAAAATGCTCCTTCGGAGTTTCTTCTGGTAAACTTTTGGGTTTCCTTGGTTGTTCGAGAGAAATTGAGGTTAATCCTGAAAAAATTAGGGCCATTGAGAAAATGAGATTTCCTTTGACCATGAAGGATGTCCAGAGCCTAACAGGTCGCATGGCGGCTTTAGGCCGTTTCATATCGCGACTAGGTGAATGTGGTTTGCGTTTCTTTAAGATTCTCCATAAGCACAATGGTTTTACTTGGTCGGATGAAGCCGAGAAAGCCTTTCAAGAGGTCAAAGCATATTTATTTAGTCTGCCAGCACTGGTCTCTCCAATTTTGGGGGAGCCATTACTCCTTTACTTGGCGGCTACCCTCACACGGTCAGCGCAGTTTTGGTCGCGGAGAGAGAAGGTGTACAGCAACCAATATATTATGTAAGTGAAGTACTTCATAGACCATAGGAGCATTACCCTGAAGTCCAGAAGTTACTTTACACTCTTCTGATGGCTTCCTGCAAGCTACGACATTACTTTCAAGCACATAAGATTATTGTGCCTTCGTCCTTTCCATTGGGAGATATTATCCGAAATCTGGAAAAATCTGGTCGCATTGCGAAATGGGTAGTGGAACTTGGAGCATTTGATATCCATTTCACCCCTGTATTGAAGTTAAATCTCAAATTCTTGCAGATTTTGTGGTTGAATGGACTAATCCCGACCCTCCTGCACAAGAATTTGTAGATTTACAATGCACCAACCATTGGACGATATATTTTGATGGCTCTCATAGTTTTCAACACTCGGGGGCTGGAGTGGTCTTAATTATGCCTCATGGCGACCAACTCAAGTATGTCATTCAACTACACTTTGTTGCGAAAAGAATCTACAAAATGTCGTGTAGATGCAATCTAAGCAAAACCCGCCTGTTTGTGATGGCTAAGGGAAGTATTTGAGGGGTACACAACCCTAGGGACGCGCCCCTAATGGGCTTTACTTGATACAAGGCCCATCGGCCCAAGTTAAGGTGGTGCAGCACCGTTTCTAGGAAGGAACGCAGACTCTTTCGACGATTGCAACCCAGCTCAGGTAGAATTTGGAGATTAGGCTAGATCTATTGAAAAGTAGACTTGATAAGCTTTCCATGAAGTCCAAGAACGTCCTAAACGGAATCCGTATGAGGAAGTTATAGCCATTTGAATTCAATGTTGTCGCAGCAGTCCGAATCCGAATCCAGCGCGAACCCAACTCAAACTCTAGCTTCCCTTGGGCCCAAAGTGACATGGGGATCCTGTGGAAACATTGATGAAAGTGTGGGCAGGTGGTTGTAGGTCTAAGCCCATGTCCGGCTTCACTTGTGGCGCCATGCATCCCTCCTTGTTCAACCGAAAGGTGATGTCTTGAGGAAGCACTTGTCGAGTTCCTCTCTTCCCCTACTCCCGCGTTCCTGATCACAAGTAAATCACAAGAGTTAGGTAGTAATCCATTATGAAAATCCAAAGTATTAAACCCGAGGAAAGAGTCACCCTGATAGTTTAGTTGTGTGCCCGAGCTCTAGTTATAGGTCCAAGTAATTGTTCCGGTTCAGCTTCATCTATAAAAGTAGTCGTGCGTGTATCCAAGATTGTTATGTCCTCATCACAGTCTAATCACAACAAATTCTCCCCTCAGTGGGAAGGCCCTTATACTGTGGTCTCAATGCCGCGACCAGGATCAGCCCGATTGGCGATGGAAGATGGAAGGATCTTGTCCAATACTTGAAACATAGATCAGCTACGCAAGTTTTACGTGTAAGTTTTTCCATTTCCTTTTTCCTTTTCAATTAGCATAATTTTGTTAAAAATAACATGTACCTTTTTTCGCGTTACATTATGGTTTAATTCCTGACCTTTGTCCTTCCTTTGTCGAGCTATGCTCGGGGGCTGGTCGCCAATGATCATCTTATTATAGTAACCAAGTTGGATTCACTAACCAATCTCATGGTTGCATCTAGGTAAGACATTCCTAAATAAGCCATTTCTTAATGCATACAAGACTTACTAGTATGTCTTTGATCATTCAAGGGGGTTGCCAGTTCGTAATAAACTTTGGTTTTATATTAGGTCAGTATTGGTGTGACCAGATGATCATACCTAGTTGAGACTTTTCTTTCTAAACCGTTTCTTAACGTATAAGAAACTCACTAGGTACTCCTCGATCATCTTTAACCCATATTTCTCCTGAGATTATAATACAATGTCTTCAGTATGTATGATATTAGGAGAGGGCTAGGGGAATATGGCCATAATATAAGATGAGATTGAGTAAATTTTTTCCAAAAGTGAAAGGCATATATCTGCATGTTTTTTCTATTATAATTGTATATGTGCAGGAACAATTCAGAAAGAGGATCATTGTTCATTACAATGAGATCAAGATAAGTTAAGTTCTTTCAAAAGATTTTCGATCAAGGGCTTGACATCTTCCATTATGGCTTCAAGCTGATCTTCACTCTCGAATTCAGCATCTCCCACCACCGGATTCAAATCCAAATTTGGGTCGTGGTGATGTCTTAATATGCACAAAATGGCAGAGGCTGTAGATCTTACGTTGGTCTTCAATGCCTCTTCTTGCCGCTTTGTATCTTCTGGAAGGTACTCAAGAAGTGATTCAGCTTGAGCCACAACCAATTCACACGATCCGCTGAGGCTTAAGTTTTCCTTTTGAGGATCAATGACATCAGCCTTTAGTAAATCCGCAACCATTTTCAATTTTTTGAAGACTTTTGACTGAATGCTGCTGCAGGTTGAGATTGTCGCCTTCAGGGTTTTCCTCTCCTCGCAGACAGTTTCAGTCGTCTTTTTGAATGACTCTATGGTTGCACTTTGATGCTCAATGGTTGCACGAAGTTGCCTGTTTTGAGTTTCAGCCTGGGCACAATTCTGCTGGAAGTCATCCTTTTCCTTCGAAAGAATGCTTATCTATTTCTCTTGTAGTACATGAACAAAGTAATGAGATTACAACAATTCATGTAAGGAAATAATATCCTTTGGCTGAAAGTAAACTTGCAGGCAAGCTTTAACTGCGCCTCGTTGAGTTCTTTCTCCATAGAAGAAAATTTTATGGCCGCAATTTCTTCTTGACCTCGTCGATCAGCCATGATTTTCGTCAAGGAAGAATTTTCTCTGTGACCAGAGAGGTAATCATTATACTTAGATGACGTTCAGTTTAGTATAAGAATGTATGGAAACTTACTATTGTAGAAGGCTGATTTCCTTTTGTGTGACCTCAATTTGTTCTGCTAAAGCTTTTGACTTGGTCGACATTTGGGTCAAATCCTGAAACACAGTAAAACTTGTTTAAACCTGAACATTCCTAAGGTCTTCAATTTCAGAGAAGGTAAAAAGTATTTTTTACTTACCTCTAAGAAATTGCTGAAAGTGGTCTTCAGCAAAGGAATACCAATGTTGCGATAAGACAATGGCTCTATACCTAGCCGAAGTGAGGAAATTGGAAAAATACTTCAGAAACTTCGAAGTCCAATTCGTTCCGCGAAGATACAACATTCTCGAAGACCAATTTTGAAAAATTGGTTCATCACTTATGTCCACTCTGGCAGGAGTGTTTGTCGTGCACTTAAAAAAGCCCTCAATCGCGACCATCGTAGAGGCACCAATAGTGATAATCAGATTAATACCTTGACCAGGTTTTGGACTAGACTTTATCTGATACCAACTCGTTCTGATTACGGTATAGACTAGGTTTTGGCTACACTCGACCAGATACTAACTTTCTCTGATTGAAGTATAGACGGGTTGTCGCGCCCCGAAACTGGGACTACGACTACTCCTGTAGAGACCTAGCTCGCTGCAGCTAGTCCCATATATGCATAGCATACACATACCCTTGACTTCCCAGGATAAGTCAAGCACAGGACTACTAATTGAGTAGTCGAATTGTTATATCAATTCTTTAATTGATCGTTTTGCATTAGTCATTTTGCCAAACTTTATTCTTGTCTCTCTTTCCAAACTCTACTGGAATAAAAAAAAAATGAAAATAAATAATGAATAATAATCATTTGATCAAAAAATGAATGATTACTAGAGTTGTTCAAGTATTTCAAAAAAAAAGCGCAAATCTAGGCACGATAAGCAACTTTTCCACACAAATCCTCTCTAAATCTTCTATTTTGATAAATCAGGCTCTTAATATAATAGAATTTTAGATATTAGAAAAATCCAATCTTTAGTTTTTGTTTCTCTCTTTCTTTAGTTTTGTTTCACTCTTGTAAGAAACTTTTGTAAGAAAAAGTCATTCTATTCTACTATTTATATTCTACTATATAGATAGATTAGATAGATATAGATAGTTTAGATAGATATATTAGGGTAATTCATAATTACTACTAGAAATGACGAATGGTTAAAGAAGTTCTATACATAAGAAAATTAGATCTTTCTTCCACGAAGCTATTCACAACATATCACACATTTTACATTTGTTTTATACTCTTTCTTATTCTTAGAAAATTTTTTATGCTCTTTTGAAGCATCTCGCGGCATGTTTAAGCATGAAAGATGAGCGGGTCCCTTTTCCCAATTCTTTTCCAAATCGGAAGAAGTTACCATAAAACGTCATAAATCATCTGTTAATACTTCAATCAATGACTTCTTTTGGAATGGAAAATTTCTAAAAGGATTCGTTGGTTTTTTCTTTTAC